>OX346234.1:11200000-11800000 GCA_947049295.1 Ligdia adustata
AGTAACTAGCATGTTTCTGGGTCCAAAGTCTGTTATTTGAATTGTTTCAAAATTACATCTGCATGGCTGACCCTTCGCCTCGCGCCTAGGCCACAGCAATGATCAAGAAGGCACGCTAAAATTTTCGTAAATTCGTTAAAATCGTCTTAAACTTGATGAGGACGTCAACGTTCTCCAAACTTAGACCCCCGCAATGTAAACTTCACACATGCGCCGCGAATTAGTTCACAAAACTAATTAGTCATTAGTCGGAATGGTAACTAGTCCACTGTGGCCTATAGTTGGCTGGAGTTACAGCTCAGACGATTAGTAGGATAGAGTGATAACGAACACTCATTACTGTGAGAGATGTGCGCTGCTTCTGTTATTTTATACCGACTTATAATATAACCTGTAAAAAAATAATAATTTGGCAGGCGCGTGTGACTGGACCAATTTAGAGACAATTTATATGGGATGAAAGGGGACACGCATCAAGTTAATTGCTTTTAAATGCCGATTCGAAGAAAGTAGAGAAATAGAGTAAGGGAGTAAGTTTTGTGAATAGCTAGGCGCCTGGGCCGCCAGGCACCTCTCATCTAAGATAAAAGAAAAATCAGGGTACATTCATAGAAGAAAAAAAGATTCTGATGATTTGAAAACCTTTTCCATTTTTGCAGTCAATTCAAAATATCCTCTCCGTAAACTTACATTGAACATTATCTGCATATTGAACTTCCGAGACAGTTTCAGCGATATTTTGCAGAAGTATTTTCGTGAAACCAACAAAAACACCATTTACTGAGATCGGTGGTTTTTTGCCAGTCACAATACAGACAGACAATTACATCATTGTCTCATCATGACTTAGGATCAACAAACTTCGGCGATGACACAAATAACGCAAGAAAAAATATAGATTTGCTTCACGGAAAGTGTTTTGGAGACGCATAAACATTACTCACTCGTCTGCAAAGGCGTGTGAAGTCACAAGCCTTGTATATGTCTCTTTCAGTATTATGACTTTGTCAATGAGATGAAGAAAGATGTAATATATGAATCGGTCGGAATAAAAGCGTAACCTTTGGAGTTAGCTTCGAATCGATTGGATCGCATTAAACTTAAGAAATAAAGTTCTATATTCGGATTTATTACAGCGAAATATCATGATACGAACATCATTGAGATGTACTTATACTATTTGATGTGTTTTGAAACCTTCCATGACAATAACAATTGAACAGATGTAGGTGGCGCTCTAATCCTTTAGCTGAAAAACATGGTCTTCGTTACAACCAGATTTGTAAAACGTATGGTTTATGTTTTAACCAACCGAAGGTTTAATTTAGTAGGTCCGGCTTTAAATCCGGAATTTAAACATCGCATATAGGTAAGTTTCGATTTACTGCAGCTCAGACTGCCCGGTTAGGTTGAATTGATCGTATTGGCTTATGGCTATTGCTTAGACAAGTCCCGAACGACGGTCTGATAAACAAATTGCTGATAAAGCAATCTATGTTTGCCTATTGGGATGCTATTGTGACGGAGAGGCAATGAGAATGGCGGTTAGCTTTAGTACCGGGAGGGGGCGGTTTAAGAACTCGTGGATGAGTTGTGTGAAAGGTGACAGAATGAAGTGATAAACGACTGGTGGAGTAGAATGGAAGAGGATGACCTGTGCAGATCGCACGTAGTGGGATAAGGACAGGAAGGACAGGTATTTTATATTGTATCTCTTATTTTCTTTCTCAAATTGCCAGAATGTTTGCTACGGTACAATTTACCGGCCGTTTTACTTATTTTTATATAAATTTTAATTTAATAAATCTTTTCAAAAAATTTAATAAAGATTTCCAACAAGGGAGGGCTTTAAATGATTTATTAAATTCTCAACTCAACAATATTTTAAACTTAATTTTCACGATTACTTTATATCAATACATAGTAAGTCTCCATATAGTTGTAGAAATGAGATAAGGCTACCTTCATTCAGGTGCCCAAACCGGCTTGCTTCCGTTACGGAAGCGTCCGTCAGGTCAAGTTTTTCACCAACATCGCCATAATTCACATATTACATCCATAAATCTTTGGAAGCTTTTACGAGTTAGGTCATAAATGTATCGATTTCGAACAACGTTGTTTTTATGATATAAAATCTTTAATCTTCTAAATGGAATCGATAAATTGGATGTTCAGTCCTTTTAGGAGATGGGGTCACGTCACCAAAATTCGATTAGAATTTGACCAGAATTTGTGATTCAGATATGATATACAGAGTTATCGGTTAGGAGTGTACTAAGCCGAACGGGGTCATTATACGCATTCTAAGGAACGACTTTTACCATTGGACCAATTCTGAATTTGAGAAAAAATATCTGCAATTCATATACGAGTATTTTGTCGACGACCGATAAACTTTTTCTATGGAAGAGCTTGTTTGTTTCAATCTCAGAGTTGCTCCCGTAGTGAAAGTTATTTGTATTAATAAATATAGTGACCTCCTTTCAGCCCTGTATACAGTAACTGTAATTTTTATGTTAATTTATATATCATCCTATCATTTACGTATATCCTCACATATATTAAATGTGCAAGAGTGCTTGTTGGTTTGATTGTCCTTCTCATCAACTGAGCAACTGTCTAATTGATTTACACAGAGATAGTTCGAGGCCCGTAGAATGACATAGGCTAGCTTTTCCATACATTTTGTTTTTGACTTTTTAACTAAAACTTCCGGTTTCTTTCATATGGTAGTCCCGTATCCACCAGTGATTTGATAGATCAGATACATTTTGGTTAGTACAAAGTACTAGGTAATATAATCGTTTATATCGTTACTTGCCAATAAGCTTGTATTCACAATAGTAGCAGTGTCCATACCTATATTAGCACTACTATGATAATTATATTCACAATGGTTTGCAATATAACGATACTTGTAGGTCAATACGAGTACTTCAGACAAAGACGATCCGTATACTGAGTACAATTACTAGATCACGTGCCTAGTTTTCACTACAAAACGGTTTGCGTATACTTTTATTGTATGTACTGCCCTGTGTGTGTTACCCAATCTCAAAAATTGTGGCACAATTTAAACAATGCTCTTTAGGGTTACGTACGTAAAAGGTACAAACTGGACCCTATTATTAAGACTTCACTGTTCGTCTGTTACCAAGATGTAACTCATGAACCGTGAAATTTTCACAGATGATGTATTTCTGTTGCCGCTATAACTACAAAAGTACTAAAAGCAGAATAAAATAGATATTAAGGGTGGGCTCCCATACAACAAAAGTGATTGGCCCGATATTAATAATGGCAACCGGTAGGCGCCTGAAATATTCACAGAATTGTTAGTTGTGTATTCACTTTAAAAATAAATAAATAATTAAGGCTTCGGTGCCGTCTCTCCCCTGCCAACGCTATGACTCTGATCTCTATTGCTGAAAGTATATGCAAAGAATAATCTTAATTTTTTTAAAGATTAAGTTCATCACATATTATTTTCTATTCTGTTTTAAAACTACTTCTTGTGCTTTACATCTGAATATGATACGTTAGAGCAGACGACGCTTGAAATCGCGCGAATCGCTTTTGGCGTTGAGCCATCACTCGTGGAGCATGTTGGCCAAACATTTGTATCTCACTTTTGTAATGTAGCTTTTCATTGGAAATTTGTTCAAACATTTGATCCATACTCTTTGTTAGGCTCTCAAACTGTCGTAAATGCAAAGCTGTTGTTTACAGAACTTGTGGAGTCCTAACTTGTAGGATCTCTAAATTCATTATTTGGTCAAAGAAACTATGCCAACTTCGTATCAAACTGTCCATTAATGAAGCAAGGATATTGAACATTCATGAAGTTGTTTATTGTGAGAGCTACCTACACTATGCCAGTTATTATCTATCAATTTCACAAAGGGGTTCAGTTAAAAGCACTTGCAATCGACAAGCATGTATTAAAACACTAATGAAAGTAGAAGAAATGAGTGGTGACAATTGTGATCATCTTTTCATATGCTTCGATCAGGAACTGCAGGTCTAGAGAAAGACTTAACTCCAAGAAGATGAATCACATCTCACTCTAATATTGTTAAGGCAAAAGTTTGAGTGTGTGTGTTTGTTATTCCTTCACGTTCATACGCCTAAACAAATTTTGGATGTTCATCGCACCAGGATAGCTTATGTCCTGGATTACCACATAGGCAACTTTTTATTCCGGAATAATGCAATATGCCTTTAGCATAATCAAATTTCCGCAGGTAACATCGCGGGGCGCAGCTAGTAGTATTCTAGATGTAAGAAATGCCATGTATTTTGAAGTTATGGTTAAGGTTTCTGTTTTGTCAAGGCTAGGTGGCAGGCAGGCGTATTTACGTTATCAGCTCGTTCTCCTTTGTAATACTTCGCTTAGACTGTGCACGCCGGAAACCAACAATAGATATACGATTTCCGTCGTGTAATCAACTATCTTCCGGAAATAAGCACCCTTTTGTCATAACCAATCCCTGAAAATAGTTTATGTACGTGTTTTAGTATAAAACTATAACTTTTTCATAGAATACATAATTTTTTTATTCAGAATTAAATCATTAATTTAACTCAGATTCTTTTTTAGTTTACTAACATGGATCTGTTAGTAAATAGGCATATCGATACTATAATTAATATTTATTATGGGCCCTTGAGAACTCTGGAACCCGTACCTACTCGTGAATTAATTTTTATGTGGTGTATTTAAAAAACGCCATTTATCTGGCTAAAATTGTATGTTTATCTTCCCCAATAGCTTGATTAAGAACAGTATTCAGTTCAGCGGTTACAAAGTCGTAAAGTCATTCGCGAGGTCGCTGTTTCGAAGTCTACGGGTCGGAAAGTCAATCACATTTTAGTTTATTTCGATTCAACTCTTAGAACGAAATTCTGGAAAGTTCCTCAACCAATGTATTTGGCCCATTCCTTGGCCCAAATGTGGCGAATATTAATCTTAGTGATTACCGTCTGCCCACCTCGAAACTATGACGTAACACCTGTGCAAGGGAAGCAGTTGATTTCCGAGGTACGCTCCCATGTTATCCGCACAGAAGAAATAATATTCAGTAGCTGTTCTTATTTCACTAGAGTTTTCTTTTGAAAAACGTAATGGCATATAGTTTCCTCAAGAACCTGTTCCATTATTGAACAAACGTCTCTCTACCTTCTTTCCATTTAGTTCTGTCTAGAGCAAGTCAAGCGCTCTCAACCAGTCCCTATCGTGATTGTCGGAGTCGGCTCTCCAACACTTCTTTGGTCTGTCGCAGTTTCGTTTGGAGTCTGGCATCCACTGGGTGGTATTGTTTTTCTTTACCGTTAGAGCAATTGGTAATTATACTTAACAGCAGATAAGCAGAAAGCTTCAGAATTCTGAAATCCTTCTAGCTTGAGAGGCAAGCTTTGCACTTCTAGGTATGCTCACCTTCCACTGCTGTCATACATATACATGTATCGTGAGAACAGATGAAATCATGCCACGTGGACTATAGGATACAGTTCCGCGAGCAATCTGCAAGCCAAGTCTGTATATAAAACGGTCCCGCGCTATATTTAGCTGATCTATTATTAGTCAGTTGCTGATTTGTCGGCGGCGATATCAATTCATTCAGACTGTTTCTTTTCGCTTTCCGCTGACTTCGTTTTGGCACCTGACAGGTTATTTGACCACCAGGTCACCGGCTAAGTATAGCTATAATTTTTTTTGGATACATTTTCTTTTGCTTGAGTGCCACCAGACTCGAAGGATTTGCCGAACGGGACAGGTTAAAATAATAAGTTAGAAAATCAGGGTGATTCATGAAATCATATTTCAATAGCAACTCTGTCACCAGAAATCCATATTCTAACGATGTAGAAAAAAATTGTTTAAATGTCAATCTTATGGGTTTTTTATCGTGTATTGAGGAGTTTGAGTTTACTGTATCTCTGAACTCTTTAGGCACCAGATACCGCTCTGCTTTGCACAAATTATGTTAGTTAACGAAGCATCTCAAATTGAGTCTGGCCACCAAGGAACGCCACGAGGTCTCCTTTCCAAAGTGTCGTGACGAATTGCACTGACCCAATTACAGTTTCGCAGTGGGTAGGTTATCAAAATTTTACTAAATTCCCGTATTTCTCTCGCACGTTGAGTAATGTGCGACCTACTTTTGTTTATTTATTGTTGTACTTGTCTCTGTTACTGTAATGCAAGACGAGGCGGCCGTCGCCAACGCATTTAATTATATCTGCGCAAAACACTGGGTAATTGTTACTTTCACTTTGTTTTACACGGAGAAAGTATTTTTGGCAAATTGGATGTTGAATTATAATATATTAAGTTCGAGAAGTAACTGAATAATATGCTAAAGCGGTGTTAATGTGCTAGCCTTAGTTGAGGATTAGAGAGTCTAAGGCCGTGTGGACCGGGAAATCATCTTATTTCATAAATTTCAACAAATGTTCAGAACTCCTTTGATTTAATTAGTTTTCTGAAATCAAAAACAAATATGAGGGACTCGTTGGTTATTATGAAATCAAGATACTGCTAATGAATTTAATTCGGAAAAGTAAATTGACCGAATAATTATTGTTTACGACTTATATATTTATAGTCTACAAAGTTTTAATAATGTGACGTGCTATGTAAATTGGGCTCCTGATTACTAATTTGATTTACAGCGTACATTCCTTACATATTGCTCAGCATACCTCTTTCGCTGAGAACTTCAGTGTTGTCTGAGATAGTTATTTAAATTCTTGCGAACTGCTTTCATTTATTTTTAAACGTATTCAGAGTTTTAGCATACCTGCAACGCAAGTACGGTTCTATATTGATCGTTAGTTTTGACTGTTGTAGCATTTTAGAAGAACCGTACTTCCACTGCTGGAAAGTTAGATGTTATGTCTTTACGTGTATTTCTCCTAAGCCAGCTAGATGAGACAGTCCTGAAGACAGTCTATCATTTATATATTTCGTGCTGTATGAGATACGATTTTTAATACGCTTTTATTAGCTTCAGACGTATGTATGTTAGTATGTAACGGAATCTTTGAACATGATTTTAACCCCTTTCAAAACGTCGGATTAACTCAACATTCGGCATACTTATTAAGGACCGATGTCAATTCAATATTTTAAACATTTTGACAAACTGTTATCCTTACTAGGTTAATCAGGATCAGCGATTTTTGTTTTCCTGAGACCCGGAAGGTCTGCGTCAAGACCAATAAAGGAATCTACCAGGCTAAAAAGCTAATAGAGATGTAAATATCATAAAGCTATTGCTAAAATAGTCACTAAAATAATCGCTAAAATAATCACTAAAAAATGAAAAATAAATAATAGTTCTAAAAAACAAAAAAATACGCTTTTTATAGAAAATCCAATTAAAAAATATAAAAAATAAATTATTAAAAATTTAAATTAAGAATAGTGTAAATAAGAAAAAAATATTTTTTATTGTAAAAAAAGCGTGGGGTGCTTATCATTTTGATAATATCTAAAAAAGCAATTGACTATTATTTATTAGTTTAGTTTATTTAGTTTTGCACCTTGCTGGAGACATGTTCGGAGAACTAATTGTAGGGCTAGCGTCGGCAGTAAATAAAACGAGATTTTGATGCGTGAGATGCCATTTGATTTGTCTTTAATAGCAGATGGTCATGCTGGTTGTATCCAGCATCGTCTAAAGTTATTGCTGATGTTTATTTTTCTTTTGCTTCTAACTACTCGTTTATTTTGTTCTTTTTCCCGGGGACAAGCAGCCACGCAATCACTGCAGACTGGCCAAGATGTAATATTTTTGTCACTTTTGTCGCAGGTCGGACGCATACCAGCCGATCACCCACTGGTGGGAGGACACAAGGGTCCAGTGCTGGACATAGCGTGGTGTCCGCACAACGACAATGTCATCGCTAGCGGCTCCGAGGATTGCGTCGTCAAGGTAAGCCGTTACTACCAGTAATTACGTTGGAAATTTTACGCTGACACCAAAATGAGGCTGAAATACACTTAAAAAACATATTTTTTTAACCCTACACAACTATGCATTTGACCACAAGTTCGCAAGACCACGGAAGTCAGCGATACTGTATTCCGCGATGGAGCATGTCCTAGTCTGGAATACACTGGCTCTCTGGAATATTTGCTATTTAAATTATATTTGATGCGTTTCATTACCGAGATATGTGTGTTGGTTGGCAGGTGTGGCAGATCCCAGACGGCGGTCTGTCGCGCACGCTCACCGAGCCGGTGGTGGACCTGGTGTACCACCAGCGGAGGGTCGGTCTCGTGCTGTGGCATCCCACCGCGCAGAACGTGCTTCTCACCGCTGGCTCTGATAACCAAGTGAGTGTTCTACTTTTAGTCCGGCCGCGAGCTCCGAGGAATCGGGACCTGACTTAGCGAGAATTAGTGTGCCCACTCTCGAGCGACGTTTTGTACCCGGCACGTTCCCACTATCACTGGTATTACTAAGGTATCCTTAACGTTTTAGTACACTGGTCGAGTCCTATTACTGAGTTCGCTAGAGTGTGCTTATCGCGGAGTCTTGTCTCCTTTTTAACATTCCTCTGAGTTCATGTGCTGACTTAGATATTTTCCACTTGCAACGTTAGCAAGTTAAATTAATTTGCATAAATTTGACTATTTGTAAACCCTTCCACAATGGCGACATTTTATCACCAAGAAATTAGTGCGAGTAATTCAAAAAATGCTAACACTTGCATTGTGAAAAAGAGGAGGTTCTTATTTCTTCAGAATTATTTTTAGAAACATATAGTCCACACTCCTAATCCGAATAGAAAAAATGAATAAAATGATTGTAAGGGTACATTCCCACATACATTTTATCAAAGTCGGTCCAGTAGTTTGATTTATAAATGAAAATAGCTAAAAAGTATGCTCTTTGAATAGAAGTCGGTTTATAATTTTTTTAATGTGTTACTTGTTGATGATGGTCGAGATTACTCGTATTGGAGTTGAACCTCGGCTAGCACGTTGTCATGTTTGTGTACAGATTGCGATATGGAACGTGGGCACCGGCGAGGCGCTGATCACGCTGGACTGCCACCCGGACCTGATCTACTCCGCCTGCTGGAACTGGACCGGCACCAAGCTGCTCACCACCTGCCGCGACAAGAAGATCAGGTACAACATCAATACATGTTCACTTTTACGGCTTACGGTTAGACTAATCGACTATCTACGGCTAGGCGATCAGTGGCACGTCGCTATGGCAGCACATCACTACCCGAGGAGCCGCAATGGTATGATACATCGAGAGAAGCTCGAAGATCAACGTAACGAGAAATAGCTTGTTTTGAAAATACCAAATATATCGAAGAATATTGTTTTAAATAACGTTTTATATAATAGTTTTGTTCCAAACTTCGACCCACTTTTTAAACCCTATGTGTGCGATGTTTTCAAAATCATGCCAAATTGGGCTGATTGCGACCTTAAACTAGATAAAATATCAATGATTGTTTTCTGACAGCTGTCAATTCTCACTCTACCATGATACAGTATTGTTAAATAACTGCAGGTGTGACCTTGCATCGACGTTTATTTCTTTGCGTTACTCGATGGAACTCTAAAGCTCACCAGCAAATAAAGTCAAATATAAAAGAAATGTTAAAGTAATTTATTCTTTCGTTATAATTTTTTGTAATGGCATAAAACTTGTACGTTTTCAACTAGACAAAGAATTAAGGTACTCTTGCAGCGCATGGTGCTTGAATGGTGTTAACGCGCATACAGATTCTTATCGAATATAACTATTCTATTCGAGGGCTCGATACACTCGATATAAATATCGATCGCAGGGGCTCCAAATCGTTGTGCTAATGATCGATATAGAACTGTACTTGCGCTGCTGAGAACAGTCAGTTCTGCGATACAAAAATACATAGCATTTGTTATGAAAGAGAAGAGTCTATCATACAATTCCAGATGCTTTTCCTTTGACTTACGACTGCTTTTAATTCATACTGAAGACATAATCTCGTGTAAGTACAGCTGAGTACAGTTTTGTGGACAACATTTTATCGATTAATGTACCTCAAGCAATGCTAATCAGTGGTGACGATAACATATAATAACATATTAAGTCCGTTTCAGAATAATCGACCCCCGTAAAGGCGAGGTGGAGTCAGAAGCGATAGCTCACGAGGGCAGCAAGGCATCCCGCGCTATATTCCTCAAGCACGGCCTAGTCTTCACTACTGGGTGAGTCATAGAAAGATGACATTCTAGTGCGCTGAGTATGGAATCTAATGTCTCTTTAGAAGACAGAGCCTAATCACTAATATTTTGGAAAATGAAATCAGTTGAATGGTTAACTGCATGTTAACATCCAAACACTTACTAATGATGATGGTCGAGTGGTTAGTGGGGACTGCCGTGCAAAAGGTACGAGGTTCGATTCCACGAAACATGCAATAGCTACCACCCTCAATTTGTAAAATCTGTCGCCAAGCACTGTGTGTTCCGGCAGCCTTCCTTGAGAGCCAGTATATTCCAGACTAGGCATGCTCTATCTAGGGCTACAGTACAGTATCGCTGACTTACGTGGTCTTCTTGTGGTCGAATGCCTAGCTGTGTAAGATAAAAGAAAAACTATCTACTTATTACTTCCACCAGCGACACCAGCTTTGCTCACTTACCACATCTCCATTTAGTTTTTGAGATCTTAATTTTTTTTAACTTGTATGACAATCTTACTCATATTGTTTAAGAAGACTGGTTATCACTTGTACCTTATTGTTGTAGAGGTCCAACTATAGTTTGGTTCACATTCAATGAACATCGTCAGGGATGAATGAGTCGATCGTGTCTTCATCGATGACACGTCTCGCAATGCGCTAGGCCGCTCGCCGCGCGCGCGATGTCATCGTCGGCCGCTGGGGTGGGACCTACTATACTATAGTTAGTACCTTAGTTGGAACTTTCCAACATTCAGGTGCAAGTGAAAATCCGTCTTCTTAAACAATATTTGTCTGACAATCGGAAATTTGTTCCCTCCAGGTTCAGCAGGATGTCCGAGCGTCAGTACTCTCTGCGCACGCCCGACGCACTCAGCGAGCCCATAGTGACGGTGGAGATAGACACCTCCAACGGAGTGATGTTTCCGCTCTACGACCCCGACACTAACCTCATCTACTTGTGCGGCAAGGGAGACTCGGTCATCAGGTACTTCGAGGTGAGAAACGACATTTTTTTTAACATAGCGTTATACGTACCAACCCATAGCGTCCCACTGCTGGGCACGGCTCACCCCTATGATCTCTTAATTTTACACGGAGATTCGACAATTGGCCTTTTCTTAACTGCTGTGTGACATGCGTGACCTTCCGGTTCCAACGGAAGATCAACGCTGGTTGTTTCAGGCAGCATTATGTTTAGTTGGGACCTGTTTGTGACAGACATTAAGTTTGATTTTGTTTTAAGTTGTGTAACACTGTTGCTGTCTGTGATAAATAAAAATATTTTTCTATTGTATGAAAGGGGTCTAGGCCATAGTCCACCACGCTGGCCAAATTGCGGGCTGGAGACTTTACTTAACTTGGTAACTGGTACGATGGCGAATATAACTATATAGATGGATGGATGACTCCTCACCATACCTTTAGCCACTAAGTTTTCCTTAACATAGACACTTGCCTGTTTTAGATATGATAGCGTGTTATATAATGTCGTGCAGGTGACGCCGGAGCCTCCGTTCGTGCACTACATCAACACGTTCCAGACGCCCGACCCGCAGAGAGGTGCGTCATATCCATCTACATGCATACAATTGTTGTTATTTTAAATTGTCTCTACATAAATACAATTTCATTTATTTATGCATGATATGGATAAAACGAGTACATCTACGAGTAAAATTGACAATTTAACGCCCCGACTCTAAATATATAAAAAAACGCTATATTGTAGCCATCATGGATTTGATTTGTAATTTATCACATAATATTCTACTAGTCAAGCTTTTTAATTTGATTACCAATATTGACGGAGATGTTTTGTGACGGCGGCCATCGAGGACCGATTTTCACCAAACATAGCTAAGAACACTCGCGACTAATACACCATTCAAACAAAAAAAACTCAGTATTCTGGGTATCGCATCCCGGTTTGTTATTTTGTCGACGCGGCGAGTTACTCGTTATTGCAGTAACTAAGCACCGGCAACGGTTATTAGGTATTGCGTCGATACTTAGTTATTGAATACTTCCCAACGAGTAACACCCCCAACTGTAACACTGACTGGTTGGCACCTAAATAAAAAAAAAGCAAACAGTTACACTGTTACTCTTTGGGAATATTGCAACTGTTTAGGGTTTGCAACGACCACCGCTAATAAGTAGCATGTTGTCAGGTATCGGCATGATGCCGAAGCGCGGCTGCGACGTGGCGACCTGCGAGATCGCCAAGTTCTACCGACTCAACAACTCGGGACTGTGTCAGGTATGACAATATAACAACTGCGAACATGATACATATTTTATTTTATATTCATATTTGAAACACACGAAACTACAGCAGTTTCTTATACAGACACGATACACAAGGAATTAGTGATAATAAACTAAGTGGAGTTGCTGTGTTCCGTGCGTCAAAAGCACAGTCATTGGTGTTATTTTTTAATATGGCGTCATACGATTTATATATTTGTCAGTGTCAACCTTCATTCAGGTCAATATTTCTAATACTTGAAAAAAAAAACAGGTTTTGAGAGTATTATAATAACAAGTTATTAACAACTCCACAAACTAATCTAAGGTAAAAAAATTGCCATTAAATGTATTTCATAGCATACGCCGCGGAAAGTATTGATGATAGAACAAATAAATGTTTTGTAATATTATAGAACATATCAATATTTACAAAAAACTTGGCCAGACCATAATATATGTGAAGCTTAAGTCATTAACTTGTTAACGATATGTATATATAGATATATATGGTAATAATAGGATTATTTGCATTATAATACGAACCGACGTACGCGCACGTACGTAACGTGCGCGTAGTGCGTTCACGAACTCATTAAAACTGAATGGCAAAAGAAAAAAATATGGAAACAAAATTACTACAAGTAAAATTTGTTGTAATCGCTCATAGATTGCGTTCTGGACAGTTACCATTGAATAAATTTAAGTGTATGATGAGGAAAAATGACAATTCATATTAATTCGCATATGGTGTTGGTGTAGTTAAGGATACCTACCACTTCCTTGTAGAATATGTCCAGACCACAACTATGATGGAAGGGTTGTTATATTTACTAGGTGATACAATAGTTAATTTAAGATTGTTCCAGAGTGTTCTTGCGTCACCATCTTCCGGTGTAGCTAGGATGCTTTACAAATTTGGCTATGGCTTATTGAAAAATAGACCACAGATATTTTCAAATGTGAACCCTAAATGGTCGACATGATCTTTAGATTACAAGTCCCTAAAGTCGCAAATGATCTGTACCCGGCTTTTGTCTGATATTGTTCCGTGTGGTCCAAGGTGGTGTCGATGACAGTGCCGCGCAAGTCGGAGCTGTTCCAGGAAGACTTGTACCCGGACACGTTGTCGGACGAGGCGAGCCTCACCGCGGACGAGTGGATCGCGGGGGAGGAGGCCGAGCCCTGCACCATGTCGCTCAAGGTACTCTTAGGTTAACTGTTGTCCTCGCAAAACCCAACTCACAGACAAACACACTATGGAAGTTATCACCCCAATTGACACATTGCAAATTTTGATTGAACATTTTTTATTACGATAATGGAAAGACAAATGAATAATAACGTACTCTAATTTTTTTATTTAATTCAGAATGTAATAATTATGCTTTGTAGAGATTATCGAAAATATAAGAAAAGTCCAGCATAATGTTATTCCCGTCAAAAACTCGTACAAAAATTATGTCATTAATTATCTGGTTTTTTAATTGTTTCTTTTGATACGGTTCACATATGACAGATACAATAATACTTATTATTGGTGTCATTTGACGGTCTTAACATAAATACGAGATTTTTTTCATCAGATTTTTGTAAATAACTGGAGAAAGTGGATATAAAAGTCTGGTATTTTTAGTATGAACTCTTTATTACATTATCTCGAAATGGTTTTGGAAGTTTCATTACTTTACAAAAATGAAATGCTGTCAATTCGGTCAGTCACGCTGTGAAATCAAAGTTCCTAAGATTATAACCATAATTTTATCACTTTAGGACATAAAAAGAGAGGAGACAATTTTAGAACTTTCAAATTAAGTTAGTTTAGTAAGTTTGGCCTGATAGTATCGGGGTAAATAAGTATGGTTTCACTGCCACCTATCTTGTTTTCTAAGCAGTATTTTCAAGGTTAGAGTGAATCGGTCTCTTCTAAGACTGCATGCTTCATCTTCAGCCATATCATTGTCAACTCGTAGGCGAGTTGGTGGCCAAATGGTAAGCATTGTAGGCTATGGCTTAAACGTCATCATTTTATTTTACGAATGCTATGGTTTCTTCAAACTATTTGATGTCACATTTTAAATGACAGTGCCCCCCTCTCGGTTCAGTACACCCCTAATCGATAACCCTGTATCTATAACACTATTATTTGAAATTAGGTTATTTTCGATAGACTTTGATTAGAACTTTTACTTATTGTAGTGAACGAGACAATGTGATTGTAGGATATAAATAGATAGTAGAAAGGTGTGACGATATTTAACGGCGTCTACCAATCAAGGTGAACACATTGTAGAAGAAATATTTGCTTCATTCGGAAAATATATATTATCTCTTCCATACAAAAATTGGTCACGTGATCAGTCAAGTTGTAAAGAGGACTCTTATTTTGCAAAATGTCGTTCCACAATGGGTTTACTTTGACAGGTAGACTAACCCCGGTAAGCATTGTCACACCTTTCTGTTACACACTGTGTATAAATTATATTGTTAATATTAAAGCATGTATGCTTTGAATGGTTTTAAGTTTTTGCTTTAGTCGTAAATAATTGTCAGGTAAGTCAAGTGTGTTTTTAATGAATATGTATTTACAAATAAATAATTGTTAAAAAAAATATTTTTCTTTTATTTTGCTTTCAATATTGATCTACTGAGCGTATATGGAATCATCTATGAAATAAGAGTGTAATCTTTCTAACTAATAAAGAATTATCACTATCTACCCAGGCACCATTGAATTCTAACAAATTGTGGACTTCCTTCGTTATTAAAATCGGTTGAAAATATATAAATGTCAGCTTGTGGAATTCACTGCCGAGTATTCTATTTCCCGATAGATATAATCCCGATCTTTTCAAATCGCGAGTGAATCGGTTTCTTCTAGGCAAGCGCGCTGCCACATCCTAGACCGCATCGTCGCTTTAGATCAGGCGAGTTGCGTAGTAGCTATAAAAAAATAACTTGCGTAAATTATTAGTTAATTGATATCATAGTGTGTTTGTTAATTCTTCACTTTCTGACCAACAGAACCCTGTTGGTCAGAAAGTGAAGAATTGCGTATATTTTGTAAGCTATAGCAATCCTTATCGTGCGTCTCGCTTGGACAAATAACAATTACAACTGGTGCGAGCTGGATGGCACGATAACGATTGCGATGGATCCCATTTTCTTGATATTTTGAACTAGCGTCGACAGCATTTGCTTTGTGTTGATGATTCCGTTGGCTTTACCTAACTCTTACCCTGCACGGCTACCGGTTACAATTAGGCAAGAAAGAGGTGAAAAGAGGAGCAAGCAAGGTTTTATTTGGCACCGTTGAAGCGGAGAACAGTCACTACGAAACTAAGCTTGCTTACTCTTGGTTTCACTCCTTTCATGCCTAACTTTAACCGATAGCCCTGCTGTTCTTAACTTAACTTTTGATGTCGTGTGTGGTGTGACTCCCTTAACAATACAACCTAATGATTGTGATTCTAGTGTTTTACTAACTTAATAAACAAACATTCTACTCATGGTCCTCAAAATCTTAATCAAAAGTTTATTTCTCTCGTAAGTTCCCAAAAAGTACATATATTCTTAATGTTAAAACGTCAACTGAGTCTAATAATACTTCCCGTATTGAAGCACTTACAGTAGTAACAGATATTTGACTATTTAAGCGAATTCTTTCATATTATTTTTTCAAACGAAATTTATTCATAATATTTTTTCAATCGTTCATATTGTATTGAAAAATCACCAAATTATAAAATTGGAACGTAATATCATCTGATTTTTTTCAACTTACATGTTTTTAATTTCTCCTTTAGAAATTTTTTACTTTAAATATAAAAGTTCAATAATGTCAATTCTATAAGTTTTCATTTAGATCAGAGTGCAAACAAAGACTTGCAAAGCAATCTCTGTAATTTGACCCACAAGCACACCACCACAGACATGAAACATAGACCAGCATTACTCCCTCGCCAACCGAACCGTGAACAGACAGATGCTAACGCTAGGGGCCCCCCTACCAAACTACAGGAGCGTGCTCTTGTTGTGCAGGGAGGGTACGTGTCCGGACGTGCCGCCACTCAGCTGCACGTCACCAAGAAGAACGCGCTCGCTACCAACAAGGAGAGGGAGAAGGACAAAGACAGGTCACCGACCCCGGCGAATAGGAAGGATGACTCGCACGCCGGGACACCGGCCTCCGGCACGCCGCCGCCCGCCTTCACTGCTGCTATTGTAAGTGTTTCATAGTCCTATAGATGATCTACTTGACCTTGCTACATAAAAAAACAACTCCCGTGTTAGTAATATTCAACAAGAAGACATTGGTAATGTTAAATTCAACATGATGCTGAAGGTGTTTTATAAAAATTTAATTCAGTGATTATATACAAATAATCGTGCTAGCGAGAGGGCGAAACAACCAAATTCTGTCCATTACCCAAGAGTGCTCTTGCCGCTGCAATGTTTTTAATGAGATGTTATCGTCTTTCAGGAGAAGCAACTGTCCGACTTAGTAGACGAGATACGCAAGCTCAAGTCGGTGATAGTGAAACAGGAGAACCGCATCCGCGCGCTGGAGGCGGCCGCCAAGCCCGCGCCCGCCCCCTCCCCCGCGCCCGCGCCCGCGCCTACCCCCACCCCCGCGCCCGCGCCCGCCTCCCCCGCACCCGCGCCCACCAACCACGACGATAACGATGACGGCATGGCGCCCGATGAGGTTTGACCTGGACATGATACAGGGGTAGTGTAGGGAAGGAATGGTCTTTGAGTTTATTTATCTTATTGAAGAATTAAATTTGTTTTCTTGAGTGAGAGATCTTTAACCTTTAAATAACTTTCCTGGTGATTATTTTTGAAGAGAGGCCGGTAAAAAAGGAAATGGAGGCCAGTGCTTGCAAATATGATATCCCAAATGCTTTTACGTAAATTTCACGTTAGCAAAGGTAAACACTTATAGTCCATATGAAAACATATACTCAAAAACCATTTCATCTACTACAAGAAACGGAAAGTTGTTATTTAATCTGTAACTACTTTATATCGAGCGCCATCTACAGTGATCTATGCGAACTATGGAAAAGAACAAATATTAATCAGCTGAGATAGCTTAAAACTTCAGAAAATCGATTATTTTGATAATTTTTAAGCAATTCTGACAATAAATTTTGTGAAACGGTTATTTGTAATCTAATGACTATACTCCTGTATTCTAAGGGTCTAGCTCACGTACTCTTTCTTCTCAACATTGATACTCGAAACTAGAAAAAAAAATTCGATGGGCCTAGACGACTTGTACGTGTTTGCATACAAAGTAAGTACGTCTCTATACCTAACATCAAACAAGAATCTTGGGTTTTAGTTACTAACAGTATATAGGTCCCTCCTCATCACCACATCAAAAAAATACAAGAAATGCGGAACTCTGTAAAACAATAGTCCTTGTTCAAATATGTCCTTGGACAAATTTTTATTCTGGCTGGTCACATTCTACAACCAGCGTCTACCTGATAATGTTATCACTTCAACATTTATAACGCCTTGAGGTTTCCTAGACTTTTTTATCTTCGAGTTTGTGTCGAGGTGAAGAAATTTGCTCGTCTCATAGAATACAGGTAATATATATGTGGTCAAACAAAAATGTGGTCAATTTTTTTTTTTTAGTGTTAAATGTAACGATAAACGTATTGATATTTCGCCGGCCGCCGGCCGCGGAATATGATTTTTTATTTATTTATTTTAGCATTGTAAATATTACTTTTAGTGTGAAGTGATACGATGTTTGTGCCTTATATTTAATTAAATAATCGATTCATAGTAATGCGTACATTGTAAGATTAATTCACATTTTGATACGGTCACTCAAATAACTTTAACGTTATCTTCTTTCTTTACCAATCAATTTATTTAAGCTGCATTAATTATAACTAACTCGACATGACATTAAAAGAGGGGGTGATCCATCATGAAATTAGTAAATGAATGGACACTTTTTCGGACTAAAATTTCATCGACTGTTGGTAAAATACATAATGTGAAAACTATAAAATTATTCCCTTACGAGTATAGTGTAGTGATTCCCTTTCGCCTGTCACACTCGTAGTTGTGATAAACATGGTAAAGTAAAGTAATATTTATTGACCTTTAAATAACGTTCAAAACTAAACAATAAAACTTTGTTTTTTACGTCATTTGGGCCATTTTTCTGTAGGATGTTCGAAAAAATTAAACCTACCCTCAAAATACAGTCACAATTGAGGTGCTAACATTGGTGATGTATATTTATGCATTTAGGACCATTATTTACCAACTTTTCTATTGTAGCTAGGTCTCGAGGTAGTCAATAAAATAGTAAAATGTTAATGCATGCCTTATATCTCATATGAAATTTAAAACTTTCACAGTGCGACAAACTTATCTTGGTGAGGCGTGTATGAGTCATATGCCATCAACGCTGTTTTTTTCGTTTTGTGCGCACACAGCACACTTTGACACTGTCAAAACACACCAAGAATCAATGTCCGACTGTGTTATCTTATGATATTTTGATACAAATGTAATTTTCGAGCACTTTTGCTAATATAATCGTAAGTGTTTATTTCATCGTCTTATAATAGTTATAATTATTTATTTTTTTGTCATAAGTGTAACTGTTCACAGAAACCAATTTGCTGAAGAAAAGTGTTGCCAACTTTTCAAATACAAATAACGAAACTATCATTTTTGGGATTACTATAAAAAAAAATATTACTATATCATTGACTAAAAGTAAATCACCATAAAAATTGTGTCACAATGAATTCTAGTAAAAAAACTGAACGTGTTAAACAATATCGGGGCGGCCCACTTCTTACGGGAGACCCGTGCTCAATTATAGCACGCACGTGGGTGGAAATAATTAGTATCATAACAACGAATTGGACAGTTACACATATGTATGTTTAAAGCCTGTTTACATTAAGCGAGTACTGGAACAAGTAAATAATCAAGTAATTGTGTGCATTCGTACGATCCAAGTGTTCGCAACTTTTGATTTCGCTTAGTTGGTGTGAACAAGGCGTTAGCTGTAAGAGTCTAGTTACTTGGTGCTTTTGTAATATTTCTAATACCTACATTATTCGTATTATCGCGTACGCTTCTAATAATCACTGGCTCAATGCATTATTAATAACAATTATTAAGTATATTCTATTATAGAAAACTTTGTTAATTGAATTGAACTGTTTTAAATATTCTTATGAACTTTTTGATAAAATCTATCTTTTTCATAGCTATTGTATAAAATGATAATTGTAATGTTATTAATCAAGTAATATTTTCAGTATAATAGTGCTGTAAAATTTACAATATTTTGTATGATATCAAGATATTTTATAACTAAAAATATAGATGTTGTTCATGTGTTAAAAGTAAACTGTTTTGGGTTTTTTTAACGACTAGTCAAATCACTAATGAAATTTGACGTTTGACAGGATTTCTGACTCATTTAGATCGACCCAGTATATATTGTTATTGGAATATTTAAGAGTTTATTACAGTCGATTGGCTGTGACTCACTCGCACTATCCCGAGCCACTGGATTGATGTAAACGAGTCATGTTATGTTGCGCGTTTTACGCGCCAAGTATTATAGTTAATATAGTATTATTTCTTTTTCATTAATAGTTAAGATGGCGTAATTTAGATGTTCGTATTAAGATCATGACAATGAATGAATTTTTTGTATGAAAATGCTTGTCTTTTTTATCTTCGAAGTGAATTTTATGTAAATTAATTATTTTTTCTGTACGTGGAGCTTCATTTTAGAGTTTTCATAAGCTTTTTAACCTGTTTTTTTATTGTATGGCATTTTTGGCCATTTACGTGTAAAGGCGAGTGTAATTCGCTGCGTACTTATTAACAATAAAGGTCTGACCACACGCGCGTTGAGTCGTCGCACCGACACGCCATCTTAAGCTTAGGATTTTATAATATGGTTTATGTCCCACCAAAATTAAAAAATGTGGTAAAGTACACAAAAATAAAACACTTTCCCCGACCAGTGTGATAATTTATTGGAAGAAAAGTCGAACCTTCCTTGAGAGCCAAAGTAATCCAGAATAGGCATGTTTAATTTAGCCAGTGTCGTTGATTTAAGTGCTTGCGTGAACTGGTGGTCAATTACCTAGATGTCTTGAATAAAAAAATACGCATTGCTAAGGTAACAAGGTGATGCCGCAACGCGTCGTGTGGCCGGACCCTAATGTAAAGTTTTATATTGACGTTGGATATTTATAATGGTGTATTTTACCACCGCTTGGACGCTTCCCTAATGGATAATATTGTTGAATGTCGTTTAATATTGTACCGCGAGATTGTGCGACTCAATAGCCTTCAAAAACTAAATGGCACTCATGAACTTTATAACACTTTTTTGTTTTATATGAAGTACCTACCTTATTAATTTTCCTTCGCCACATACAATTACTTTTACTGCAGAATGTCATGAAAATCAATTTAAGTGTCAATAAAAAAATTGTTAACCGCACGGATATAGTTGTTAAAGATAAGTGTACTGAAATAGTGCACGTGGGTTTTGCGTTCGGAACGATTGTCCTACCCAAGTATGCGCTAGCCTTTACAGTTCCATGACATTTTGTCGGTAAATTGAGTCCGCACAATATTCGCGCACATTGTAAATATTCAGTACTCCTTTGGTTAAAAAACGTGAGATTAATAAAAGCGAAAATAGTAAAATGATAACGCACAATTTATGACAGACAAACGTATTGTTGAGGTTCTTGAGAACGATAAATACAATGTTGCTAAGGATTCTTGATGGACGGTTATATTATAAGGAATTGTTATGGAGTAGTGATTGGGCCATGATATTAAAGAATTGTACGAGTTGCAATAATCGATCTTAGATTGTAAACTTAGCAATTGATTTTTGTTTTTTTTTTATGCAACTGAAATGCGCAAGTTTTACTCAGCAAGGCTAAACAAATACTCATATTAATAGAGATATGTTGTGTAGATGGGCACAAGAATTAGTGCATCCAGTGCACTAATTCTTGTACCTACTATCATAAGCTGATTAATTTAAAAATTCACATATGACAGCCATTATCTTCCTTCATTATCAAGTATTAACTGACGCTATGACCTTAGATTGACGCCATGTTCCCTTGATACATGTAGTGTAATATCACGTGAGGTACGCTTTGGCAAAGTTGTTGCATACTAGATTTTAAACTGAGTCAGCTTATTAGTGCAGTGCGTATTTCAGTTCAATGCCTAAAGGTTACATAATATAAATCAAAATGGTCTATTCTTAATTATATATTGGTACCAATTGCAACTAGTATAAGGGTCACAATCGAAAACTTCTATAAAATATTGGCCAATAAACTTGTATTCGTATGGTGCTAATATTATTGTGCCAAAGTTACTGGTGGGTGTACACCTATTTGTGAATGTAAAGTTGTCAATTTAGAGCGGTCGCTGACGCAACGGTCACTACCGACTTCTACATGAATTTATGAACGAAAAGAGTTTAATATTTATGTAATATTGATGATCATTAATACAAGATGTTTTCAAGAACTATTTAGTGTTAATATCAGGCATAGACAAAGGGTAACAAAAAGGTGTTTTAATATTTAAGATTATTTATCTTCCCAACAATCAAAGTGAACTTTTAGAGACAAAGTTTGATAAATTAACAAAAAAAATGTGTTTTGTTTGAAGAAAAAGGTGTTCTTGTATAAATTGACCGATCACTTGATTCATTTCATATGGAGGTTAGTTTTTACTGGAATGTAGATAACTTTGTTTTGGAAGTAGTTCACTTTGATGGAAAGACATGCGTGAAGTATCTTTTTGTTACTCGTTTTATAGAACTTTAAATGATGCGTAGAAGATCGTTATAAATAAATGTGGTAGGTAGGCAGGTACGGTCGTGTTGCGCGCCGCTCTATCGTTGTAGTGAATACTCAATGTTGCTATTACGAGTTTAACTGGAATATATGTCTATTTTACTATTTTCATTGGTCGTATTATTTACATCCTTGTACCTAGTAAGATATATAGTTTACAATTAGGTTGGGTTTAGACTGGTTTGTTAATATTGAAGAGTAAAGCGCTTTGCAGACGGCGGGACGAGCCGCGCCGGTCATTTGACTGCGAACGATTGCGTAAAGATAACTATTTCAAGTGATAGGTACCATCTTTTACGGTATTAAAACAAAAAGTAACATTCTTTATAATATTATTTTCAATCAACATTAAACTCTTTGTCAAATTGTTCTTGGCTGATTTTCCTCTTCTTAAGCTTATTAATAAGTTGCACGTCCTTTGCCAATTCGTCCAGCTCTTCCTGTGTCACCGCTCGCCTCTTCTTCGTCTTCTTCCCATCTTCTCCGAGCTTCTTCCTCTCTTCTTTCCGCTTCTTCTTGCGTTCCTTCCGCTCTTCTTTGTTCTGTTTGGTTTGTTCCCAGGGTTTCGATTGTACCTGAGTGAACAAGATGTTCATGTATGTTACAAACTTCTCATCATAATATGGTTATAAAATTACTTTTACTATAAATGCAAATCTATATACATTTTGGTGCAAAACACTGTTCATTATTAATATAAATAACATGAGATAGATTTTTAAGTCAATCCACAGAACAAGTGGGAATAAACGAATCGTCATAGTACTAAATACAAATATAACATCACTTGCACTTGACGAAAGTGTTAAAAATTTAAATAAACATTTAAATACTTTTACCTTTATCATAAGATAGGGTACACTTGCCTTTAAAAAAGGGTTTATGGTAATTCAAAATTGTCATATAAGGGCTTGTTTGCCGCCCCAGGGTGCAGCGGTGGGCTCAAAATCGGCTTTTAAAGACTTAGGGATTTCAATTTAAAAGTGATTCAGATCATTCCGATAGTTAGCGAAGGATATGAATTTTCAAGAATGCTACTTTCTGCATACCGTTCCGTTCCGCGGTGGGTGGCTGAATACTTTATAACGACAAATAAAAGGGGTTGCAATCTTTATTTAATATGTTTAGAGTAACTCCTAGACAACTGCGTCGTTTGAAAGTTCAGATCAAACTGACTTCAGCCTTGGATATACTTTATCTCTACAGTTTCTCAATGCTGACTTTTGCACCCAGACTCACAATGAGTATTATAATGTTATTGAAGAATTTTCAAAGAGTAGTGAATTGGTACAAGTTTTTTTAAAAAGCAAACTATTTAATGGAGCGCTTAATCGATGCGACGCGTGACCAGAATAGCGGTTTTTATTTGGTCCCTGGGGATCGAAGTGGTATCTAGGTAAAATATTTAAATTTTTTGATTATCTGTAAACTTTTTAGTCATATGTCCA
The DNA here is from genome assembly GCA_947049295.1 of Ligdia adustata. Classification (NCBI taxonomy): domain Eukaryota; kingdom Metazoa; phylum Arthropoda; class Insecta; order Lepidoptera; family Geometridae; genus Ligdia; species Ligdia adustata. The sequence continues at coordinate 11,223,804 of OX346234.1, forward strand.
ACAGCCCATTTTTGTAGTAGTTAATCTCCCCCCCCCCCCCCCCTTAAGGGATTTTGTGCGGAAAACTCCCCTTAAGGAGATATGATTTTTTTAATTTTCTTATTTCACTTTTTCCGACTTCGTATTTTTACTATATCTGACTTCGATTTAAGAGGAAAATAAGGTAGAAAGAAGAGGAGGGAAGTGTAGAACCCCTCCGTCAAGGGGTTTTTTGCGGAGACCTCCCTTTCGGGAGATACGTATTTTGTATTTTTTATTTTTAACTGTTTATTTCACTTTATCTATAATGCATTCAGCTTCTTCTCAAAACATGAAAACGGTAGCTACATGTGGGTCTATCACAGATATTAACGTAACAAACTGATGTCGGACTCCGGGTGGGCTCCCGCCACAAGCTCTAGCGGTCGCCCCTGTCTTCGTTACGCTACGAAGGTCGCCGCTCGGATTCGAAAAATTAGCAACAAGAATTAAGAGAAGCTTGTTACGTAATCTAAAATATTAAATAGTGATTATTATTTTAGTTTAGATCTAGAATCGATTTCAAAGTAATAATTTAGGATCTTCTAATAAGTTTTGCGTAATTCGTGTTGCCAAGTTTTCGAATCCGATCGGAAACTCATTGTGAATATGGGTGCTGGATTTGCCAGGGCAGAAGGGATGTAAAAGTGACGTCATTAGCGAGTTATAAATTCATTCAAAGGGGTTCAAAAATAGAACCCTGAAGCTCTCTCTGCCTGTCTGTGTATAATACAAAACTAAGTAACTGGTAAAATTACCATTTTCTTTTTCTTCTTGGTAGGCCAGACGCCAGTCTTCCTATACTCAGCTAGCTTCTGCTGTCGGCTGGTCTCTCTCTGCTTGTCCTTGTAAGGTATGGTGTTGAAGTCTATCTGCGTGGAGGGACCTCGGAACTGCGCTTTGTGAGCCGCCGTTAGCTCCGGCATCAGCGGCAGCTTGAGGAGACCATAGCTTGTTGCTATGTGACCTGTGGGGAATAACAGAAATTGAATACACAACTTATCAAATAATAACACTTGCGCTTCATTATGTGCCCGTCATCATATATTCTTTGAAATGTAAACTCATGAACATCTGTATATTGCCCGTCCTAACCTACGGTGCTCAGACCTGGTCGCTGACCGATGATCAGAAGTTCAAATTAGGGGTTTGCCAAAGAGCCGCGGAACGCAGCATCCTCGGTATTAAAAGGACGGACAGAGTTCGATAAAACCACGCTGCGTTCCATTACAGGTGTTGTTGACGAAAGCCGCAAGACTTAAATGGGATTGGGCGGGTCACGTTATGCGGATGCACCCCAACCGATGGGCACAGATCGTGACGCCTGATGGCCTACGTAGTCGAGGACGGCCTAGAACTCGCTGTTGTCGCGATCTCGACGCATTTAAACTGGACTGGCGCGAGGTGGCCCAGGATTGTGAAGCATGGAAGGATATGGGTGAGACCTTTGCCCAGCAGTGGGATAGTGTATCATTTCATTACTAAGAACTGTGTACATGGGAAGTTACATTTATAAGTAGTTTGCCTCTTTCGGGCACTAAAATCTACAAAACAAATTACGAGTACTCCTGCAAGGAATACAAACGACATTAACAGTAAATAAAAGAGGAAAACACTTAACTTTTCTGTACATTTGTACTGGTATGGTTTGGTTGGTATGGATAAACAGTTGGTTGTCTACAATAATATTATAAACAGAACAGATTTGTAGTTTGGTATGAAAGGAATAAACTCAAAAAATATTAGCCCGATTTCAAAAAAGTTGTTGCGGTAGAAAGCTACAATATCACTGAGTAACATCACACTAATACTCGTATTATAAAAGCGAAAGTTTGTACGTGGGTGTGTTTGTTTGTTCATCCTTCACGCTCTGACGGCTTAACGGATTTTAATGAAATTTGGCACGAAGATAGCTTAAACCCTGGATTAAAATATATGCTACTTTTTATCCCTAAAAATTAAAGTGTTCCCATGGGATAATCAAATATGTACCGCGGGTAAAACGCAGCTAGTAGGCTATATTTATGAGAGTGCGCCCGTGCGAAGGAACGGGCTGCTACAGTTAAATACTATATACGAACCCAGCGGCAGTTCCTTGAACTGCAGCAGTATATTGCACTCGTGCTTGGTGTATGCGCGCATGTGAGACACGAACGCGCGCTGACCCTTGTCCAGGACGGCACGGTCTGACTTCTGCAGCTCGTGCATCATTGATAGTACCTGCAATTTCATTTCACAGTCAGAAAAAACCTACCTGGAAAGACCTGGAAATTCGAAGAGTTGGTAGCCGAACCCAACATCATGGGAGAATCAGAGCCCAGAGAATCATGGGAGAACTCCGCTGAATAGGCCACCTAGAGAGTATGGGAGAGGATCGAAAGGTTAGGAAGGCGTATCTTGGAATCCCAAAGCCGTCGACCGGCCAAGATATCGCTGGATAGACGCCGTAAAATGCGATCAAAGCAATCTCTATATTGCCGACTGGCGAGAAGCTGCGTACGATCAGATCCAATGGCGCTCTCTTGCTTCGGAGATCAAGACCCACTTCGCTGCACCCATAGACATGAAATTATGACGTTGCATTATAGAGTGTAGAGTTGTACTAAGAATTGTTTTTTTTTTAATTCTACTCCTAAGGGGGGTCAATGTGAATTCAAAGTTTGAACCTTCGTTTTATTTCATTATATGTCACGAACAAGATAGGAAGACAGGTACTAGTACTCATAGAATAACTGTAAAAACCCTGGAATATGCTGCACAAATTATAGTAAGTTTTAATAGTTAAGCATGCTAGATAACCTCCCCGCTTAAGCATGGCTGTTTTGGGATCTGGGTGTGCTTTGTATGTGATTGCAAATGTTGGATAACATCCCCGAGGATGTTAAACACCAGGAGAAACACAGGAGAAATCTTAGCGGGGAGCTTTATAAGTGAATCACAATCATTTAACTCCTACCTTTTCTCTCAACTTCTCTGTAATCTTAATCTCATCAGCAGATTGCCTCCAGTCATTCAGTTCCACCAGCTGGTTAGTCTTTATGAATGGTACGTAGGAGTCTTCAGTGGGCAGCAGCGGCAGCAGGGAACAGCCCGGGGCTCCGGCTCGGGCCGCGCGACCTACGCGGTGCACCAGGGCGGCGGGGCTTGTTGGCGGCTCCCATTGGAGCACCCATTCCACTTCGGGGATGTCTAGGCCTCTGTTAAGTGATAATAAGTGTTAATTTTTTATTCTACTTTTATTTTGTCCTTATTTATTTATTTTATCACATATTCCAATCTTTCTTATAATTGAAACATTAGAAAAAAAGAAACTTAAAATTTTTTCAAATACACAATGGAATGACTATGAAAATAATTAACTAAGAAAATATAAATCAGCCATATACAGAACACTAAACATGCAAGCCACACTAACCGAGCCAACAGATCCGTACTCAACAGAATAGTATTCTCTGCCTCTCTAAACTTCTCCAGCACTTTACTCCGTTTCAGCTTCATCTTGCCGTGTATTGCATACACCTTGATATCTGGCAGAAACTCGGGCAGCACATCCGCCCAATAATCCACACAGGCACATGTCGGCAGGAAGAACAAACCCTTCACCATCTTTCTATTGCGTATAAAGTTTAACAACACTAGAAACTTGTCTTCGGGCTCCACAATAATGAAATAGTTCTTCAGCAAGATAGGAGTACTTATTGACGATTTTTCCTTGACACTGACAACTACAGGGTTTCTCAAACCCGCTCGGACTAAGTCTTGTAGTTCTTTTGTTTGTGTAGCAGAGAAGAGACCGGTGCGACGTTGACGAGGCAGGTATTGGAGAATAGTGGTTAGTGTCGTTGTGAAGCCAAGGTCTAGGAGACGGTCTGCTTCGTCTAGAACTAAGATATCCTGGAATCAAAACATACGGGCTTTGTAAAAAAGTTAACATAAGTTATCAAAGAAAAATCTTTAACATGTTTATTTAACAATACCTAATAGGCATATTAATAAGTAAAATAAGAATTAACCATTAAAAAAAAATAACTCATGAAAAAAAATAGAAAGAAACGTATGCATGTTAAAAGTGCTGAAACAGAAGAATAAAAAACATTACAAATTCCAATCCTTCATCTATTCATAAAAAATAAATAAAAGAAAATAAATCTTACAAGCTCTTTACACCTTCCTGCAAGGTTCAACTGCTTTCTCTCTGCCAGTAGATCTCCGAATCTTCCCGGAGTGCACACAACAATGTGAGCCCCTTTCTGTAGAGTTTGTACATCTATTTCAACTGCTCGACCTCCCACCAATAGGGCTTGCGTTATGTGGGAGAGCTCAGATTCTTTCAGGAACAATTCTATAACCTGTTGGAGTAACACAGACTTAAAAGCTGGGACTAGAAGGTAAAGCAGTCAATGACTTGTGACTGCTTTACCTACCTTTTGCATTTGCATTTGCTCATGACTTTGTATTTGCATTCATTGTGTAGTATTCAATATTTCGTGTGATATTTGACGTTAATTTGCTTCTCAAATACTTTATTGACATGTAGATTAATGTGAACTGGAAAAAAGCCAAAATGGATCTATTGACTTAAAAGTATACAAGGACATAATCTGTGGAAAACCAGCAGCTGTCACTTGGGCTTTATCTGAGATCGGGGATTGATCATGATGTTGAGATGAATAACAAGAGATTTATGGATTTTATATCAAAAATGATGTCATAATACTGACAATACAGAAAAATGTTTCATTCACCCCGGAATACGCAGCATGGAGCTAGTAACTAGATAAAAAAAATTTAAGAAGATGTAGTGTTTGTGTCTAGGCTAAGTACAAGGGGACTGTCTTTTTTAAACAAATACCGGAGAATAAAGGTTACCTTATGAATTTGAGTAGCCAGTTCTCTAGTTGGAGATATAACGACTGCGTACACGAAATCCTTTCTCAGAGGACTATCCTTTTCTTTTTTCAATAGCATTTCCAACATAGGAACAACGAAAGCAAGCGTTTTTCCTGAACCAGTGACCGCTTCGGCGACCACATCTTTGCATGACAAAATCAACGGGATTACAGCAGCCTGGATTGGGGTCATGGACGCGAAGCCCTGTTTGTCAATGCAGTTCAACACTGGCTTAGACAAAGGAGGGCGAACTTTTCCCCATTCTTTGATCACCATTGTAATTTCCTAAAATATTTTCACATTACACTAAAAACAAACTTCCATCCATGTGGTTTTGACATTACTCTGTTTACATTTTTCACGTTGACATTTAAAGTTTCGTTCAAAAATTTCATATCCAACCCGCATAATGGTTCATGGCACAACCAAACAGTTCCTCTAATTTTTGAACGAGAAATACCAATGGAGCTAAGAAAAGAAATGTTCAGAAACTACCGTTGTATCAGGATCGATAATTAAATTAGAAGTTTACGAGCAATAAGGTATCTCTCGCTATCTTAGTCCACTCATTGCCTATTTTTCTTGGTCTATGCATCGTTTTGCCAGTTTTACTATTTTAATCAAAAAGTGTTTAATATTTCCTAATTTTTATAATCATAATCATTATTATTTTTATAACTTTTCGAATGTGTCACAATCAATATGGCGATTGTTGATTTTTGACAGAGTGACAGCTGCTGTGTTTTTGTCACCGTTTAGTTGCTGTCCGTGGGCTACTAAAAGTAAAATCGTTACCTATGTTTATTCCTCATCTCCAGGCATAATAAATTAACAGTTTAAAAATGAGTCGAACGCACGGGAATAGTGAAAAACGTTTTTCAATCGACGACGCTTTCGAGGAAGAGACCGACGAAGCCATCAAAGTTTACGGCGCAACTGGCAACAGATCACCTTTACAAAATAAATTCAAGAATGGGGGCGATTTTATATCTAGGTAAATGTTATTTTCGTACATCTACATAAAAATAATATGGATTTGTATTGATAGAACATTTTATAAACGTAAGTTTCTTTGTCTCCGAATTCCTCTGATCAGTGTTCTTGACCTTTCTGATTCACGTTTCCTTAGTGGGGCAAAGGCGTTTGAACCTGTACACCTATAGTAACATATCTGAACTACTTTCAACGTCTAATTGGCCGCTAATATAAAGCTAATTGATCTAGAACAGTAACCTATTCCTTGATACAATGGACTCTGACTGCTGTCTTACTATGCCATATTAATTGATATTTAATCGCATTGCTCATTAGTATTCATGCGAGCAGTCTATTTCCTGTCTTGACTTATTGAATATATATAATAATTTACAATTCAATTAAACTTAAAAGTTTCTAGTTTTCTCGAAAATGATTTTATTGTAACTTTCACTTGTGTAGAAAAATGACACAATACATAGATACATACTGAAATTTAAAACAATAGAGTAGGTAAAAACTGAAACTTTCAACATTGTATGTACCATGAAATTTACAGAGAATATTATTACATACTAAACCATTTTACATACTGTTCACATGATAAAATGTATAAGGAATGCCTTAGCTCTGAATAATGATTACCTACAATAGCCATTCATTAACATATCAGTTAACTTTACATGTTTTCTCCTCATTATAACAAGTATTATGCAATAGCTGGTATAATTTATCTATTTGATTTAAATATTCAAAAAGAAAACTATGAGAGGTCAATGTACTCAGTTTTGTGTAATGAACTCTGTTAACTTTTAAAATTTCCTGTCCGATATCACCCAACTGCTAACTGCTACCAATTAAGCTGAAAGAGAACTCGCCTTAATCATTCAAACCTTCTTAGCAGCTATCTTGATTAGATGACCTAACACAACTTCATCATGTGATAATATTAAAAACTGTTCACTGTTTCCTATCTTTAATATTAACTTTTCTTTCTTGCAGTAAAACATACAAATGCACAGAAGATACTACGTCACGGGACTCAGATTCACTCATACACGAATATGTAGAAGCCTCACAGTCAATGTATTGTTGGAACCATCCTAAAGTTAAAGAAAACTGGAAAACGGTATGTGCAGCTGTAGTGCTTCTAGTAGTGGGTATTGGGCTCATAGGGATGGGCGCATTCGCTGTTGCTGAACCAGAGAATGGCCTCCAAGGTGCTGTGTTCTTTGTAGCAGGTATGATCTGCTTTGTACCTGGAGCATACCATGTGGTGTACATCTGGCTAGCTGCTAGAGGACAAAGAGGCTACGATTTCTATCATCTCCCATTGTTCACTTGATTTATTTTATGTCACACTTGTATTTATTAAGCAAGTTGTAAAATGAGTTGAATGTGGACATGTGCTAGGAAAGACGGCCATAGAGTATAAATTCTGCTGTTTTTCTTTAAACTGTGATTCAGTAATGTGTCATAAATTAAGTGAACTTTTATTGTGACTTTGTGTGATCTCTGTAATTGGAATGTTGATTCATTCATTTGTCTCGAATGTATTAGTCAGGTATGTTTACATTGTCAACAATTAGGCCACCTTTCCGAAGCATGCAATGTCTGGAGATGAAGAATGCATGGATAGTGCTCTCTATTAATGAAATATAGGATAAAATTAAAAGTGAATAGGAACTTTAATGATATGCAATAATTTGGCTTCTAAGTTAAATAGCGATATTCATGCGAATAAATTTTCTCGCTTTTATTGGAAATAAAAATATTTATTGAGAATACCTATAGGTGTATAATAGATCTATGATGTAGAATGTGATGCAATACTGTACTCAAATTAGGTACTTTCCCTTTTAATGTTCAAATATGGGCCCAATGAAGGCTATCATCAGCAGTTTCCAACATAATATTGTAAGTATGGAATCACTTTGACCGCAAACCATGATTGATTTTTAGCAGGAAAAGTCACACATAAAATATGTTGAATGACTACATTATACATGAGTGTAATGCTACAGTAGGAATATTTATATCACAGAATGTCTGATTTCTGAGAAGTTAAATGTTATTGAAAATAATAATTATATTTTAAGTAACAAAATTAAATCTGTCCAACTATTACTGTTTCCTGATTATTAAAAGAAACTGTATGTAACCCATGAACTTATTTATGTACCTACTTTGGTACTGTTTGAAAATGTAACTACTAAGTTATGTACTATATTTGAAAAATACTACAAAAATATATTTCTATTATTATAAATGAAAAAATGTTGCTTTTGGAACCAAAGTAGAATATTAAGTCCTATTTAATGCACTCAGGAGCCCTAAATTGAAATCCTAATGTTTTGAAACAAATTATTAATGTAATTATATTGAAAAGAATATATAATATTTATTGCCAAAAAAGGCAAGAAAAATTGGAAAGCAGTCCGTAATAGACTTGCTCTTTTCCTAATACCTAAAATGAATGAATACCTGAAAGTGCGGAATGTCATACATGCTTTTGGTTCCAAAAGAATTTTAACTATATTAATATGTAATAGACTACGAAAGTGCCTAGTTGCATAGGATTAGTAGGACAAATGAGAAAGTATGATCATGTTCATTCGTAAAAAAATAAACATGAGAAACTGATAAGTAAATTATGAAGTGTCATTGTAACTTTCATTAAATTTACATTAAAGTTAGGCTTTTTATACAGGTACTTGCTTCATCTCTAATTTGTTTTTATATTTTCTTATATTGATCTCAATACTTTGGTTATAATCAACGAAAATTGTACCTATTATTTTATTGATGCCAAAAATATGTAACATTTAGGATGGTGTCGACCGAATGTGTTGCACATGTTACTAGTACTGTGAAATATTATTTTTTTATTCTGCTTTTTACACTAATATTTACAAAAATATGTAAACACAAGCGTGGCAATCTTCTGTGGATTATGACTACAAAGTTTCAATTCAACCAAGTTTCTTACTATGTAGGTATTCTTTACTTTTAAAGCAATATCAATCTAAACAAAATGTGTCCTACCTTGGTTGATCATATTGTATTTTGTTATTTACTTAATTAATATATCTCTTTGAATTCATTATATTATCTTTCCGATAGTGAACATTTTTGTCATTCAAGTTAATATATGTTAGTGTCTCAGTTCAAATATATAAACAAATAACCTTGAAAGTGTAAATTAATGCAGTGAGATCACGTACATAACCTTTTCACTGTATTGTACCGGCCTGGTATATATCTTCTCGGCAAAGGTTATTTACCTTGTTCTCAATTCCTTATCTATAAGGATGGATTATGTGCTAAGTGTGCTGGCACATGTAAGGCATCAATAATCGTAAACAGATTACATGTGTGTGCTAACATATGTTTGTCTGATAAAAGAATCAGAGATAATTGTGTTCATCATTGTTTTACAATATTTTGTATGATAACAATCTAACTAACATAATATAGTAATGATGAGATGGTTTGTTCCTATCAGAATTGTAACAATTCTGCAAATAATGTTTTGGTTTTTATGGTAGCTAATTCAATATCATATTCTGCTTGATATAGTTATAACTCTGAACTAAACAAAAAGAGTTATTGTCTTTCAAGCCTCAGAATACAGACTTTAGTGTTGTTTTATTTTGAATTTAATTTCACAAGTCTATGCAATATCTTGTTTGTTTGATTCAGACCTAAAACTGTTTACTTGCAAGCAAGTTTTGGCTGTTTAAATAAGATAAAAGACAGTCAAGCTGCTTATAATCAGGTACATATAAATAACCATAAGGTTGTATTGTAACATTGAATTATTTAATTGTATGAGACTTGATCAATGTTATGTTGTAATAAACTGAGTTGTGTTAGATATTACGATATTGTTTTTGCTATACTTTGTATGATTTGTGTGCAACCATAGCAGCTGATCTAAATTATTTATTTCTTTTTCTAAGAGATAATATTATTTATATATTTTATACCTGTATATTTTTGTAGAATATCAATTACTGTATACTATTATGATTTGTAGATTTTTGTGTGATTGTAAATCAAGTTTGAGTAATCATTGGAATATTATCATGTGTTTATGAATTTGCATGTCTACGACTGATTTAGTTACATATCAGTTGTACTGTAAGCTTGGTGTTTCTTTAGCTAAATGTTCCTGTGTGCTGACCTGAGTGTGAAAATCTGTAAATACTTATTTAATAAATGAACTTAGTCCTTAATGATTATGTTTTTTATTAAATAATTTTTTTTGTATTAAATTTGAACACAATATGAATATTCATATACAAATCAAGCTGCCTTCATTTAAGTTTCAACTGATATTTGCAATATAATATGAAAGTTTATTGCTTTGGAGGACAGGTAATTAAAATATGCATATTTTATGTGAGGACTATATTAATTGCTTTTTAGAAAATCTTCTTAACTTAAAATGTTGCAAAAACCTCAGTTCTCCATTCCACTTGCTCAACACTTTCATTTGTTGGTGATCGAAGAAGTCTGGAAGCTCTAAACCGCAAGTTTCAAACTCTTCGAACTCATTTTTCTTGGTGATATTGATGATATCTTCTCTGCTAGCATGCTGTCGGTTTTTCCTTTGCCCAATGGAATTCTTTAACGCTATCTGCTCTAACTCTTCATCAAATCTTCTTAAGTATGTTTCGATCAACTCTAATACTTGTTCTTTACTCAAAACTTGACAGTCTTCCGGAATTCGTTCCTTAAACCAGAGAATCTTCTCTCCGATCAGATTCTGCTTTATGTGGGTGCCAAGCTTGTTCTGGTTCTTCTTTTCATTTCTATTCAATTTCTTTGCTAGAGTTAATGTTTTCCTGCTGTTTGGGTGCTTTAGTTTGTCAAGTCCTTTGCTTATTTTAGGCATTTTGATAGGTACGTAAAAGAAAATCTCTAAAATGCTAATTCACGTGGTCCTATTTAGGTACCTGTTATGACGTCTGTCTGTGAATCCGACTGTCACTGATAGTCTGTCTCAGAGTTATGGCCTTTTTTTTATTTACTTCTTACGATTCGTATATTCGCATGCTCAGCATATCTAAAGTCATCGTACTCAAGTTCTAGTCATATCATGTACTCGTAAAGCGGTAGAGACTTTATCAGGTTTTCTGTCGAGATTTCCCGCGAACACGATATTATTGTTAACTTATTGTTATTTGACTTGACTTGATAACTTGATTTATAGTTTATAATTGACGCTGGCAAATCTATATATCGTATGGTGCCATATATCAAAAGAAAATAAAAAAAGATCAAAACAAAAATAATACGATACGCAGAATTTTGGCTAAGTTTATTGGTTTTAAAAAACAAATCTAAGTATATTTATATCATGATCAAAAGGCCAAAGCCAGGTGAAAGTGAAGAAGAGTTGTTGCGAATGCAAGAAGAGTATTTACTTGAGAAAACTAAGGACCCAAACAAACGACCAGCAGCACAGGTCACAAGGTTACAGAAACCAGCCGAAGTTCCAACGAAACGACCACTAAATTCAATACCAGGTACTCGAAAGCTTTCTAAATTTGCGCAGTCGAAAGGGCTGAAAAACTTTGCCGAAAAACGAACCCTAGTTGAAACTTCTATGGGGTCAATAATAGGCGATATCTTGGAAAAAAACGTCAATGAACCTCCAAAAGATATTGAATCAACAGAAGATGACAAAGTTTATTTTCCAACTGTAATGACATCAGTTTTGGGAAATATAGTTGAAAAAAAAAATGATATTAATATAAAGTTTGACTATCAACCTATGCCATCACAGGGTTTTCCAGAAGTATGCAGGAGAGACTTAAAATTAAAACCCACGACAAAAGAAGTTTTCAGCTCAAATGATCAAGCAGACTGTAATAGAATGGAGGTAGATGATATACAATCAAAAACAATTACTGAAGATCCCAATATGTCTGTCAGTTTGCCTAAAAAAAGCTACATAGTATCATCAAAAGAAGCCAGTGATATCCACAGTGATAATATAAAACTGCTTAGCTCAATGTCCCAAAAAGATATTTTAGAAGAACAGCAAAAGTTATTGACAATGTTGGATCCAAAACTAATAGAATTCATTAAATCAAAACGACAAACTATTAACAAATCCCAAGATAGTAAAGAAAGCAATACTGAACAAATGGATACCTCAAACACAACAGGAGACATTGAACAATCTTTGGAGACTGTGAAACAACAACTTAAAGAAGACTCTATATCAACACACCCTGATTGTGATAATCTGTGGGACAATGATGTGTTGACTCATCCACAGGTAAATAAATGGCTTCACTTTGACTCCCTTGAAAAAGATAAATTGGAATGGATGAAAGGTATAGTAGAAAGTAAAAAAATTAAACCCGATGAACCATATGAAGCCAGGTTTGATTTTAGTGGGTATTTGTTGCCATATACTGTGGAATATACTGAACAATCTAAAACTCTTTTCCACCATGGCGATGAACCTCACAGGCCAGGATATTCTCTCAATGAACTGATAGAGCTATCCCGATCTTCCATCATCCAACAAAGAGTTGTGGCTCTCAACACTTTTGCCGGAATCTTAGAGTACAATAATATGGGAACATACAAAGATATCCTGGAATTGCCATTGAGTAAAATATTTTTTATAATTAGGATTGCCATGGATGAAAATAAGGTTATTATATTAGAGCCAGCATTAAAAGCAATGAGAAATCTTTTGTATAATAGAATAGATGAAGCTAGTTTAGATGCATTAATTGGCTTTGAAGAATGCATGAGGCAACCATGGTTAGAAAATGACAAATCGGAAATGGAAGAACTAGAGTCAAATGTATCTGAGTTGAAAGACTTTCATCTGGCTGAAATAGATCTTATATCAGCCCTTTTCAGAACCAATATCCTACAAAGGTTGTATTATATTTTAGACACCGTCAGGCCAAACTTCAATTGTGTTCAGTATGCATTGCAAATACTGACAAGATTAGCAAGAGATTCATTAGAAGAAGCCATGAAAATTGTACAAACTGAACATCTTATGACAACCATTGTTAAAAACTTTGTACCAACCACTTCAATCAATTTCACGTTTGATCCCCAGCTAGTGTACAAAGGAAAACCAGTTTTAGCAGCAATAAGATTTCTCAGAGTTTTATGTGTAAGATCTGGAGAGATGGGTCAAATTCTTTTGCAAAAATATGATATTCTAAAACCAATATCAGAATATTTGAGTTCTGGAGTAGATGGAACTTATGGTCTGAGAATACTGATAGAGACATATTGTTTGCTCTCTAATTTGCTGATATCTGACTCTTCTGCAGCCATCCCTTTACTACCACTGGTTATTACTACACTGTTCAAGCATGTGGAAGGTACAGATGTGTATGCCACATCCTCTGTTATATCAGCAACACATGCTGCTGTTGTCCTACAACTGATAAGCACTATACTATGTCTGCAGGTTAAGAATATTGATAGTTACAAGACTCAGATATATCCATTGTTGATAAAAGGCACAGAGAAATGGATCAGACAAATATCACAAACGGATACTTATACATGCGCGCATTTGCGGTTATTATGTTCAGCAATAGACTGTAGTACAACGGCTCTTTTGATTGAGAACATTCCATTAAAATTCTTCAATGCCTGTCTGAAGGATCTGGCATCGTCGCGGGGATTTAGAGAGATCATAAAAAACCTTGAGCATAGTTCAAACTTGCTATCAGGGCTAGAAAACAAAGATCTGTACTTGATTAAAAACTTAATGAGCCTTGGGAGTTCAATTATAGATTCAACTCAAAAAGTACTGCCGATCTTAAATGTGGTTTCACCGGTACCATTTTTGGCATCACTGTTTAGATTACTAACCCACATCAATGATAAGCAAATAGCAGAACCATTTTTGGTCCATGTTGCCCCTTACTTAAAAAAGTTTTCTAAGAAACCACCAGCACTTGCAGACAACTGGTTTACTAGAATGGAAATTGATTTTATTTTCAATGTTCTGAAGCTCTCTACCACAATGGGTATTTCGGAAACTGACAAAGATCTCATATACGCCGTCGCCAATAAGCTATGCTATGTGCTAAGAGCCGATAAAAGAGACGAAATCTATTTCTTGTTCAAGGAAATTTTGTTTAACAAGAATTGGTTTTCAGTCGACAGACTATTGCACCTTTTGAATATCTCTGATACACTCACACCTGATCGAGGAGTTCTAGAACACGAAGCGCATACATCGTTAGAAGAGATAAGTCGATGTTACAACCGCGTTATAAACGCTAATTCTGTGCCTCCTGGATGCAATTTATATCTCCTAAAATGGCGGGAACCCATCTTACCCAGGGATTGGATTTACATGCCCATATTAGCACTTTACAGCAAACGTGTTGATGCAACTCCTAAAGTTATTGGGGATTTGGCTAAACGCCATTACGCGAAAGCAATGGAAGATAAGACATTCCTAATTTCTTGCTGCTTAGAATGGATCATTTTTAACGAAATTTGCTTTCCAGATCTTTTGAAAGACATCGACGTCACAGATCGATTTTGCCGCGTAATGTGCGTATTCCTATGCGATGACTCCCTATTTTTGGATCCAAAAATTAATCAGCTGCTCAGGAAATGCACACAGATTCTGTTTAAAAAGAGAGCAGAATTCAACTTTGATAAAGAGCTGGTAGGATTGCATAATTTTGAGGACTTTTACACTGAGATTTTGCAGCAATTCCAGTCTGTTAGTTACGGTGATCCCACTTTTGCGGCGTGTGTATTAGTGCCGCTAGCTCAGAAGCACAACGTCAAATGGCGTCAGTTGATTTGGTATGAATATGTTGGATGCCTTCGGTATCTCGATTGCCCAGAAGAGGCACTCTGCTATCCTATAGAAAACTACTTACGCCCTGAAGAGACTGATAAAAGAGTATTGGAATCTTATCACAGAGCTCTGTCCTCGAATTTTGTGCGACCTAATACGTTAGCACATAAAATTGCTGACTATCATATGCATCAATACAAAGTAAGGACGTTTATGAACACTGGTGATGCAACTACAGCTGTATAAATGTTTTGACGTCTAAATTTATCTTGTTAGATTAGTATTAATAGTTAGTATCTAAGTAAAAAGATTGTGACTAATTTTTACATATTATAAAGTTGAAGTAATCACACTGTATCTTTTTATTCAGAAAATATTTTTATTAGACTGCCATAGAGTTATCGGTGATGACAAGCAGAACCCATAACTCCGTATAATACCTTGTAGCTCCGTTCTAGTTTGTTTTGTTGACTGTAGGTTTTTTAATGTTTGTTACCCGTTAGACAGCTACAACGGTTATTGAAAACTTCAAAAATTAAAAAAGTATGTGCGTTTTTATTTTTTGTGCCAAAAATATTTCTTTACAGTTGGTGTCATATACATTTTATTGAAATCAGGCCAGTAGCTCTAGAGTTTGTTTTGTTGACTACTGGACGGATTTTGATACTTAGTTATGCATCCTGGAACCCGTACCGAAACTATACAGATACCGGCGTAGGCGTTAGAACTGCTGAGTTACGTCTGGCTTCACGGTGGTCGTCCCGGACGCATAGCTGATAAGGAGAATGCTCCTGCTCAGTTTTAAGTTAGGTTTAAGTTAGTTATAATTCAACTCGCCAATGTATCGGACATTAAATAATTATTAATCAATTTTTAATCTTTTTAAAAAACAAATCTCGCGTTCCCCAATCTTGACTGGCGCAGCCGGTAGGATTGCTGGGGTTCCGTACGTTCGCGAAAGTTACTATCGAAGTTCCTGCGATTCGTTCCTGTGAACCTAACAAGCCACGGTTTCTCAACCTAAGTGATCGTGTCTGACGGCAATCCATACGAACCAAATAAATCTGTCATTTGTGGTGCGCGGCGAGTTTTAAGAAGACGACCTAACTATAATAGAAGGATGAGGACGAGTGTTCTGTGAGTAAACCTTTTCACATTTCCGTTCCGTTCCCATCTATTTCCGTTTGTTATACAAATAATCGTTATTTGATTTCCTTTAACGTACTAATATCGTCGTTAAATTTTTGTGTTAATTCTATTATTAAGTTAAGTACATTTAATTGATAATTATAAAAGTAACTAGGTAGTTATTAATAAGAAATGGCAATGGAGCAAAATATTAGGATAATACCAAAAGACCTTTTATGTTTAATACCAAAATTTGAAGGTGAAGAAAACCTTTTAAATTTATTCATTAGGAAAGCACAGTACATCTATAACTCCTATGCATCTCCTAATAACTTGGCGCAACAAACATATGTATTTCACGGAATTACAAGCAAGCTTCATGGTAAAACCGCAGCGCTTCTAAGCGAGCGAGAAGATATTAACTCATGGATAACACTTAAAGAGGTTCTAGTTCAACATTTTGGTGACCCACGTTCCGAAGAATGTATCGCGATAGAGCTAGAGCAAATGAAAATAAATTCTGGTGAGTCTTACATCGACTTCTGCCATCGCATCCAGCATATGCGTAGTACGCTTTTTGCTAAGGTCAATTTACTTACCGATGAAGGGGTAAAGGCCGCAAAAATGATAGTCTACAACAATATGGCACTGAATGTATTTTTATATAATCTGAGTGAAGACTTAATTCGCATAGTGCGTCTGAAAGGGTGCACTGTGTTAGAAAACGCTTTAGCTATAGTGACAGAAGAAGTAAATTTCATAACTCAATTTAATGCAAAACATAAGCAACGTCAGGCTCTGGCGCCTCATAAGCCACAAATTCCAATGGCTAATAATATTGGTAACAACAACTTTAAATTTGGAAATCCTTCTTTTAACCCACAAAATAAATTCGCAATGCCTAGTCATAACTTTAGGTTCGGCATACCACAGCAGCAGCAACAACAGCAGCAACCGCAAGGTTTTAGATTTGGCCATCAGCCCCAAAATCCACCTACTGTATTCAGATTTAACCCAAGTCAGGGACAACAAAACTTTAGGTTAGGTATACCGCGACCACAACCAGGTTTTAATTTTGGTAATTACCAACAAGGTCAAGGCTTCAGACCTCCAATGAACCAAAATTTTGCTAGACCAGCCCTACCTTTTATGCAACCCCAACAAACATTCAAATTCGGCATCCCGAACCAAAATGTACAGCGACCTAAACCAATTGAGGATACTGACGTTTCAATGCGCACAGCCCGCCCGTTGAGACAAAACATGTTAAACGCTTCCCCTGATAGTGAAAACATGTTCTTTAACAACGAACTTGTCGAGGCTTCGCCGGAACAAGCCTGTGAACAAAATTATGATTACTATGACGAAAATTATACTTACAACTTGGAAATGCCAGATTCCCAAAATTATGAAACAATATCAGATGTTTATGACCAGGGACCAAATGCTAGAGAAAATCCGAGCTAATAGAGCTAAATTGTGATTCTATTTTGAAGCTACCTTACATAGAAATACCCGAAATTAAATCACGTTTTATGATTGACACCGGAAGTACAAGATCTTTTATAAGCCCCGCAAAGGCAGACAAATACTTCACCGCTTACAAATACCACGAGCCTTTCGAAGTAGTCAGCACTTATGCTCGCAGCCAACATAATGAAGCCATTCGGATACCACTACTGAAAACTTTCAAAAGTGTTGGAGAACATAAATTTTACATATATAATGTTGACAGCCGATATGACGGCTTGATAGGTTCCGACCTCTTATCTAAATTAAAAGCTAACATTGATATGCGAAACCAAATATTACAAACACCTAATACAGAAATACCGATTATATATAGTCCACCGTATGAAATAACTCTAGAACCAAGAACAGAGACACGTGTAAAAGTACCAACGGACTTACGAAATGGCGAAGCCATAATAGACTACGTAGATTATGGTCAAGGTGTAAGGATGCCCAGCGCTTTAGTTTCTTGCGTTGACTCGTATGCATGTATCGTTATTCAAAATGCATCCGAAGATAAAATAACCATGACCTTTGCAAAACCACTAAGAGTTACTAAGTATGAAAGAGAAGAATGTAAAGTGAATTTTACAACGAATGAATGTGAGATTGATGAATTGTTAAAAGAAAATTTGCGGAAACTGCGTCTAGACCACGCTAACAAGGAAGAAAAGGAAAGCATAAAAAAATTATGCTATGAGTATAGAGACATCTTTTATTGTGACGACATTCCCCTCTCTTTTACGAGCGGAGTAAAACATGAGATAAGAACTAAAAACGAAGACCCCATATATGTAAGACCATATAGACACCCTCCAGCGTACACAGCTGAAATTCAAAAACAAGTCGATAAATTACTACAAAACGACGTAATACGTGAATCGCATTCACCTTGGAGTGCGCCCGTCCATCTAGTCCCTAAAAAGGTTGACGCTTCCGGAGAGACAATATTTAGAATGGTGATTGATTATAGACGTTTGAACGAAATTACCACCGACGACAAGTACCCTCTGCCTAACATTTCAGACTTGTTTGATAAACTAGGAAAGTCCGTGTATTTCAGCACCATTGATTTAGCGAGTGGTTACCATCAGATAGAAGTTAAGGAAGAGGATAGACAAAAGACAGCTTTTTCTACGCAATCAGGACTTTATGAGTTTACCCGTATGCCATTTGGCCTCAAGACAGCCCCCGCTACTTTCCAGAGGGCCATGGATAATGTCCTGAGAGGCTTACAAGGCCTGCATTGCCTAGTTTACTTTGACGACATAATTGTCTACTCAGCAAGCTTACAACAACACATAGAAAAATTGCGCATGGTTTTCGACAGACTCAGAGCCACAAATTTGAAAGTAACCTTAGATAAATGCGAATTCTTCCGCAAGGAAGTCCTCTATCTTGGACACATGATAACAAAAGAAGGTCTAAAACCGAACAACGATAAAATTCAGGCAGTACTTAACTTCCCTATTCCAAAAACTACAACCGAAATAAAAAGTTTTTTAGGATTAGTCGGCTATTATCGCAAATTCATTAAAGATTTCGCCAAAATAACACGACCACTTACAAAATGCTTAAAAAAACGTTACAAGATAGAAATTACCGAAGAATACGTAGCAGCATTCGAGATGTGTAAGGAGTTATTAGTAAACGCTCCGATTCTACAGTTCCCGGATTTCGAAAAACAGTTCATCCTGACAACCGATGCTTCCGATTACGCTATCGGCGCTGTCATTTCACAAGGCCTTTTACACAGCGACAAACCAATTGCTTACGCTAGCAGGACTTTAAATGATGCGGAAACGCGATACAGCACTGTAGAAAAAGAATTACTCGCAATCGTTTGGGCAGTAAAACATTTCCGTCCGTACCTCTACGGCAGGCGTTTTACTATATATACAGACCATCGCCCACTCGCCTGGCTAAATAATATGAAAGAACACAATAGCAAACTGACGCGTTGGAAACTCAGACTTGCTGAATTCGACTACGACATTCAATACAAAAATGGAAAACAAAATGTTGTCGCAGACGCCCTGTCCCGAATAAAAGTGAACGCCATAGATAACGATGACTTATCTATGAAAGTAAGCGTTGATGACAACAAATTACAAAGAGAAATAGACGAAGTAATGAAAGACATTGAAAGGCTGCAAAAAAGTCAACAAATACATAATGACGAGACCAACAGCTCCATAATTCTGTCATCAGATTCAGAAAAAACTATGTCAATAATAGCTGCCGATGACCCAAGGTCACCCTATTCTATTCCATCCCCAAATAGTAGCACTTTAACAGCTTCAACGAATTCCCAAACTAAACATTCGGTATTCGAAACGGACACCACAGGAATTCCCATTTTACACGAGGCTATTGACACAAAACCTAACCAAATCCTAGTACACACTTGGTTTAGAAACGAACTGTCCGTAAAAGACACATCAAATCAGAAGCAAAAGATTTTAGAACTTCATCTACCACTAAACAGACCAGATTTAGTGAAAAAATTCCTGAAAGAATACATAAATCCAAAAACTAAGTATTTTATATATTTCGAAGATAAAACACACAGGAAACAGTTCGCTGAAGCAACCATAGCTCTGTTCAAAAAAGATACAGTTAAAATCATGGAATGTACAAAGAGAGTAGTTTATGTGGAAGATGAAAACGAGCAAAAAGAAATAATTACAAAATACCACATAGGAAAAACTTGTCATCGAGGAATTAAAGAGACGCTACTTCACATCAAGCGAATCTACTACTGGACTAATATGGAACTAACCATAGCAACAGTTAAAAACTCTTGCGATGGATGCAAAAAAATGAAATACGACAGAAAACCACTTAAACCTGTACTACAGCTTACGCAAACCCAGACAAAACCGTTTCAGGAACTCTTCATGGACATTTTCAGTATAGAAGGAAAAACCTACTTAACAATAGTAGACGCTTTTAGCAAGCTTGGACAGGCAATCGAAATTCATAGCAAAACAACACCAGAAGTCATCAGAGCCCTTATCAAGTATTTTTCGATTTATGGAGTACCACATAGAGTTAGTGCCGATTCAGGGGCTGAGTTCAATAACGCCCTACTCAAGGAAACCTTAAATTTCTACAAAATAGATTTACACATTGGCACGCCCCACAATCCAAATTCCATGGGAATAGTAGAACGTTTCCACTCAACAATAATAGAAATTTACCGACTAGCTAGCTACGAACACAAATTCACCGATGCAGCATCCGTAATGACGTATGCCCTCATGTCTTATAATCAAACTATACATAATACAACTGGCTTAACTCCCTTCGAGGTTGTTTTTGGGCACACCGATGCCACAACCCCTTTCAATGTACAGTTTAATAAAGATTACAGTCAAAAACTGGTCCAAGACCATAAAAAACGAACAAAATACCTACTTATATGAATATATAACAAACAGGACAATAGGTAGAAAAGAAAAGATCAAGGAAATGCATGGAGGCGAGAAACAGTTTAACGTGCATAAAGGAGACGCAGTATATGTGAAAGGCGTGAATGAAAGAAGAAGTAAGGATAAACCCCGTTACAAGAAAGCGGAAGTAAAAGGAAATATAGTTAGAAACATAGTACCACTTAACATCAAAGGCCGCGAAACAAAAGCGCCAATTAAAGACATTAAACGTCCTTCACAGGTGCCTCCTGATCCTGGTACAGGCTACAGCTGTCCTGGCCCTTCTACTTCAGCGAATAAGGAACAACCCTGGAGTTCTCCCAATTAAAGAAGGCCAAGCCCTGATAAGTAGCGATAAGTGGTCTATTATTAAGATATTAGATTTAAGTTTAGTTAGAGACGATTTAGATTTTAACTTAAATAGGTATTCAAACTTGAATAAACATTTACTAAACTACTTTGAAAATTGACTCTGATGTCAGCGATTTGAGAACTCAAACAGATTTCATAAAAAATATGACAGTGCAAAAGTTGAGCCAATTATAACCGGTAAAAAGAAGTAAACGTGGAATTTTAAATCCTTTAGGTTCTATTATTAAGTTAGTTTCGGGTAATTTAGACAATAGCGATGCCATTAAGTATGATGCGTTAATAAGTGATGTAAAGACAAAACAGAATGCAATGAATAAAAAGATAACTGTGGTCGCCGAAATGATGGAATCACTAATGAACATTACTAATAGTACTAAATACAATTTCATTCAATTGAATAAAGCAATTTGGGAAATCAGAAAACAACTAAATAACACAAATAAAATTCGAGAAATTTCCAAGATCATTAACGTTTATCACATATTCTTACACAACTTCCAAACTCTTTATACTAGATTGGACGAAATTGAAACCATTGTTGCGTTCAGTAAACTAGGAATGTTACATCAATCTATTTTAGACTCTAATGAATTATTATTGATACTGAAGGATATTGAACTACAAAATAAACTTATGTTTCCAGTAAATTCCGAATGTTACATCAATCTATTTTAGACTCTAATGGATTATTATTGATACTGAAGGATATTGAACTACAAAATAAACTTATGTTTCCAGTGAATTCCGAAAATTTGTTAAAGCTAGAACTATGTATAGACATGAAAGCTTACGCTAAGGAAAATCAAATAACGTTTATCATGGATATACCCTTAGTTGAAGACGATATATACACATATTATAGAATTCTCCCCTTGCCTATCACCAATACCCTTAACCAAACTCACACTCACTTTCACTTTCACTTTCACTTTCATTATTTTACCCCAATTCCCTTACCTATTAACGAAAAGGTTGAAAACAGTGTCACTCTTACGTCCCTGCAAGGAAATCGAAGACTCCCTGTTCCTTTGTGAAGAAGATTACGCACCCGCGCTGGTCAACGATGCCTGCGTCACCAACCTGATCAGCTTTGCCGCAGATATAACACAATGCCACCCAATCCTAGTGGATCTGGAAGACGTAAAAGTAGAGAAGATACAGAGCAACAGGTGGATAGTTTTCTCTAAAAACATCCTTATACTCACCCAAAATTGTAAGGACGACATAACTTATCACCATGTCCAGGGAACCTACATCGTAACAGCAGATGATGACTGTACTGCAGAAATTATAAAAATTACCATGAAAAGACAACGAAGAAGTTATGAACAAATGAGTTTGCCAAACTTACCGATAATAAACCTTCCGGCGGTAATCACATCGAAGACGGCGTATCCCGAAGTTCCAGTAAGCCTAAAAGGGGTGGACCTGACTAACCTGCAACATCTGGCTTAAGTGCTAAGAAAAAGTGATAGTGATTTGGTCAAAAATAGTGAGAGTGCCGTAAATGTGAAAAGTATGAGTATCGGAACATTGATTTTATATGTAATTTTAGGGATAGTTTTTAGTTATCTTATGTTAAAATGTTATAATCGAAATTATCGGAGTCAGCATTCTTCTAATCCGTCCGCTAATTTCGATCTTGCGATGGGAGGAGTTATGCATCCTGGAACCCGTACCGAAACAATACAGATACCGGCGTAGGCGTTAGAACTGCTGAGTTACGTCTGGCTTCACGGTGGTCGTCCCGGACGCATAGCTGATAAGGAGAATGCTCCTGCTCAGTTTTAAGTTAGATTTAAGTTAGTTATAATTCAACTCGCCAATGTATCGGACATTAAATAATTATTAATCAATTTTTAATCTTTTTAAAAAAAAAATCTCGCGTTCCTCAATCTTGACTACTTATACATTCGAACAAAAAAATATACATTCAAATCGGTCTAACAGCCTGAAGAGAAATCAAAAAATCATCAAGAGAAATCTCATGCAACAACTCTAAAAAAACATGCAACGACGAATTGAGAACCTACTCATTTTTGAAGTCAGCTAAAAATAAACCGTAACTGAAGGAAAATAGCGCTTGCCGTTATTGCCTCGCCTCACCGTCACGATGTCTCGACAATATATTGACTGACTTGATTCATTTATTAAAGTTAGTAGATACTTTTAGTTAGGTACTCAATTTTACTTCAAATGTATTTTCAATAAGAATACAACATTAAAAATTAAGTATAATATTATATATCTGCCAAATATTATACTGAAATTACTAAAACCGGTTAGGATAGGCAAAAATCCAATAAAACTATAAATAATATCAAAGCTGAAGATGGCAAAGATCTTACTGATCCTATACAGATAGCCGATGCATTTAATATTTTTTTCACACACATAGCTCACAAAGTAACGTGTAATACTAATACAGACACTGCCAAATGTATATCATATTTAGATGCTACGAAAAAAGCGACTTCGAAAATCAAATTTGAGCCAATCGATCTCAAAGAGCTATTAACAATTGTTAAAAATATGAAAGAAAAGTACACACCAGACATATACGATATGACTTCCAAGACAACTTATTTTACAGAACGAATGCTTGGTAGAACTTTTACATTTCTTAATCAACGATTGCTTAGAAAAAGGAATATTTCCTGATTGTCTTAAGCTAGGTAGAGTTGTTCCGCTTTTTAAAAAGGGCGATTGTTCAGAACTAGGCAACTACAGACGAGTTTGCATACTGCCAACCATATCCAAAATTCTCGAAACGGTTATTAAATCTAGAATATTAAAATATTTTGAAGAAAATAATCTTTTTACAACTTCTCAGTATGGCTTTCGTAAAGGTCGATCGACGGAAATGGCAATTAGGAAAGTTCTTTACTATGTTTTGGATGCCTTGGATGGATCACAAAAGTGCGCTAGCATATACTGTGATCTATCTAAAGCATTTGATTGTTTAAGGCATGACATATTATTAATAAAACTACACCACTATGGTTTTTATGACTCTGAACTGAATATGATGCATACGTACTTATGTAATCGTAGTCAGATTGTTTCTTTACATGGAGTAAATTCTAAAGTTGCTACTATAGATATAGGGGTACCACAAGGATCAGTATTAGGACCTGTTCTTTTCCTCATATATATTAATGACCTTGTCTGTGCCATGCCTGATTGGACTTATATTAGTTTATTTGCCGATGATACCCATGTAGGAATAAAGGATAAGCACAACGAGAAACTAGAAATAAAAATTTTAGAGGCAAAAAATATTCTCAAACAGTGGTTCAATGCTAATGGAATTATATTAAATGCGGATAAAAGCATCGTTATGCATTATCAATCTCGCAAAGGTGTGATCAAGAATCCTGCAGTAAAAGAAAATGTCTTAGGATATACTGTTGATCACACTATTAGTCATACAAACCACATAGGTAAACTGTGTAAGAAGTTAGCAAGTGCTAACTATGCGCTCATTAAACTAAGAACTGTATTAGATGTGAAAGATATGTTGTCAGTGTATTATGCATACGTACATTCCATGATAAGATATGCGATAACTGTATGGGGCAACGGGGCCGATATGATTAAAGTCCAAAGAGCCCAGAAGAAGGCCATAAGAATAGTATTTGGATTAAAAAAACGCACGTCAGCACGAAAATACTTTAAAAAACACAAAATAATGACAGCGGTATCCATGTATATTTATAATTGCCTCTTAGAAATTTTTGACGAGAAAGAAAATCTAATGATAAAACCGAATCACATACCATACAATTTTAGAGATCGCAATAGACCGGACGTACTTCTAACAAAACCAAAAGTTCGATTAGCCAAAGTAAAGAAACAAGGCATCTGGATTAAGATATGTATGTTCAATAAATTACCTCGTCCTGTAGCTAACTTACATGGCAATGATTTTAGGTGTAAATTAAAAAAATTCTTCGAATCCACTGCTTTTTACTCAATAAAAGAATTCTTACAAACTGATCTGACTGAATATTCATTCTCGAATTATTAATTAAAATGGATATTGACATTAAACAATACTTGACTTGTAATGTTACCGGACTGATATATAACTAAGTATTATGTATATAGTAATCAGACATCAATATTAAATTTAACATTATTATCTAGACACAAATTTATTCTTTTCATTTTTATTTAAATTTTAACTGTTGTTTCGTCATAATATTATAATTCATTATTGTACGTATTGACTTGCCTAGTGTAACAAACGCAGTTATAAGGCCAATAAATGATTTGACTTTGACTTTGACTTTGACTTTGAAAATGTCTGTCGCCGTAGCAAATTCCTTCTTTTGGGTCAATTATCTGCCGTAAATTAAATTGTCGTAGAACGTGCTATGAAATAACATAACTGTTAAGTTTACAATACCTACATAGGTAGTATGGATGGAAGTAACAGAAATTTTTCAACTTAATTAGACGAAGATATTTTTTGAAAAATTTTGCATTTTGTTTGAAATAAAATATCCAAAAAAATGATTCTTCCACTTTTGCCTAATAGCGAATCTGCCCAATCCACGAAACAGTCGAATTCAGCATCTGTCCTATCCGCGTGGAGTGGAGGACTATGCCTATACCGCCTTATGATAACTATATTTAGTACCAATAATTGTTGTTCGTTGCCGTTTCAGTTTATACGAAAAAGTCCATACAAGACAAGTAAGAGAACGCTTACGCGCGGTCGGGAGTCAATAGCAGCGCCCGACTCTGGCGAACCCTAGAAGTACAATAAATGTAAAACGCATATTTTGAGACTAAGTATTTACTTAGGTATTTATTGTAAAACGGAGGTCTCAAGGTTAGTTATTTTTATAAGTAAATGATTGTGGAAAAATTCAATTGGTTCAGAAAGTATATAGTCGCGCGTGAGTGCTTTGTATTATTTTTAAAGTTTTGCAAGTTATACTTTAGTATGTAACAAAAGACCCAAATATTAGCTATAAAATTTTTTATACAAAATATTCATTTTAATTTATTTTATTTAACCACCGATAAGATATAACTACAATCAATATGTATACTAAATACCATGTAATAATTGTCGAAGAAGACTGGTTTTCAGGCGTACCTGAAATGAAAAATAACGTTATAAAAAATAATAGCGTTTCTAAAAAACCATATAATAAACCAAAAACATTTAAACCGGCAACCAAAAATATACTGAGAAAGAAAAAACTACCAGTAGGTAACTAGTTATCAAAATAGTTTCAAAATATGGTATCGTTGAGGGATACCGAAAACAGTTTTGGTATCGTGAAATGGCATACCGACCCACCACTAATAGTTATGCCCAGTAGCGGGACGTTATCTATCTATGGATTAAAGTGCGAGAATTATTTTTAGATCTATGTATAATCTGCGTTGATTTTGAAATGATGTTGCTACATAAGGCAATTCATAAGAAATAGTTATTTGTTATACAAGAGTGCACAGTTGCTTTTTAACCGCGTGCTCACTTTTCATGAGCGAGCAAGCGAAGGATTCTATAATTCTAAAAAGAATCCTGAGCGTTAGCGAAGGAATTAAAAGAGCACAAGTTGAAAAATCTTTGCACTCGAGTTTAGGTATTAACTACTACATTATGATAGGTAAGTATTACACAATAATCTTTAAATTATTCTGATTACTTAATACCTAGGTATAATAAGAAAAATTTAAAGTAACGTTGGTACAGTTACTTACGTCGAGTGTAATATTTTTGTTAGGTAATTTAATGTTGGTGATAGTGGCTTTAGTGTTTAGGTGATAGTGGGAAGATAGAACTTCAATGAAAATTTTTGACAAAAAACAGAGTGTCATGCAGTTTATTCAATCGTTTAAATGCATTGAGGCACACTACTGTCGCTCAGCTTCATCGGAAAGAAAATATGAGTCATCCGATCTCAACATTAAAAACATGTGACGAATGTATCAGGAACAACAAAGTGATACGTCATTGAAAGTGAAGGAATGTTTTTTCCGCGATATATTTAACAAACATTATAATATAGGTTTTAATACGGCATTGTGCTTCCGAAGCCTTGTCCAGGAAGTTGGTGAGAAGCTATTGCTGAAAGTTTTACGAAGTAACACGATTTTGTAGCGGAAATAACCGGAAATACTATGAAGTTTTATAAATACCTGCTTTTAGTGCTTACTTACGCCACCAGGGGCGCTGCGCGCACGCTTTCGCCGAGCGGCGCGCTGTCGCTTGCCTCATTGTGCTCACCAGGTAGCAATTCAATTGCCCTGGACAAGGCTTCGGAAGCACAATGCCGGTTTTATTGGAAGGTAAAACCATCTCATTGTGCATTCCTCCGCCTTGTCCAGGAAGTTGGTGAGATGTGTCTGTTATCACCTGGTGGGTAGAACTAAGTAAGAGTTGCTTACATACGTTCAAATAAAACTATGTATCACTGAAATCAAAGTAGCATTTATTATTATGAATCATAATTCACATAAATAATCATCATAGTCTGTATTAACTAAATTAATAAATGTTTTCTAAACATTAATCATACTTACAAAACAAATGTATCATTACACGATAGATTCAAATAAATTAGATAAATTAGTTACATTACTGTGGGATTTTCCCCGCTGTACTTCCTTCATATAATGTTTATGGAAAGTAGAAGCCGGCTTCCAGTTGCCTTTGGCAAGGATATTATCTAAAGGGATGTTGTACAGCCAATTTAATGAAGCGACTGCAGAACGACTGCTACCCGGCGGCGCATTAATGCCAGCGTTTTTAAGAATGGTCTTGACCCAATTACCTATCGCTGTTCTGGAAGCTGGCTTCGGCTCACCTTGAGTTGTGATAAACAATTGTTTAAGGGTATTTCTCCTGTCTTTAGATAATTCTATCACTTTCCGAATCCAGTAAACAGGGTTGATGGTGTCATCTTCATGGGGATGAAGTCGCCAGCCAGATTGTTGTTTTCTAGCCGTATCTGTTTTAGACCCAAAAATTGGCCAAAAGATGATATCTGTGCCATCATCTTCGTAATTGTCAGGTGATATCTGTAGTAATGTAAGGTCATGGACCCTTCTACCAGTTGCTAGTAATAAAATTGTGGCACAACGTCGATTCGCCTCGAACAAAGAGATGCTTTTTAGTGCATTATTTTGAAGCCAATCTAAGACCTGCTGTGGGTTCCAAATTGGTGTTTTCGTAGGTTTGGGTTTTGCTAGTGCAATAAACTTCAATACTTGTTTTACCAATAAATCCTCACTAAGCCTGGCTTTAAGGTGAGGTTCACAAGCTGTTGATATAACAGATTTGTGTAAAGATATGGTTGACAAGGCAAGGTTTTCATTCAAATGCAAAAATGCGAGGAACTTAGCCAAATCTTTTGATTCCGGCTTTATTATAGATACGCCGGTATCAGAGCACCACTGAACCCAACGTTTCCAAGCAGGTCTATAAGAATTCAATGTTGACTTACGCCCAGATACAAGTAATGATTTCTCCTCGGCGGTCCAATTGTTAAGGATGGAGTTCCACCGCCAATCAGCCAGACTTCCAGAGTCAGATCGTCGATCTGGGGGAGCGTTCGACCTGTCGTGACGTCGATCAGTGTCGATCGAAGGTTCTGTATTTGGTATGGCCTGCTGAGGGCTCTGTTTTCGAGATCTGGCCTCCAGAACGACTTCTTCCAGCGGGGAGCTACTATTAGATATTGACCTTCTGCGCTGTTCAGGTGCGTCAGGACCCGCGGGATTATGGATGGGGGAGGGAATATCCACCCCAATCTGAAATTCCATTGCCTGCTGAAGGCATTATGGAATGTTGCCGTCATGTCTCGTGTATCTAGCGTCGCGTAGCGTTGGACTACGTGAGCTTTGTCCGAGGCAAAGAGATCGATGGTTGGCCGACCGAACATCTGGAAAATTGAATTTGTCGCCTCGGGGAGTAAATGCCATTCCGGTAATCGTTTGCCTCGGGATAGTCGATCTGCTACACAATTGAACCGTCCGGGTAGATGTTGCACGGTTATCACCAGTTTCAGTTTTTGAATCAAGGAATAAATCTGACGAGTTAAATCCATTAGTTTTTTGGACTTTATTCCGCCCTCGTTCCTGAGATATGCAATGGCAGTGGAGTTGTCCGACTGTATTAATAGACTGGCACCGTGAAGAGAATTGGCCTGAGATTCTATAGCTTTGTTTATGGCAAAGAGTTCTTTGAGATTGGCATGCCAAGTCTGCTGATGGGGCTTCCACGTCCCCCGTAAGCAACTGTCGTTCAGAAGTGCCCCCCAACCATGATCGGAGGCTTCCGTTACTAGAAAGTGTGTTATTTGAGGTTTGTGTAAGAGAGAATACGCACTCACCGAGTGTTGCCACCAGCGGAGGTCTTTCACCACAGGCAGAGGTAGGTAGTCTCTCTCTCTCGGTCGCCCGCTGCGGAGATAGCGAAGGTGGAGCTGGAAGTTCCGGCAGTGTAATCGTCCTTGAGGTATTAAAAAATTGGCAAAATTTAATTTTCCGAGAATTGACTGTGCTTCCTTCAGGGAACAAGTTTGTCTTGTCAGAAGTTGCTGTAACTCTGATCGAAGACTTCTCTCCTTCTTCTGGGGAAGAGATTTCTGGTTTGTCCGAGTGTTCCACTGAACTCCTAAAAATTCTATGTCCTGAGTCGGCAAGAGAACCGATTTTTTTAAGTTTAATACCCAGCCCAGCTCTTGAAGCAATTCCATTATTAGTAAGATTTGCTGCTGAAGCAAGGACTTGTTTTGATTTGCGAAAAGAAAATCGTCTAGATAGACTACTACCCGCACTCCCGCTTGTCGAAGCTTCTCGATCAGAAAATTCGTCACCGTAGCGAATATTTTCGGGGCGCAAGTTATTCCGAAGGGTAGGCATGTCATTTGGTACAGCTTTTTGTTGTAAATTAATCTTAGAAAGCATCGATGTGATTTTCTTACGTTCACATGAAAGTAAGCTTGTGACATGTCGATTTTTGTTAGCCAGTCGCCGGGTTGTAAGAAATTTGGGATTTGATAATGAGAAATCAGAAAAAACTTTCCTGGAGTTATGTAGTCGTTCAATTGTTTTAAATTGAATATAAGTCGATATGTTTGATCCTGTTTTTGGGTCAGGAACATTGGGGATATAAAACTTGGACTCATTTTTGGGATTTCTAAAATACTGCAATTTAACATTCTGTGAATCTCCTGTGTCATTTGAAAAGATTCCGTAGTTTGAATATTTTGAAAATCTGGTGTCATCAGTGGGGGCTTTTGGCAAAAAGGAATTCTGAAATTTGATATTATTTTTATAATTACTGTTGGTGCATTTATCGCCTTCCACTGCGCCACAAAATGTTTGAGGCGACCCGCCTGAAATTGGGAGTCAATCATATCTGCGTTTTTTCGACTTCTTCGAACTGTGCGTAAGAGTGCTTCTAGCCTCGTGCTTGCGTTTACCCCGGGAGGAATTCGATTTTGAATTCCGAGACTGGTTATTAGCGTGTCTTTGAAAGGTATGTGAGATCTGCGGGTTTGGCTGGAATCTCGTGGGTCCCGCAAACGGAGTTGAAGATTGATGAAAAGTTCTTTTTTGTGTTCTTATGAAGACTTTTGTGGGCCCTCCTTCATGTTCAATTACTTTTGAGAATTGTTCGGGTTCGAACAAGAAAACCGACGACGGCGGAATCTTTTTAATTTTGTCAGCCGTGAAGCTATTTTGCACAGATTTAAGCAATTCTGTCCGTCGAGTATTGATAATAGACACCCGCTTGCCGCAAATTATTTGCATTATGTCATTTGAAATTTTGTTATAGTCCTTATCTTCACATAACAATTCATTGACTTTAGCACTAAAATCAGAATAGGTAATTTCTCCAGATTCCTTTACCCAGTTCAATAACAACGCGACATTTTTTTGCAATATGTCTCTTTGTGATAGGACAGCATTACTAATTGAAGCTAAGCTTCGTTCGCATGAAGGTAGAAATTTATTTTTATCAAAAGGTCGCAAATCATCGTTAGTTTCTAGTTTAACGAACCCGGGCTTCGATAAATAAGTTTTCTGACAATCGATAAATTGTATGTTGGACCAATCAGGTGAATCGAACCGCTGTAAAGTCTTGATTAATTGAAGCCGTTTTTCGTCAGTTTCACCCACACCATTTTCTTTGAGGGTAGCTTGCGCCCCTGGTGGCGTAAGTAAGCACTAAAAGCAGGTATTTATAAAACTTCATAGTATTTCCGGTCATTTCCGCTACAAAATCGTGTTACTTCGTAAAACTTTCAGCAATAGCTTCTCACCAACTTCCTGGACAAGACGGAGGAATGCACAATGTACAGAATTATCCGAAAAAATAAAAAAGACCAAAAATCAAAACGATAACGCAACTACTGTCGTCGCCCCCGCGTAACATCATTAATAAATCATTTTATACTCCTGGCAAGTAACTCTATCTCCACATGGCAACACAGAAAAAATCATGCTTCGCTACATGTAATATGGTTACCGGGGTGACGTTGAACTTATTACTAGCAACAAGGTATAATGTTGCTTACCCCGATTATCATCTGCTCAATATGTTGTCCGATGAACGTAAACTCCTTCAGCGCCCAGTCTACCGGTCAATGTATCGCTCCTCCTCTCCCCCGACTCTCTACCACGTTGGTACAGCCTATAAAGTTAATTGGCAATGAACTTGCGGCTAAGCATTCAGTAAAGGACGAGACATAAGTAAGGTAAGAATTGATAGTAAGAAATCATATAAATCATCACGAAACGACTCCAGGGTTAGGCGCAGCCCGCCCGACATCAGTTATCATCTTATGTGACCCCCGGGTTACCTACATCCTTCAAAAAGGCATGCAGCCCAGCTGACGCTCGGGTGTCGGGTCGCCCGCCCCCCTAAACCTCACATGTAACAGGACGGATAGACTTTCTTAGCATGGGTTTAATAAGTAATTCGAACAGTTATGACTCCTCCATGGAATACCCCCGATTGCATATACATCCCGTATACACCGGGCGGTCAGACCATGGAGTCGCAAGCAATCAAGGCCCCGGTGGGTGTGTTCCCTGACAACCGCCCCACCGAGTACTGGTGCCACCAGCCACGCGGGCCCGGTCAGTCACCCTTAGCCCGCCGCCGTCCTTGTATCCGTCCTCTCTTTTATTAGGGCAAACATTCATACTCATACAAGACATACATTCATCATCTAGTAGAACTCACTCAAGCCCCCTTTACCATATGGCGGCGTGCCGTAGAGAATGCATTCCCTTACTTACTTCGTGTCAACACACGGCATCGTGACGCAGCACGGATCCATCCATTTATGTAGCACATAGGCTCAGTACCTATCGCTTGCGGTGTCATCCATTTATATAGCACATAGGCTCAATACATATTACTCGCACGTCATCAATTTATATAGCACATAGACTCAATACATATTACTCGCACGTCATCAATTCATAGCACATGGGCTCAATACATATTACTCGGTAGGACAACTTCGGTCACATAATACAAACTACCCTCATCCCATTACATGTCGCTAGAAATATTACGAATTCAAAGAACACAATGGAAATATAAGTATCGAGCACAAAGGAAATATTAGTACCGAATATGAAAGTAATAAACGTCTAATACTAAATACTTAGCTCGCAAACAAAGACCCGAGGCAGTCGGCGCGTTCACCACGCCACGCCTCGCCTCGCAGCTAGTTGCTCGCAGCTGGATGCTCGTTGGTGGACGTGCCCGTTGGTAGATGTGCTCCTGGCCGCTACTCTCACAAGAATGAGCCGAATGGATGGAATGACCGACATAAATGCACTTACTTAATGTTTATCTGTCACTGTCAAAGGTAGAGGTTCCCAAATGTTGCCATTAGAGTCTGCACCGTAGACCATCGACAAAATGGTGTTGCCACATTATTCGGGACGGAGATCACTCGTCACGACAACTACAGTCACCTTAATGGCAGATCTTCGTCTTTATTTGCCATTAATACGTTCATGGTGCCATTTTGAATAACACAATCTGTTCGGTCACTTACGTGCAAATCCTCCTCTATCCATAAGATAAATGTGCAAAACCACCTCTATCAATCGATAAGCTGCATAACCACCTCTGTCCATTTTTTATTATTTATTTTCTGTTTTTTCTGGCTACAGAGCAGATATAATTACAAAAAGGAGATGAGTATCGATACTTTTTTTTCGAAATTACATCAAATTATTTGACTGAAGAAGATTTGGTTAGCCGGAAGAAGTTTTTGCCCTCTAGCAAAAAAAGTTAAATAAATGGTGGACAGTGGAGGATTTGAATCTAGACCCCTCAAATACTCTTTCCGAGATGGTAGGATGAAAAAGTAATTAGAAGCTTGTTTATAATAAATTTACTTGAACAACCAACACATTTTCTTATTTTTATTGTGTTTTGTAATATATATATTTTTAAAGAAAACTTAAAAAATGAAACTCATTCCTGCTTATTAATTTATGAATGCATCCATACTTTTGGCGGGAATATTGTTTTGACGTTACGAATTTGACAGAAAACAGCAGGTGTTTGTGTTGTGGACTTTGTAGGCAGTTTATAAGTTTTTGTTGTTTTATTCGTTAAATTACTAGAAAAATCTTAAAATAATTATGAATTTCTGCAGTTAACCTTAGATTCTACATCAATGACGGCTCAAGATGTACGTTGAAGACATCCGCAATGATTTTTATAACCTTCTCTTGGGAAATGTAAGTGAAACATACATTTTCTTCGTCGTTGAATAACTGTAAAACAAACTAAACAAATCGAATTTCATTTTCAGAGGGTGTTATTGCTGGTCCATTACGACGTAGACGCGATATGTACGTGTAAAATTATCCAGGGTCTATTCAAAAGTGATAACATTTCATATACATTGGTGCCCGTAGGGGGTATAGCGGAATTGAAGACTGCTTACGAAGAAAACTGTGAAGAAATCAAGTTTGTCGTGTTGGTGAATTGTGGTGGGACTATAGATTTAGTTGATATCCTTCAGCCGGAGGAAGATGTTGTGTTTTTCGTGCTGGACGCGCATAAACCCTCAGATGTGTGCAATGTTTATAGTGATGGTCAGGTGAGACTATGTACACCTATTTTACTATTCTATAGCTAATTTAAATATACTGACTGGCATTCTTATAAAAGTTACACTCAAAATATTTGACTGTTATAAAGTTATCTCATTAGTAAATTTACATTTTATCAGTCAATGTTTTCTTCAAATTTTACAATTCATTGCTTATGTTTTTTAATGTAATGTTTTAGGTGAGATTAGTTTATAAGGACAATGAAGAGAACATTCCCAACTTTGATGACATATTTCGAGATGATGAGGATGAAGAAGAGGTAAATAATGCTGTTCTGAAATTATATCCTAAACAAAAAAGCATTAAAATATTATATGGATAAGCAAATATAATATATTCATTCTTGCTTTGCATTTCTAATGTTATTTATTTTTTATTAACAGCTTTTTACACTTTTTAGTTCTAAAGTATATAATATTATTACCTATCTTTAGGATTGTTTAATTTTGCTAAGAAAGTAGTTCAAAATATTCAACTATCTTATTTATAAATTGTAGTAGGTATCATTTGGAATGTAGGAATACTAGCAATGGAACATACTCGTACATGCTGATTAATCACATATGTTGCAGTATAGCTAATTGGATAAAATGGTCCAGTTAGTTATTTACATTACATACAAGTAATGCAAGTACTATGTGCACGAAAAATTCAAATAATGCTATAAATAGAACTAGTGGGAACAGACACAATTTGCACAAATTTTAAGCTATCTCAAAAATCTACCTGGATGCTGGTTTTGCTACTTTCCTGATGTAAAATGATGGTAAGGCTTAAGATGAAGTATGATTGCCTGATTGAAACCAATTCACAAGGGACTTGAAATGTCTCAGATTTTAGTTGTGATTATTATAAAAAGAAAAAAA
This sequence comes from Ligdia adustata, assembly GCA_947049295.1. Taxonomy (NCBI): domain Eukaryota; kingdom Metazoa; phylum Arthropoda; class Insecta; order Lepidoptera; family Geometridae; genus Ligdia; species Ligdia adustata. The sequence goes on from OX346234.1 coordinate 11,258,939, forward strand.
TATTATGTTGTATTTATAAAGAACATGAATGGATTGATAAATGAGACACATACTGTCTCAGTTTAAGTCTCATTTATCAAATAAGACATAAACTATCTCAGTTTCTGTGTCTCATTTATCAATCTATGCTGCATAAAATTTAAAAATACTGGTTTAACCGTGTTTCTGTCTTAGAACGAATAAAAGATTGTTGCTAATGTGATTATAAAATAATATATGTAGTAGCCTGTTGTTTGTACTGACTAATTCAATTCCAACAATGGGAGATTCAGATTGAGATATTTATTTATTAATTTTAAAATAATGTAATTTTGGTCATTTACTAATTGATGTTTTGTTGTACCAGAATGAAGAGACTGAAAGTGGTAGAGAAGGGCTGGAGGCGATGGTGGAGCGACGACGCGAGCGCCGCGCCTGGGAGGAACGTCGGAACACACTCATGTTTAACTATACGCAGTTTTCATACTACGGGAAACCTGTGAGTATTACACATCTAAAAAACTATGGCACAAGAGAGAGGAAGAATGTTTCGAATTGTAGGTCGATATAGTCTGAAAATTATAGTGATGTTAAGAAAAATAAAAATTTAGCAATCAAAACAATAACATAATATAGAAGACTAAGTGATATTACATCATAGTGTTATACAACAGCAGACAAAAGAAAGTTAAATTGCTTACTGGAGTTCTTCTCCTGCTACACCAGTAACAATTAGCAGTAAAACAATCGATTGCAGACAAACCAGCAAACAAACAAACATTGTTCTATTTCAGTTAGTTAACCGAGCAAGCAAATCATCTCTGCTTCAGCAACCAGATTCACAAAGTTTCTGCTCAACAAGAATTACGCAAAGCTTGTTACGTAATCTAAAATATTAAATAGTGATTATTATTTTAGTTTAAATCTAGAATCGATTTTCAAAGTAATAATTTAGGATCTTCTAATAAGTTTTGAGTAATTCGTGTTGCATAGTTTTCGAATCCGAGCGGAAACTTACTGTGAATCTGGGCGCAGGTCTGGCAAATTTTTCGTTCGTCTGTGAGTATTTTTGTGTGACTCCTGGAATTATGTACTCGCGCACAGGTCGCGCTCTCGTTGTCAATAATATTTGGTATAGAAGGAACACAACATTAATTAGGATTTCCGAATATCACAAGCGATGGTCAAAAGGGTTGTCTTGTTTTTTATAGTCTCTATTGTGTAAAAGTAAATATCGTGATTGCGAGGTTGATCTTTCGCGGATCTTTTAGTAATAGTCAAGTATTTTTTTTTATTACAGGCTTATTTATACTAGTTGTTACGTTCGCAGAGTGCGTGCGTGATGCTAGAGCTGGCGTGGCGCGTGTCCCGATGCGGCGTGTCGACCGTGTGGTGCGCCAGCGTGGCGTGCGCCGCGCAAGCCGCGCTCCACACGCGCACACCCACGCAGCGCATGCTCGACACCGACTCGCTCGCCATTCACAACACCAACACCCAGCATGCTGTGAGTACATGATATGTTGCGCCACCACCAGATAAATACCACCCAGAATCATTACAGTCCCATGTGTGTGTCGTTTGCTTGGCTTTCTATGCGCAATATTTATTTCAGCTGGTGTTTATTGCACGTAACACATTCATAACGTTAGTGCAATGTTCTACCGCACGTCCTAGACGTAGACACTTAGCGCGCTTGTTGCAGACATGCCGGGTGTCGTTGGAGAAGGACCTCTGCCTTCCGTTGTATCGAGTGTGGTCTCTAGAAGCGGCACTGAGACACTCGCCAGCGCTCGCGCCGGCGCTGCGCCTCCACGCGCTGGCAGGAGACACCAGGCTGCGGCAACTGTTAGTGGACTGCGGGTACGTACTGCTCTGCAGTCGACACATTCTACTGATTCACTACTACACCTATTTGAATAATGTGTATAACTTTATTGCACTGCTATTTGCGCCTCGCGGTTGTTATTTTATCCCTCGAGAACACTTCAATTTTCCGGAATAAAAAGTATCCTATGTGTTAATCTAGAGTCTATGCTAGCTCCGCACCAATTTTCATCCAAATCAGTTTAGTAGTTTTTAAGTGAAAAGTAACAAACATTCTTACAAACTTTCGCGTTTATGATATTAATAGGATTTCAGTTCTACAACAAAATGAATTGCTAGATGTTGCCTTTGAGTAACATCTAACAATTCTGCTAAGTGACAGTTCAGCAATTCATACTTAGCGGCCTTTTTACGAAAATCCATACAAAACTGACAAAAGAATGAATTGCGAAATATGATTGATCAACAATTCGTAAAATGAATTGTTGGTATGTAGCCATTTTACGGTGCGATAAGCAATTCCTATTATGATTCAGCTGAAGCGGCCATTTTAGACCTCCTGTTCGCAATAATTTCACAACTTTAAAATTGAAAACAACAAGTCGTTTCGCTCGTTCGTCATTGATGTTGTGTTTGCCAACAGCATCCCCCTGCAGCAAGCGCGGCAAGCCTACCGCTCCATGGACGTAGAGCTGCGTCGGTCGCTGCTCCCCGCGCTTGAGACGGCCGCTCCCAAGCACAAGCTGCCTGCGCCCACGCACACCACCTTCATCCTGCAGCGGACGCACTGCCCGCCGCTCGCCGCCACCGACGTGTTGTACGCCATCATGGGCCTCATAGAGCATGTGGGTATTACGACCTACTGCTATGTTCACCACTCTTATGAGATAATGATTTTAGCTCTGACGTCTTATCTGTCTTCTTTTATAATGTAAAAATTGTTATTTCTTTTTTTAGAATATTCCTTGAAATATGAGGATGGTTCTTACTTAGAGAAAAATAAAAAATCATTTTTTTTAACATAATGTGTTTGTTGATTTGTTAACTTTTTTTATCATACTGACCCGGCGTCCCGAATAGCAAAAAGTATTAAAAAAATATAATGAATCGACTGTTAGGCGGTACGAAGTTCGCCGGTTCAGCTAGTCTATAATATATCTATCCATATTGTCGTCTTGTCTATCTATAATAGTCCAAAGAGGTTCTCAGTATTTATATTCCTGTTCAGTTCACCAGTTCAGTCTAATTAAAAACTTGAAACGTTTTCAGGAGACGATCCCTAAATCGGAAGGGTTCCAGCTATCTCTCTCCGCGCTGGATGTAGAGAGTGGAGAGAACGAAGCTCGTCGCATCGGCTACACGTCAGCGCAGCGCTCGCTGCAGGCCGTGGCGCGTCTCGTGCACGCCACCATCAGCACCAGGCAGCTGCATCTCGCAGGACCCTTCAGCTACTTCATAGTGCATGAGGTGACTGTCTACCACTTCAACATACATACTACACACTGAAACCAAGAGAAGACCCCTGCCATTATTATTATTATATGAAAACAATATTATATAGTATTTATTGTTTTATTCTCAGGGCACGCCGGAAGCCAGCCTGGTGAGAGGTCCGCTGTGGCTGGGAGTGGCGGCGCGCTGGGCGGCGGCGGGCGGCGCGCGGCCCGTGCTCGCGAGCTGCTCGCGCGGAGACACGGCGCTGGTGCTGGGCGTGCCGCCGCGCTACCAGGACGAGCCCAGGAAGTGAGTATACGAGTACCTACACTCTCATAGCTCTTAAACACTTAAGCCTACGAAATAATTACTTAATTTTTTTGCCAATTGACAACATTTCATTTTTGTAAAGTGATGGAAATTCGAAAACCATTTCGAGATAATGTAATGAAGAGTTCATACTAAAAATACCAGATTTTTATATCCACTTTTTTCAAAGTTATTTAAGTTAAAAAACTAAAAATATTAATTCCGTATTTATGCTAAGATCGTCATACGCCACCACTAGAAATATATGTCATCTGTTAAAGACTGACAACTGTCACTGTGTGTTTTCAAACAAACAACAGGAATACAGGCCGACAGCGAAGTGGATACACGTGTTGTTGTGATTGTGCTGCGAATTACGGATTTTTGGCTGTGTTTTTACCTTCCAGAGCTTATTTTTGTACTAACATCGGGCTTCGGTAAGGGTTTTATTATTTATGTTTAGGGGAAATGGATCCCATTTCCCCTGAACCGGTCGAACCTCCGGACCTTCCTCCGGTGGTGATGCCAATAGCAACGAAGCCAGGCGGCAAGCGTCCTGCACAACCTATGGAGGAGGGCCTTGGCGCTCCTCGTGGAAAGGTAGTGTTGACAGATAGGGAGTCAGCGAACGCCTCCATACAAACTGTATTTACACACCCGGAACTCACTGTCATGGGCATTAAATCTTACATTACAAGTGATACTGGCCCATTTTTAGTTCATGTCAGTAAGATTGAGGTTGAACTAATATACTTCTTCTAAATTTTTATATACAGCCGAGGATAACGTTAATAATTCTCTAGTGTACATCGATTCTCGGCTTCTTGATCACGGCTTATCAATTTCTCCTTCTAAAAGCAATGTGGTGACGAATACATCCCTCAAAAAAAATCCGTGAAATTCCTGGGAATATGGCTAGATTCAAAGCTCACTGGCCTCCCTCACTTTAAATATGTTCAAGAGAAATGTGAAAAAAATATGTTCTCCGCTCCCTTGCCTGATGGTGTCTGGTGGGGCTCTCATCCTTTTTCACAAAAACTTCTTTATAATGCCATTATCCGAAGCCACTTAGATTATGGTTCCTTCCTTCTAGACCCAGGCAATAACGCTGCCCTATCTAAACTCTCAAATATCCAGACCAAATGCCTCCGAATAATCTTAGGAGTTATGAAATGTTCCATGCCTTGCAAGTCGAATGTGTTGACCCTCCTCTTCATCTGCGCAGACAATTTTTATGTGATCGTTTCATATGTAGGGTCTTTCAAAATTCAGCACATCCCCTCTTGCACAAACTTGAAACCTTACACAACCTCATTTCTTTGCAGAATGTTAGATTTGAAAATAATGTCCCTTGTGTTGTCTTAAGCTTTACTAAGTATATGTACGTACTCCCATTCCCAATAGCTCAGTTCCCTATTAATCCACTGTTCTCTACAGAATATAATGCACTAACTTTCCAGCCCACTGTTTTACTTGATCTTGGAATAACCAAGGATTATATTGAACCAGCTATTCTCTTCAGTAGTATTATCCAAAGTGGATGGAATGACTGGGTGACAGTATTTACTGATGCATCTAAATTAAATAGCAATAGTGACGTAGGAGCTGCTGTTTGGATCCCTAAATATCACATAGCTCTTAGCTTTAAATGCCCATCTCTTACTTCTGTCTTTACTGGGGAAGCCACTGCAATCCTTGAAGCAATTTCTTACATTATTTCTCATAACATAAAGAATTCCATCATCCTATCAGATTCCAAGCCATTATGTCTAACGTCTTCTGATCTAAAACAAAATTCCCTATCATTCTCAGAATTAAAGAAGAGCTGTTAAAGTGTCATCGCCAAAATCTTGAGATAGTTCTTGGTTGGATTCCGGGCCACGTTGGGATTCCAGGGAATGAATGCGTAGATAAATTCGCTAAACAGGCATCAAGTTCTGGTAATCTAGAGCACTATCAAATTTACTGCCACGACCTAGCAATTACTTGTCAATCGCAACTTTATAGTGCTTGGGATAATGTTTGGCAAAAATCTAGAAAGATAAAAGGTAAGTTCTATGGTGAGATACAACCATCTATCCCGACCAAACCCTGGTTTTTTAAATTTAAAAAACATTAATAAACAAACTACAACAACTATTTGTCGACTACGGTTGGGCCAAGCTTGTACCCCAGTGTTTTTAGCGAAAATTAAAGTCCGTGACCACTCCCTGTGTGAATGCGGTCTTGATATAGGTTCCACCGACCATATCTTTTTTAATTGCTCAAAGCGTCGCTGCTCCCTTTATGACTTATTACCAGAGGAAATCCCCCGTCCTACTTCCCTACCCTTCTTTCCCATGTGCCCTCTCCCTTTGTGTATGTCCTAAGTAGATTTATAATTACTAACAATATTAAACTATAATAATATTACTATTCAAATGTATTATATCATTACTAACCCATGTATATATTTTGTGTATGTCCTGTGTGTTTCAGATTTTATATCGGGATCAAAAATAAGTTCGGATTCAAATTATTACCGATCACCCGCGCGCGACTTATTTGAATATTATATTTTTACTGACCAATCCTCAACGTTTATCTTCTCAGCTAATCACGCGACATTGGCAAAGTTGTGGCACAGTCACAGAGGCCATAAACAAAGATAGAATAGAACAGGAATACAGATAACTAATGACATTACTTTTTTACGAACTTTTAACGAGAATAACACGAACTTTTTTTCGTCCAACTTTTTCCTACATTTTCTAAAATCTTTTAAAACCTAATTATTAAGTTCTGAATACAATAAAAAATAGGGGCAAGGTATGTTTCATTATCGTGATGAAAATGGAGGGTAAAAAAAATTTATGTTGGTCATGGAGTTGACAAACGTTTTTTTTTTTCTAAAAATGCCAATATTATCTAGAAAAAATTACGAGAATAACTATGTTTTAACTTTTTCTCTATCATTAAAAAAGGCTGAAACAATTCAAAGTGCGCATTTTCGTTCGACCTAATTTCAAAACGTACTCGGCATTCTAAAGCGTGATGACGTCACAGCTCCTGTGCTACCCGGGCGGGTATGGCTAATTAGTTCGCTGGCTGCTCGCGCTGCGGTTAAAAGCATTATATTATAATAACGCGCATCTCGTTAGTGGCTAGTAATCATCTAATAGTGATAAGAAGTACAATGGCGTGCCTCAGTGTTTTAATCGAAATCTATAGACACTGGATAACCTATTTTTTTACGTGTCGAGGAATCCAAACGCAGAAAAATGGATGACAGCTATACGCAGAGTTGTTGCAAGTATACTTAAAACAACTGCATACTGTTGTGAAGATCATCTTAAAGATATTTTAGTTGTTGAAGTATTTCTCTCAAAAAGGGGCGAAACATGCTACAGCACCATTTACTACTAGCTGATTTCAACGAATATTTAGTACAAAAATACAGAACTTAATATTATATCATAACAGATTCCTGATAACAAAAACAAATCGGTCAAGAGGTTGTCATCTTTTAAATATCGTGGTACCTACTTATACAACGACACGAACATTATACAGTGTTATCGGCTAGGGGTGTACTAAGCCGAAAAGGGGTCACTATACTCATCCTAAGAAACAACTTTTACTATGGAACCAACTCTGAATTCGGAAAAAAATAATCAGCTGTTTCATACATTTTGTCGACGACCGTTCAACTTTTTGTATGGAACAGCAGATTTTTTGTTTCTTGAATTCAGAGTTGGTCCCATAGTGAAAGTTGTTCCTTAGGCTTAATATAGTGACCCCTTTTGGCTTAGTCACCTTTAGCTGATAACCTTGTATTGTCGATTACTTCAGTGAATGTATACTGTTAAATTGACAGAGGTTTCATATTTAATAAGTATGTATTTTAGGTTAGGCACTAACCCGCCAACCCTAAAAATGGATACATACTCGTAAGTAGGTACCTAAATAACAAAACTTTACAAATTCATAGATTACCAATACAACCTGAAGACATTATATTATTTATTTATGAGTATCTAACTTATAGTATTTTTAATAAATATTGCTTAAAAGACATGCTTAATTTTTATTTTAATTCTACGTATTTCAGCAGCCGTACAATACTTATTTTATATAAAATATTGAGCTACCATCAAGCTATCCACTCTTGGTAGATTGTTCGAGACAGGCGAGTGGCGCGCGGGCGTGTTAATCGACCTACGACGTCATCACAAGATGGCGGGAAGCTCGCCAGTTTAAAAATTGGTCTAAACTTCTCGTAGTGATAACTTTGTATTACTGCATGTATTTACGTGAAACAAAAACTAATATGATGTACATAGTCTATGCTTTGCTGGTAGGTATATTTTAATATTACATTTTAACCCATTTTGTGTTCTCCATTGTCTATATCCAATGGTTGCCGACCGCCAGGAGAACGCCGCAAGACCGCCACTTGCGAGACTAGATGTACCTATAATTTCTCTTAAATTAAATTTTGATTTAAAATTTACTTATATTTAGTGTGTTACTAATAATAACAGTAAATAAATCATCTATTAAGATAAATTTAACTATGTAACTATGAAATTAAAAAAAAAAATTGTTTGCAGTTTATTTGGCGCGGCGTTCGAGCAGGCGGCGACCCGCAGCGGCGCCAGTGTGTCGCTCGACCACGTGGAGTCGAGTGTCGTGTCGCTGCCTACATCGCAGCGAGCGCAGTTCCTAGACGCACTCACCGCGCTCATGGCGTGATAAACATTTGTACCACTTACACAGTTAGGGGACAAACCCTGAATTCGAGAAAAATAAACCATTTACAGAGTTATCGGGTGTACTAAGCCGAGAGGGGTTTTACTCACTCATACTGTTTTGCCATGGAAAAAAATGATTGGTCGTCAATAAATTTGTGGAAAAGCTGATTTTTTTTGCTCATCTTCAGAGTTGGTCCCATAGTGAAATTTGGTCATTACGACCCCATTTAGGCCTAGTACACCCCTATAATGATACTATATGAGCGGCAGGTGCCTGGCAAATCCTGAAGAAAAATAAATACTTTCAGTCATTCCTCATGAGTTATGAGGAATGACTGAAAGTATTTATTTTCTTTGTTGAAAAGCTTACTCAATTACCGAAGAAAAATAAATCAGGTGACTATACAGGTGGTTGATTACGTTATATGATACTCGTATGGTTTTATTAAAGGCGCGGCAAAATCTAAAAAGCAGTACAATACTCGTAGAATACTTCACTCTATTGTGTAATTGTTGCTTGAGAAGAAATGTTTGACTAAATGTTCACCTGCCTAAGTTAAGCATGAAAAAGGTGAAAACAAGAGCAAGCAAACTTGATTTCGTTTCTACAATTTGCTGCTTCAACGCTGTCAAAATGAAACCGTGTTTGCTTCCTCTTGTTTACACGCTTTTCATATTCGTTTCATTTCTAGCAGATAATTATAGGGCTGGTCTGTTTAATATTACATCTTAACCAAATTTCGAATCTGTGTGTGCAGGAACATTTTAGAACATTTTTAGTGCCAAATGTGAGATGACGTTTCAACAAATGTAAATATAGTGTGTGTAAGTCTAATTTAATTTTATTAATATGGATGGAATGGACAACTTTAAAATTAAATCTGATCATTTAAAATATTCCTTCACTGTTTCTATTAAACTGTGTTATCAAACTAAGTAAGTATAAAATTATTAGTTAAGCCTTTCAGATTAAATGATATAATATAGATTTGGTTAAAAAATTGTGTAAGGCAATTTCAATGGTTGTTTTCGTTATTTTTTCTTAGTTATTTCCCACCAAATCTCTTCTACTGATTACTAACTCTTCAGTAAGGCTAAGATTAGGTTCACTTAAAATTAACAACTATTATTTATTACTAGGAAATTAACTGAATGAAATAAAATTGATTTGAATCAAACCGAATATTATTTTTTTCTTAATATATGATTACACAGTAATTATCTTGAATAAGTTTATAAGCTATTTATTTATTGCTATTGAGAATCTTTTCATTATTATTATTATTTATACCATTTTCTCTACAATGATATCAATACTAAGAAATCTTTCTTTCATGTATAAAAATCAATTGCTGTCCATTTGTCTTGCAAAAACTCTAGAACAGCTGCGCTAATTTAGCTGATTTAAGGTTTTGAAAGATTGTGAAAGTTCAGGGAAGGTTTACTTTAGGCGGTATAAAGTTCGCCGAGTCAGCTAGTGTAATACAAAATTAATCATTTTATATTCTGATCCTTTGCCAAAAATTTTTTACTGTATTTTTATTTGTTCCCTGATTTCGAGGAGACACCTCCACCAGACTAAAGTAATTAAATTGTCCCATTTTTTTTTAAATAATTGTAATAGTAATAAGAGGTCTGATTTATAAATCGAAAGAACTGATAAAAAAAACAGCGGCGCCTGCTAATATGAAGTTGGTGATTATTAGTTTTAGATTATTAGCTTTAACTTCTCTTCGAAGGAGACGCGCGGGGAAGCGCTGCACTGTGTACAAATTTGCTTATCGCTCTGTTTTTAAAATAATTACGGTTAAAAGTGCAAATTCATTCCTAAAAGTTACATTACCGCAAAGGACACATTATAAACTACAAGGTACGATACACAAGTTATAATTATAACTCCGACTTCAAATTAAAACACAATATAGTTTCGTTTCGAAACAAACTCAACTCAGTGGATAACGGCCATAGTGCGCAAGCGCAAGCGTGAGCGACATCATTGAACCCCGTTGACGTTGGTATTAAGCAGCGTATATTTAACTCGCTCGCTCGCATTGCCGGGAAACGTACTTGCGGTCGGCTCTACTCGCACACTCCTAGCTGTGTTACCATTGACTGCTCCGAGATTCTACATTGATCACTATGGATAAATAAATACCTTCAACCAAAGCGTACTTACCAATGCGGCAATGATATCCGCGGCTTGCAAACAAAGTATTACAACGTCTAGTTTTCTTAACTGCAGTGTTTACGACGCCACTTATCATCCAATTTGTGTAAATGCAAACACATCGAATCCCAATAAAATTACTGAATGGAAGTGTCCAACGTGCCGTGCCGGCGAACCTAAAAACGGTAACCAAAATACCCCGGCGCTCACTGTCGACCGTCTGGATAGTCCGGGTAATATTACTACGGGAACGCGACCAAATAAACGGCTAGCCCTCGATTCGCCCGAACAAGCTCATGGATGGGGGTAAACACAACTATAAGAAACAAAATAACAAAACCCCGAGTGGTCCTAAAAACTAACTTTCACAATGCCTCATATGATCTCAAATGTGCAGACTGGAGACAAGTTTTAGATAAAGATGATGTCAACAATGCAGTACTAGAATTCAACATGATTTTGACAGATACTATTCAAAAGAACTCGCATGTATGTAAGATCAGTCGCTCTAAATTTAATTTAAAACCCTGGATTACTCCGGGGTTGATAAGATGCATGCGACATCACGATAACTTACACCTTAAGCTTAGGAAAAATCCCCAAAATGAACTTCTAAAGACCACATACTACAGATACAGAAACTTCTGTAACAATTTGCTGCGCAAACTGAAAATTGCTTATGACAACGCTGAACTAGCTCAACATCACGGGAACCCTAAAAACTTGTGGAAAGCAATAAAGAACGTGTGTGAGATACCTACTACCAAAAAAGACTCTCATGAGCTACTGAACACCGAAAGTGATCCACAAGTAGCTATAAATAGATATAACGAACATTTTGCTTCCGCAGGAGCTAAATTGGCATATGATATACTTTCTAAGTTACATACCTCCGAAGACGAACTGTATCGGCAAGTCTCATTTTGTAGCCGTTGTCCGAGCTCATTGTTCTTTTCACCTTCGGATCCTAGTAAAATAAATGGGATCATTCAAGGACTCAAACCACACAGTGCGCCAGGTAAAGATGCCATTACTCCTCTCCTTTTGAAATTTGCCAGAGATTCACTTATTGTACCTCTTGTACATATATGCACCCTCAGTATGATGTCAGTTATTTTTCCTGACTGTTGGAAGACGGCATTGGTCATACCCATTCACAAAAGTGGTTCTAAATGTATCCCAGATAACTACAGGCCAATTTCTTTGCTTAGTATTGTCTCTAAAATCTTGGAAAAACTGGTCAATAAGAGACTTGTGGACTATCTGCAGAAATATCGATTGCTACACAATAATCAATTTGGCTTTAGGCAGGGCAGTTCGACTGAAGATGCCGTCCAACTATTAACAGAGACGGTCTCGACCCACTTGGACTGCGGTCGAAAATGTACAGGAGTCTTTCTCGATCTTGCCAAGGCGTTCGACACCGTTTCTACGCCACTTTTACTGGAAAAACTTGAACGCTTCGGCGTCAGAGGAAGTACTCTTAGCTGGTTTTCCAGTTACCTTTCTCACCGAAGTCAGTGTGTTAAAATCGTAAACGCTATAAGTGGAGATATGGGCGTCTCCTATGGCGTCCCACAGGGTAGCATTTTAGCTCCGACTCTTTTCACGATCTATATGGATGACATTCTTCGGTTAGACTTGCCTAAAGCCGAAATCATTTGCTAGACTGATGACACTGTTGCAATTTTTCATGGTGAAGACTGAAATCCGTTCATAGAGAAGCTGAAAATGGTATGTCTGTCTTGGCTCAATGGCTGGATGTAAATCTCTTTACTCTAAATCTGAAAAAAACCAGTTTTATTGATTTCCATTTGACGGAAGCCACTAACTAATACGAGACTTTCTCAGCTAAAGGTCCACAGCAATAATTGCAATATCTTTTGCAACCTTGAATCACGCAAATCCGTTTGTGCGTGCAGTACTATCAATAGAGTGCCCTGTGCGAAATACTTAGGAGTAATGATAGATGAAAAATTATACTTCAGCAAACATATATCTTACATCCCAAAAAAAGTACGCAAACTAATTTATGTAATGCAAATACTCAGACGGGCAGCAAATGATGAAGTTAAAAAGCTTATTTATTGCTCACTGTGTGAATCACTTTTAACATACTGCATAGGAGTCTGGGGAGGCGCAGCAAAAACCAATAAGCTAGAAGTGGAACGTGCACAAAGAGCCGTCCTTAAAGTTTTGCTGGGCAAACCTCGGCGATTCCCAACGGAAATATTATATAAGGAGGCGTCTGTTCTGTCAGTTCGTCAACTTTTATCATGCGAGCCTTAGCTAAAACTCTCTCGGTTACAGTTGCACAATCTGGAAACATTAGAAACATGTTGCCAAGGATTAAGACCGTATTCGCAGCCAGACTCCCGAAATATGTTCATATTGTTATGTTCAATCTTGATATACAAAACGCTTATTTTGTTGATTGTAAAGAAAATATCAAATTATGGCTACAATCTCTCTCCTACGAACAAACTGAAAAACTAGTTCTGTTTAGTGAAATGATTATAAGAGAGGTTTTTCCAAAAGTAAATTAATTTAAAAATACTAGAAAAAATCCTATCATACGCCAGTGTGCGTCTTTGCTTGTATTTTTATACGTAAGTTATAAGAAGCTTGTTTGACTTACACCACCGCCGTCATTTTCAATCGCGACTTGTTGCATCTTTTCTGAAGTATCTTGGTAACAGTTAGTATCAACAAATTTCAGCCAACCACATCTTCCCGTTTCAAATTTCAGACACGCTCACTCACATAATTTTTCACCAGACGCCTCATCACCTAACACTTACGCACTCTCTATACATAATTGAATCCACAAGTATAAACCACGCGCTTGCATTTTAGCCACAGAGTAAACTTATCTTATGTCGAAAGTTGTAGAAATAGGCCATTAAATTGGAAAGTATTTGCTAATGTTGTATGAACTCGTACCTTACCTGCAGTATAATGTAAATCTATTTTTTAAATTGTATTTTTTTGAGTTTCCATGTGTTTGTTACATCTGTCGGTAAACAATAGCTAATATTTTGAAATGTGAAAATACGTAGTCTGTTGATCTACAGCCTGCTATTAATGATTTCATGTAGGTATGTCTATATTTCCTTAATGTTATATTAGTTTAATGTTAGTTAAGTATTAAATAAATAAATTTATAATGTGTGTAATTAACAAATAAATAGTTAATCTCTAATCGCGCTCCTAATGTACTTATGTTTTGTGTTTTTTTTTTTTGTAAACTTATATATATTATAAAATGTATAACGGTTGTTTATGTAGGTATTTAACTTGTTGATCCTTAACCTGCTGTCAGTTACAATCTAAAATGCTTGTATTAATAAATTATGATGAAGTATGTTAAGCTCGTGTAGATATGTAAATGTGTAGATACGAGTAAGCGCAACACTTTATTTTGTGAAATTTAACTCTGATGCGGGTGCCCAAAATACAGGCTTTGCCTAGTTTGAGGCCCTCAATATTATATCTTCAAATATCTCTTAAAATTAGCCTAATCATTCATGTAGCTACATTCAGTTTCTGCTAATAAACAATTATTTATTTATTTATTTATTCTTGTTACATTAGAAAAGACAAATTACAAATTGAATTTTAAGTATATTATTACTCTAAGCTTAAATTCTATTGGACACAAATGAATTGATCATTTTGAGTGCCCATTTTGGTTGGTCTTTAGGCACCATGTGTCCAGCATTCCTCACTAAAATATCTGTTAAATTCCCTGCTTTCTTTACATATCCCGCTATATCTTTTCCCACTTTCCAAATAATCCTTGGAGCTTTCTTATATTCATCAGAAAACATTAATTTTCTTAGAAAATTCTCTGTAAGTGGATATGCAACTATTATATCCAACTGTCCGTTGTAGAACAACATCCTATAGTGTTTAAGAAGTAGGGAAACCTCGTCAGCTACAGATTTCATCATATCTGTGGCCAACGATATGGCAACTTTCTTTCCATCATTGAATGGAAGTCCACCAACATGCACGCTCCTTCTCACTTTCACATTGTTAAGTAGATCAGCAAACTCTGAGAAGTTTTGTTTGCTTGTCGCTTCTAATAAATTGTAGTAGTTGTCAAAGCCAGTAAAAGATTTGAAGAATGAGAAATTCCCCACTTCACCATCCATCAGTTGATCCATTAGTAAGTCAGCCTGGATTAAGTTATTGTTACTGATCTCTAAAGCTATTTGCTTCTGATACTTGAGAAAGATGGCCAACTCATTATCATCCAGAAGACCATGTTGATATAAGTAGTTACCGTAGTCTAGTTGATTGGTTGGGTCACAGTAACCATTACCTATGGCCATGCCTTTTAAATTGATATTTTCGTTTATGCCTTTAGCATTTTGAAAATGTATTTCTGCACCCAATGAGGGTATATACTTTCCAGCATATGATTCACCAGTAATAAAGAATTCATTGTTTCTCAAATTGGGAAATAGAGTGAAAAATTGTTGGAGACTATTGTAAAGGCCAGTTGCAACACACACTTCATTGGTGCAGTAACCATCATCATTGTCTGTGAAGCTGAAGCCAGTCCCCACTGGATTGTCAATAAAAATTAAGTGGTGATCTAGAGCCCAATGGTACTTCCTCAGAGCAAATCTATCTTTGTGCGCAATCAGAGGTCCTAGTTCAGCAAAAAGCCCAAAAAGCGAACTCCCTCCGGGCCCTCCTTGCAGCCACAATATCACTGGAGCTTTTTCGTTTTTAGAAAAAGGCGGGAAATACCAGAAATAGAGGTTGGAGTTGTATTTCTCATCGACAGTGAGAAACCCAGCATGACTTCGAAAACCCATCTGTTCTGTTACTGACACTTGTGATACATTTTGGGCAATACTTATTTGACCCTTTTTTATGTAAGGTGTTAACAAAAGTGGGTCGCCGGCGTCTTTGTCAGGCACCGAATTTAATTGTACTCGTGGATATACGTTGAGGAATACAAAACAGTTTCCGATGCCCAACAGCGGCACAATCGTACATAAGAGTCCAATGCTATAGCCACAGCTCTGTTTGTGAGCCATTTGGAAACGAAAATAAATAAATAGAATTATATTATCGTCAGAAAAATATCAAATATAATATCAACTATTGTTTTTTTTTATTTAATGAACACCCACCAAGTATTGTGTGTGCTCTGTGATTGTGCCAGTTCTCAAGTTGTTTTAATATGACTTGTACAGTCGTTTTTATTATTCACTCGAAAAATACTACCCTCGTTAAAACTCCTCATGCGCGGTCGGGTAAAAACCTCGACTAGCTCATTCTTTTTTGCACTTTTGTGTCGTTTTACCATTGATGAAAAATTTAGTAAATTTTAGTAAAAATAATAATACATATATTTATATATATAATAATATTTATATATTTTAGTAATACTAATTACTAAATTTAGTAATTAATTTAATTTCCTAAACATTCGAAATACTAAAGCCTATATCATTTTGATACTACTAAAACTCAGTACTAACTAAAGATGTGAAAAGTATAGAGATGGTACAAGCCAGAGTACCTATATTCTTTGGTACAAGCACAAATGCACAAGCCGTGTAAAGACAAAGCTCTTGCAAGTAAAAGAAGAAGAAAAGTCATTTGTCTTTCATTTTATGCATGCATGTGTCATTTCTGATAACAAAAAATTGGGTCGTTCGATTTTGTTTTGGCCGGTTATCGGCTAGGTTAGGTGCTTCTTTATTTTTACGTTATAAATACGCCAGAAGGCTAACGAGTTGCATCACAGCATCAAATAAATAGTCCTACGCATAGCGTCATGACGCGCCACTTGCTCGCCGTCCTTTTATTGCAGATTTTATCTGCCGAAGGTTTCCTTCGCGTGTACCCAAAATTGAAGCTCGGGCCTCGTGATGATGGAGATCCAGGTAGGCCTTTGTTTCTCACACCATACGTTGAGAGTGGTAACATCACGGAGGGTAGAAGGTTAGCTCGAGTACCTTTCACGGAAAGCCTTCGTATCAAGAGCTACGCAGGATATTTCACAGTAAACAAGACTTACGACTCGAACCAGTTCTTCTGGTACTTCCCGGCAATGATTCCAAACGGCAAGGACGCCCCAGTAATCGTATGGCTGCAAGGCGGCCCCGGAGCAACTTCACTCTACGGCTTATTCACAGAAAATGGCCCACTGAGGGTCAGAAAAGGTAAATTCGAAAGGAGGAAATACAATTGGGCTTTAAGTCACCATATCATTTACATAGATAACCCTGTAGGAACTGGATTTAGCTTCACCAAAGACCCAAAAGGTTATTGCACAGATGAAACTCAAGTTGGTCAGCAACTATTTTCTACTTTGACTCAATTCTTTCAGCTGTTCCCTGAATTGCAATCTAATAAATTTTTCGTCACCGGTGAGTCATATGGAGGTAAATATGTCCCAGCATTGGCATACACCATTCATAAAAATAATCCCAGTGCTAAAGTAAAAATAAACATGAAGGGCATAGCCATCGGTAATGGTCTGAGCGACCCGGAGCATCAGTTGGTTTATGGAAAGTACTTGTACCAGCATGGTCTCATAGATTGGAATCAAGCAAAAGTGTTCCAAGACTATGAAGCTAAAGCTGTAGATGCTATAAAAAAAGGAAAATGGGACGACGCCTTTGACATATTTGATACTCTTTTAAATGGAGACATGACTGGCCAAAAGAGCTTGTTTGCGAACATGACTGGATTTGATTTCTATTTCAACTATTTACATACTCGAGACTATACTCAGTACGAAGATTTTGGCCCGATGCTGCAGAAGAGTAATGTCCGTAAATCAATACATGTGGGCAACTTGGAGTTCCATGATGGAAAAGAAGTTGAAAAGCATTTGAAACAAGATGTCATGAAGTCTGTTGCACCTTGGATATCAGAATTATTAGACCACTACTATGTTGTTATTTACAATGGACAGCTAGATATTATTGTAGCCTACCCTACAACAGTAAATTACTTAAGAAACCTGAACTTTACTGGCGCAGATGAGTATAAGACTGCTAAGAGGTATGTTTGGAAGGTGGATGGAGAAGTGGCTGGATATGTGAAGCAGGCCGGGAAACTGGTTGAGATAATGGTGAGGAATGCTGGTCACATGGTACCCGGGGACCAGCCCAAGTGGGCTTTAGATCTGATAACCAGATTCACACATGAGAAGACATTTGTCCATCCGAAGAAACCTCATTTAGGGTACTAAAGATATTATAGTGCCAACAAAGAACATGTTTCATGTTGCTCAATGAACATATTATACATAAATATGTGTGACATAATGTAAGCTTGGGTTTTTAAAGAATAATTCTCCACCTACAAAGAGATTGTACAAAAAATTTTGAACAAGTTTTAAATCAAGAATCTCTGTAAGGTCATTTTTTTTTGTTCTTACTGTTTTAAGATACCTAGTTGATTGATAATTTTAAGCATATTAGGTACAAGGTATACATTTATATTTACTTTTGCAATATCACAAGGTGCTCTTTTCAAAATGATAAAAATAAAATATGTAATAATATTTCTGTATTAAACATTGTTATTCAAATGACTTTCTTTGTAAGCTTATGTTATTATGTATTTAATATAATATATCGTATTTGACTATTGGCAGGTATATGTTATGTCAATGATACATTTAATATTGAATTGGAATAAAATAGTTTATGTATTGATATTGTTTTACTGCTAATCCAAAGTTGTTTATATTGTTAGGTAATTAGAATCATAGAAAAATAAATATATTATAAGAACCTATCTTTTAGCCTGCGAATTCCTACCTACAATTAATCCTTATGCAAACTGTGTAGAAAAAACCAAGGGAGGCACAAAAGTAAATCGCTACATAAACTTATGACATAATTAATGTAGCAATAATTTCAGACTCCAAAGCTCATATGTATAGGAATCCTACATATGGTGCCATATATAAAAAAAAATAGGGATCCTATCATTAATTGTTGTACTATATATTAATCGCTAACATTCCACTGCTGGGACATGTCTTTCCTATATAGGAGGTTTAGGCTATTGTTTACAATGCTGGAGTTGAAGGTCGGGAACTCCCCTTGTGGGCCAGTTAGTGACAGAAAGCTGTAAATTAGTTTTATTTGTAACAGTATGTGTTATACTGCTGCAAATAAATTTCATTCGATTCTATTCTCATTTAAGAGTCAAAGGGTTCTCCAACTACACTACCAACTTACCACTAACTTGTCATTGTAACTTTGAATATTATATTCCAAATGGGAATGTATACATACTGAAAGCAACTATGTGACAATCAGTATTAAATAATGTCTATGATTGTGTTCTTATCAAGATATAATATAACAATGCCACATTCATATAAGCAGTTATTAGATACCCCACTCATACAACAAGGATTATGTACTACACAGCATAAATAGAGGAATACTATTTACAGTTCTGGGAACTTTCAATTTTTTTATGCATAACTAGCTCCACTCTGCATTGGTGATCTCTAATTTTTTACAGCCTATGTTACTCAGTGATTATT
Organism: Ligdia adustata; assembly: GCA_947049295.1. Classification (NCBI taxonomy): domain Eukaryota; kingdom Metazoa; phylum Arthropoda; class Insecta; order Lepidoptera; family Geometridae; genus Ligdia; species Ligdia adustata. The sequence continues at coordinate 11,277,924 of OX346234.1, forward strand.
TAGATGTTTACGGCAAAATATTTTTTAAAAACAGGCCAGGTGTTTGTCCTTACATACAAAAAACAAATTTTTCCTCTTTCAATCTTAGTATAGATTAGAGCTACCTATCTAACATATAATCTATTTGTTAGAAAAAAGTTCACTAAAAAGGCATTCACTATAATGCCTTCTTGAGAATCACCCAATAGATAAATCTAGTTCATTTTAAGAATGCACTATGTATCTATGCCTATGATCTCTTGGCAAATTTACTCAGATACATGAGTCCTTATCATTCAGGGATGTTACAAAATAATAGACGGATGCACAGTTATCAAATTGGCTTTATTAACTTTATCCTAGAATTTATCTGTATATAGACATGAGCAGAATGCCTAACATGTACACAATACAAACCAAACTATCTTAGTCATAGGTGAGCTTAAAAATAAGGTTACTAACACACTTAGTTAGAGGCAGAACACCTCTAAATCTTGCAAAAAGGAATGAAATTATGATATTAATCTTAAATCTATCGGCCTTCTATGTAGGTAGACAGCTCTATTTCTTCAGGTAGTTCAGTGATGCTGACATCAAAGCGATCTTGCACTTCGTTCAGGATCTTGGCATCATTTTCATCAGACACCATGGTTATAGCAAGACCCTTGGTACCAAACCGTCCAGCGCGAGCCACCCGATGAAGATATGTGTCTGAATCCTCAGGCATGTCATAGTTAAAGACAATGTTGACTCGCTCAATGTCCATTCCTCTTCCAAACAGATTAGTTGCAATCAGGATGCGTTTCTGGAAGTCCTTGAATTGCTGGTAACGAGATAAACGCTCATCTTGAGTCATATTTCTGTGAATTCCAATTGCAGGGAAATTTTGGTCTGTGAGTAGCTGAGCAAGAGCAATGCAGCGCTGCACTGACTTTACAAATATCACAACCTGGTTGAACTCCAGGACATCGAGCAGCTCGAACAGTTTCTTGTTCTTCTCTTTCTCCATCAATTTCAGATAATGCTGCTGCAGTCCATGAAGCGTCAGTTTGGCTTCATCATCTACATACACTTCCATGGGATCTTGCATAAATTTCTTGCAGACTGGTCGAATCTCTTTACTCAAGGTGGCTGAGAACATCATCACTTGCTTGCTGTGAGGAGTATTACGGAATATCTCCTGCACATCGCGTCTCATGTCGAGAGACTCCAACATCTTGTCACATTCGTCTAGAATAAAGTGCTTGAGATGCTTCAGGTTCAGTTTCTTGCTATTGACTAACGCGAGAATTCTGCCTGGTGTCCCTACCACGATATGCGGACAAGCAGTCTTCAAGACTTCTTCGTCTTTCTGAACGGGCATACCGCCAAAGAATACTGACACACGGACACCATTCATGTATTTGGAGAACCGCTCGTATTCTTTGCTGATTTGGAAAGCGAGTTCTCTTGTGTGGCACATAACGAGAACGTAGACATGATTTTCAGAAGGGTCCAGCTGTTGAAGCGTCGCGAGCACGAAAACAGCAGTTTTACCCATACCGGACTTGGCTTGACACAGAATATCCATACTCAAAACAGCTTGCGGAATACATTCATGCTGAACTTCAGAAGGATGTTCAAAACCGCAGTCAACGATGGCGCGCAGGATTTCTGGTTTCAGAAGAAAATCCCTAAAACCAGAGCTGTGGATGGATACGTAGGATCCCTTAACCTCTTTCTTCGGTGCCGCTTCCGTCGCTCCCTCCGTAGTCTGTTGTTCCGTCTGCTCTTCGTCTTCATAGTCGAGAAGATCGTCGTTGTCCGCCATGATTTATCGATTTATTTTCGTTTTACTGTTTGATTAAGGCAGTAGAACACGTGAAGTTTATTTTAAATTATATTTCACAATAATGGCGGCTGGCGGTGAAAATTTTATTTTAGCGTCAATGCTAACTTTTTTTTTTGGTGTCTTAAATTTTATTGCGATAAGTTTGAGTGTTTTTGCCACTATGGTACCAAGATTTATAACTAATATAGCATAATTGTAGCATCAATTTCTTTGTTTCTTTTTACGGGAACATTTACTTGAAGTGTAAAAGAGATAGCATACTGCTAACTATAATGTGATTTGGTTGCCACCTAGTGTCAAGCAGCCAAAATTTATTTTGGTCGCTACTTGATTCTAGATGGCGCTAGTACTTTCAATACACTCTCCGCTTTCGCCCAAGAAAATTGCTTTCTATCATTTTCAGGAAAATCACCTTCAATCATAAAGAAAATAAAGACAGTTTGCAAGTTCTGGGGATTATATTGTGAACCTAAAGCTGCCAGTTATAAAATAAGGTAATTGTAGCGGTCTGGGTAACTCAGTTATACAACCTTACTATCTCCATGCAATATATGTACGAAACATGGAATAAAAAATAAAGTGCATAATAATACGGTATAAGAATGAATTTTCTTTTGTAGTACCTATCTAAACCGATAGGAAGGTAGGAATTAAATCTCTAGCAGTAACTTGGTAAGTAAATGAAAGACATATAATTTTTATCTTATATAATTTGAAATCTACGAATCTAAGTTTATTAGCTAAACACTTGTTTTATAGCTTAAATCTAGGTAATTGCTTCTAAAACTAAAATACATTTCCATTTTGTGATTTCTATGTTAACTGACCTATTCGTAACTTATTGAAGAATCAGTTTAAAATTTTAACAGTTTATTTAGTTTTGCCGACATGGTTTATTATGCTCTAACTATATATCTATGTAATAAGAGTTAGAGAGGTAAACTGGGAATTAAATAGTTAGTTCGGTTATTATTTACAGTAAGTCGTGAGAGTATAAAAATAATTTGAACTAAATAATGGCGGCATTAAATGTGTAGTAAAATGGTGGCACACTTAAATCTCCCCCTGAACAATATTTTTTAACTTTCTAATACTATCTGTTCGTGACAACTACAGTTGAGTTAGCACAGTTTATGCTTGGGTTTGTAGCGAATCGAAAATACGAGTTTTATGAAACAACAACTATTTACTGACTATTTATTTTTCTACTTTTTCAAACTAGCGACTAGCGAATAATTCAAATATCTATTCATAAGTAGAACAGGTACGACTTTACTATATCTGACGTCGATTTAAGGGCAAGGAGGTGGTTGAGGAGGGAGGGGTAGAGCCCCCTCCTGAAGGGATTTTGTGCGGAAACCCCCCCCTTAAGAAGATGTGATTTTTTTAATTTGCTAACCTTACTTTTTCCGACTTCTTATTTTTACTATATCTGATTTCGATTTAAGAGACTCCCGCGCTTCTTATATTCACTCTAGGGGTTGGGACCACAAGACTGCGTGGAGTCGGGGTGCTCTGTGTCGGATCTGTAACTCAATTCGACCTGGAGTTGGATCTACATCTCCACTCGACCTAAACTATCCAAATCGGATCTGTAACTCAACTCTTGACTAAAGTATCTGGGTTTAATTGAGTATTCTATACATTATGTTATTGTTATGGTGGCGTACGTTTCGTTTTACGTATCGACGAAATGTCGTAACTTAATAATCGTAATGTTATTCAATGAAAAAAACTCTATTACTAATATGGTTAATGGTGTTCGCGCGTACTACGGAACTGATAATCTATATAGTCTGTTTGCTATGAAAGTTGTGTTAAATAATATAATTTTACGATTAAAAAAAAATATGTCAAAAACTATAAATTTCCGCACAAAACGACTTTAGGTGTCGTTTTGTGATAATAATAAGATTCCATACAAAAAATACGAACCGCGAACTCCGCGTCAGATATTGTAAAGTCAAGCCAAACTCTCCAGGATCCGCGAATGATTCAGTCTGATCCCGGGATCCTTGGACAAACTCGTTATATTTTTCATTTACTTTACATAAATAAGTATTTATTCATTTTCATAATGTTCCTTATCTGAAAATAGTTTTAATTCTTAAAAATTCTTAAGTAATGGAAATATTATTATTTTGATTTTCTGCAAGTCGTCCCAAATGGGCCGTAGGTATATGTAGGACGAGTTGACAAATTGTTCACACAGACGTTAAATAGTTTAAAAACAATTATATTATGTTGTTAACCTGACTTCCGGCAGTGTTGTCAAAAGAATGTTTTTATTACATATTTTCCGACATTTCTACGATGTTGATGAAGTTTCATATGAGATTGTTTCGTAGGCAAGGAAAATGTATTTTTTTACCTCAATAAATTTTGAATATTCTGGCATGTCCATAATATGATTTTACTGAATTTAAGAGCTCATTGTTACTAAGAAAAGCGTCCATGAAATTCTGTACTCAGAGTATGTGTGGTCATCTAGGCACCAAAGTCCACGATGGCACCGCTTAGATGCATCATAAAACATCTCTAGCACTTCTGCGTACATATAAAGGCTATGGCTCAGGGTGATTAGTGACATGACTGAGACAAAAAAAAAGTTTTTATTTTACACTCTGACTAGCATTTCTGAGTATACGGCTTGAGCGGGTCGAAGTGCGCGTTCCCGCTGAGGCAAGCGTCCACAAAGTTCTGCACAGAATGTGTGGTGATCTCTGCCCCGAAAGCCATGGTGGCGCGGCGCAGGCGAGGGAAGTCAATGGACGTGAGGAGAGGGACCGCGTCTTCTATACACGCGTGCTCGCGGAGGATCTCCGCGCTCTCCGTGCCGTCTATGCCTAAAGAAAGTAAAACATTGTAATGAGAACTCTTGGACAGATAAAAATTAGAACTTCACAACATACTGTAAAATCAGAGCGGAAATGTTCTACAGAATTTTATATTCCCTTATTACTAGATAATAATTAGTATCAAGTAATAAGAGAATCGAAAATTCAACAAAGGATAAAGCATTCTTCAAACAATAAGTGAGAATTTTTAGTTGGAGCTAATTTGGCTTCATTTCTGTACATTTAGACCAAAGTTTAAAAGCAAAAATAAACATGATTAAGGGATAATTTATCTGTGATAAAAATTGTTATCATTGTCTGATATGAGAAAATTCAGCACAAAATGTGCTTTCATGTATCCTATAGAGTAGTTCATCTGTTATAAGTAAGTTCCTTATACAGTCCATGCCTTTAGAATAGCCCATAAGAATAGTAAGAAATATCAATCATCTGAAATTCTCGTACTCAGCGCGTTATACTAAGGTAAGGTGGGTAACTAAACACTGCGCTTCCCATTTAACCTTCTAGGCTGTTTAACTAACTCCACACTTACCGATAAAGAACATGCAGTGCTTGAAAGGCTTCTTCCTGAGTCGAGAGTGCTTGGAGGTGGGGTAGTCGAAATCCATGGTTTCATCGTCAGAGCTGTTCTGGTGCGGACAGAACCCAGGGAACTGGATGCTACACTCTTCATAGTATGACTCGGCTGAGGGCGTCAGTACGGACTCCGCGAACTCTATCTCCGAGTCTTCATCATCTAGGATTAGAGAAAAAAAATACGTGTAAGAAAGTCCTTAAGAAACTGTTTACATTACACGTATTACAGCTGTATTTATAACAATAACAAACGTATTATGATGTATATTTGTGTGAGTATAATTGTATCTGTTTGACCTACCAATAAAGAGCACGACCGCAGGATGCCTGGCCAGCTTGAGTAGCGCTTGTTCTGTCAGCACAGATACCGACCGGTGACCCCACGGGAAGTTCTGGAAATTTTAAGTATTTCTATTAGTTTTCAATGATCTTTGATAAGCAAACGTACAAAAGCACAAAAATATTGTTCTACCATCCAATCATCCGAAAAATAAATATAGAACTAATATAGATATGGAATAGATACACAAGATATATTAATTATAATCTAGGTATTGTCAAGTAATCACATTTTCAAGTTATCATTAGTTCTCCTAAGTAACCTTACTATGATGGACTGCGGTCAAAAGAAAGCTTGTTAAAAAAATCTTCCCTAAGGTTATTGCTGTATACAAAATAGGAGTGTTTGGAATAAATCTATCCGTATTGTAAGATACTTACCAGCCCTAGAGGATCAGCCGCTAGATGCCTGCGTCCATCAGCAGCCAGCACGTTCCCCGCTGCGTCAGTGACCACCAGCGCTGGTATGCCTCCCACTCCCAGCGCCGTCGGCAGCTTGAGCCGCGCCTCGCTGGCGGCCCACGGCACCGATAAGGCTCCACCGGCGGACACTGACTGCACTGTCCGATTATAAGACTGCTCGCTCCTGCGGGAGATCAAACACTCCTATTAATTTAATTCGTTTTGAATTAAGGAGAATAGACCTGATTGTTGGAAAATGATAAATGCATGACTTCGATTTTGCGACTCAACAAATTCACAAATGTTGATTAGATGTTCCCGCATCCATTCGCCATATTACTGTTCAAATACTCAGGAATTATTATCTACGAATACCTAGTCGAGATTTAGGTATCTATTACAAAATGCTTACTCTTTTATTAGTCCATCAAAGAATTCAGAATCATAGTCTGAATTTTTTACCTAAATTTCAATGTAACTACCAAACATTGTACGCAATAAATAACTGTACGCCATTCATCATTTTTTGGATACCGAAAATGGAATTCGTTTTTGCGCTCAACTTGTTAGATTAGATACGTGCCTGCATTGCAGATATAAAAGTTCCCAAACACCGTGAAAATAAATCATAACTTTTTAATATTCTATGAACACCATACAAAAGGCGATAAATCCTGTAACGGCGCCATTCCCGATGGCTATAACACGGCTAATGTACGCGGAGGTTCGCTCACTGTAATGAGATTGCGTTTTACGATCTGACTTTACCAAGTTACCATTGGATCCAGTTTACCTCTGGATTCCCTACCTTATATACTCCTGATAATCTCGAACTACATTTTGCTCTATTTCCTTTTATCCTGTTTTTGGGGTTGATGAAGATTGAAAGTGTTTACGAAGTATTGAGATCATTTCACTTCGACTAAATAACCGGCAAAAAAGAAAACTATACATTTTATTAATATATAAATCTAAAAAGTTATAAGCTTAAAAATATAATAGGTTTAAATCATAATGGATGATAGTCCCAAAGACATTAGCCGCATCCCGTCCGAAATAGCTACTGAAATACCTATTGCTATAAGCGCGGAACTAACTAGACTTTCTGGTACCAATGTTTCCATGCTTAGAAATCAATAGTTTTATCCTCATTTGTATTGGAATAACACCTTTAAAGTATTTTGGAATACCCTGTCACACCACTCTTTACTATTATATAAATCACAATATAAACTGTCAAGCTTTCAAATAACCCGATTGAAACCATTTCCGTTACTTGATAGTGTTCGTTGCTCTATGAATGCGAGTCGATTCCCATTTATCTTTGTAACTCGGACTCTCTTTAATCAATTTTGGGAGGGTTATTACTTTTAAGGGTTTGCAGATGAAAGATAAGATTGCAAAATTGATACAAAAGTTGTTATTTTGTTATTCCAGGGTTTCTGAAACCAGCTGCAATATCAGAAGGGATAGTATTTTACAACACATGGTTTTCCGTCTGGCTCGAATATAAAGTTAAATATTATTACTATGACTATAATTCATGTTCCGATTTATCTAATAATACTTATTGTTCTTGATTGTTGCGATACATACGTTAAACATATAATTGAATAGCATATGTATTGAAGATTAACCTTAACAAGAACTAAACAAAAACGAATAACAACTGGAAATTCACTGTAAAAACATATTGAACGGATAAACACGAGTTAGAAATATTAAAAGATTTGTTTGTTCACAAAAACTCTAGATGTTTATCCCCAGCCAGCATATAATGCAATATGCAAATGATGTAGAAATTTCGCAAGCTTCAGCTAGCAAAGTCTAGACTCTATGCTAATTCGGTCCGGAAGTGGTATTATCGGTGACTAGGGTCGTATGGGACGAAGCAATATTAAAATATTACTTTTTAAACACTTCTAAATGTCCACAGATCAAATGTTAATCGATATTAATTTCAGAGGTTTGTCTTGTTCAGGTTAGTGTAAGTTTTATTATTTTATTTTTAACCAACTTAGGTACTAAGAGAAATGATTCTCAATTGCACTAAAATATGTTTGTTATGCACTTCTCCGCTAGTTATGTATTGATTTTTGATGAATCTTGCTTTGGTTTTGTAAGTTTTACTGCAGATAATGTTAATGAGTGTTTTTAAATACACATCCAAACATATTCAATAATGACGGTTGTTAGTTACTCCATTATCTTAGCATCACGTTAGATTGCTTCAAATTTTTTGCGTTCAGTCTAAGAATTTCCAGTGTCCAGAAATGTCTATGACAAGTATCCAGAAATGTCTAAAGTAACGTTGTCTTACATCTGTAATTGTTTTACCCGCGTTTGAGTGACTTTGACCGCAAGGCACGTGAGACCCTTCCCCTTTCGTTTATGCCCCCGGGAATGGCGCTTGTACTACTAAGCTAACTTGCTGTGGCTACTAAGCAAGGCTCTGGCAACCCTACGGTGATGCGCGCCCGGATGGCGGTAGCGCAATGAATGGGAATTATCCCCGGATTAAAGACACTTCCGGGATACCAGGATAATTGCGCGAATGAATGGAAGCACTTGTTTGTATGCGGAATTTAGTTGGGTATGTTGGAATCTAGAGTCTAGAGTTTATGATATTCATAAATATTAGTAAGAAAGTACCGAGAAATCTAAAGTGTATCTATTAGATTGATTTTATTGTATAATACGGATGTTCACACGAATCTACTTGCGGCCCCAGAGAGCGTTCGTAATAGTTCAATTATAGTATCGTTCACATTCGGTGAAATATATTGAGGTGTGAGAGCACTTATTATACACGTGTAAGTCCGATTTTTACAATACAGGTTCTTATTTGATATTTTTCATAGTAATTAGGAGTATGTCTCTGCTTTAGCCATAACCGGAACATCAAGTACAAAATTGTTTTATTAATAACTTTTACCATGGAATAATTTAATTTATTCCTTTTACTAAGATAGAAGGAAATTTATACAGAATTACAATTACATTGAAATAATTCAAGAAAAGAAGGAAGAAGTCATTTGGGCATGTCGAGGCAGATGTTTTTTTTTTCTATGAAGCAACTTGGCCCTACATATACTTTTCTGCTTAATACCTACACTCAAAATCGATAACTTATTAAAGTATACCTAAATAAACGTTTTAGTTGATCTGAACACTCCGTCTTTATATAAAAGTTTGAGTAGGTACCACACAAGGCGAGTCAGCATTTCCCAAAGCTCTCTTACATTCTATAACTGATTCTACGTTGTAGTGCTTAATGTGAAAAGTTTGAGAAATTCGCGATTAAAGTGAATGCCAAACTTTATACATTTATACCTACACAGCGGGGGACGTTTGTTAGTTTGCGATTTATTTTATTGTCTGATTTCAGTTGGTCATTGTTAAATGAGATCTTTTGCATTATATATAATAAGAATGGATGTTAGGGAAGCACACCTTACCATTATTAAATTTAACTAATTTAAAAATATTAAAAAGATTTGGTCAACAACGTCTGGTCGACGCTACACGAGGAGACTCTACCTGGGTCAGAGCATCAGCATTGCCATTCAACGAGGCAATGTAACTAGCATTTTGGGTACTCTACAACTGGCAGCGGTTTGGATTTATGATAGTATTAATTATTATTACATATTATAGTGAATAATTTTGTATAATTTTAAGTTAAGTTCTTAATTTTAGTGCATTTTATAAGTTAATGCAATGATACTACCATGGCACAGGCTTTGCCTAGTTTGGGATTTGAAGACCTTTGTGTGGAAGTCGTCCCATATTATTATTATTATTATAACTTTACTAATTAAGAACATGCGATACACAATATTCACATTTTAATTTAATATTCACAGCGATCTAATAAAATATAGCTAGCTCATATTAAAGCCAACCGAAATTACTGTTACTGGTAACATTACGACGGAAATTCATTTCGGTGCTGCCATCTATATATGACAACGCGCGGATATTTCTGACATCAGTTTCCCGCGCTTCATTTAGCTTGCTTTTAAACAAAATGGCTGCTCGACAGTGCTGTTTATTTGAGGTTGGTCAATTAAACTTACTTTTACAGATATCATATTACCTACAAACTGGTTGTTCTGCGAGTTGTGAACGAGTCGCGTGACATTTTGAAGATTTCCAAAAATAGTCAACATAAAAAAACTACCAAATATGCTCACAAGATTTAACGAGAGACATGCGACCAGCAGGCCTCTATTTTCGAACCGCTCGTATGAATTCATCACTCGCAAATGACGTCACAAACGTAGTAGCTTAGAAAAATATACTTTAATATAGAGAAATACCTAGTAGAGAAAGCTACCTAGTAGCAAAGAGACAGTTGATACACTGGCAAACGTTAGTAGAATTTAAATACGAGTGGTATATGCCATTTGTTTGTTAGCGAAGTTTTTTTTTTTTCTAGAATGCGTCTATCGTTTATTTTTAATTTTGATGTACCCAGTGTCACGCTCACGACTAAGCCGAAACTATTGACACCACTCACATAAAAATACGACAAGCCGTTAGGCTCTAGGGTGTGCTAAAGAAATATACCTACATACTCGAATAACATAACCCCCATTCTTTCGCAGTCGAGTAAAAATAGAGCCTCTGTGTAAAGAAGATAAGCTGGACATCAGATCCGCCGGATATACGCAAGCTTTTTTTCCCTATCTTCAACACTAAAACCTTTGCTGCAACAAAGGTGCTTTGCTGGAGTGCGGTCATTAGGTATAACTTCTGCTATAGCATTTTATAATGGAACTAATGTTGTATTATTGATATCTCCATTATGGAACTTAGAATGGCACCACTAGTGGCAAGGAACCTTTACAAGCAGCCAAGGTAACAAAAATCAGTGTTCTGGGAGCACAAAATGGAATAAAATCTTTCGGTTTCTTGTTTACCGATTTCAAACTGATTATATTTTAAGCGACTACAAATTTCACAGAATATGTACATCGACATTAATATCCTAAAATAATCGGGTATGCTAGGGTGACCGGGGTAAATACGATCATAAACCGGTCGTAACCGTTCACGCGTTACGGGGCGGTTACCGCACCCGGCCCGGCCCGGGATAAATGCGACTCTACTTTATTAGAGGGGGTTAATCGCCGGGAAGGTTATTTATGTTGTTGTTTTTTACTCAGGACTGCGTTTAATGTATTTTTATATGCAATATAAAGATAAGAAAAGATGTATTGTTTGCGCAAATATGATCATATCTCTCAGTTTCGCACTAACGCTGCCTATTCGCCTTCGTCGGAATGCTCACATCCTTTTTTTTGTAAATAACATCTTATTCAATCCCACCACGCCACAATATTTAAAAGAGTGATTCCCTTATTTGCACAATACCCACTCCTTGCCTCTTCCATTGATTGTATGTATGTATGTATTGATTATAATATTTTGTGTATTAAATTAATTAAGTATTTTCTTTATTGTATACCCCGTCCTATTTTATATCATTTTTTCACAATTGTCTCCATCCTAAGGTTGCCTGGAGGAGATCGCTTTTTAGCGATAAGGCCTCCAATTGTAGCACTATATTTTGTAAGAATTTTCTCGTGTATTTAATTTTATTTTTGTGTGTTATAAATAATTGATCTATTTATCTATGTATCTATTGTTGTTACCAATGGGGCTAACGTTTTTTTCTGTAAAATAACAGCATATTTAATAATAAGAAACAAAATTGTACGCAGTACGAGTAGGTAAGATTGTTATGTACCTACGCTATAATTTGGCTCCTTATTGTTGTGTAATAATTTTAATATATACATTATCACAGGGGTTCATAAATTCGAATAAATCAAGTTCCTATCACATAAATCAGTGTCAGCCAAACCTAGATGATCAGTTCGAATCTTCAGTTTCTGTTGATTTTCAAACGTGAATCAGCGTGCAAAGGGCAGGCTTATTGAATAGAGATGACTCGCCTGCGTTGCATTATCAGGCAGTTTGATTACAGGCAGGCTCAGTTGATGACGACCTTTGGATTTGAAAGGGGTGGGCTTTGTCGCCCCTTGCTGAGGGGATATGGGGTAGGATATTCGATTACTCGATCTGTACTTAATTTTAAAGTGTATTTTGAGTTACCGTGCCTATAATTATATTGAATACTAACAAAAAACTAGACGTGCCTTTGCCCGAGTTATATGAGCTTTTTAAAACCTACGTAAGTCTTCTAAGTTTCTAAGGATAAGATAATAGCTATTACCTTTTTTTCAATATAGGCAAGTACCTTTATGACCAAAAACAAAAATGATTAATTTTGCTGTTTTTTTGGAATAAATTTATTTCAATTTCAATTCAATTTTAATGGAGAAAATTTTAAGAAACTACATATATATATATTTTCGATTAATGTGTCAATGTATTTTAATCCAGACGTGTTTGAATGATTAATTCAAATGTAACAAGACTTGCCTGTAACGAACGTTATTTAAAAGTCAATAAATATTTCTTATTCTTATACCCTTTCTTTCACAATACAATGTATGTGTATGTGCATATAATTGTATATGAGTAATTGAGAGTAGATTTATTTCTTCACTAATACAGGATAAAAAGTAGCCTAAGTATGTGTTAATCCAGGGTCTAAGCTTACCATACCAAATTTTAAATAAATCGGTTCAGTAGTTTCTGCGTGAAAGAGTAACAAACAAACAGACACAGTCTTACAAACTTTCGCGTTTATAATACTCGTATTAGTAGGACTGTAAGTAGGTACACCTCGTCCTATACATTATTTTTTTGGTCATTAATCTCTATCCAAAGGTTGCCTGGAAAAGATCGCTTTTAGCGATAAGGTCGCTACTTGTGGCACTATATATAAAATTATATATTTTTGGTTTCCATGTTTTGTGTGTGTACAATAAAGCGTTCATCTATGTATCTAATTCAATCTGTCCAGTCGGCTCTGAGAAATAAGACGAAACACATTTAAAAAAATACAAAACAAGACAAAATTTAGTCTTTTTGAATGTCGGTAAATAAAGATAAGAACCCTTACCCCCAACATCTACAATGGGTTAAGTTTATAGCTCCACTTCACTATACCGACGTGGTCGACTGGCGTGGTGCGTGCTAGATAAAAACTCCATTAGTTTGATGCGTGCATTTTCCTATACAAAAGCCCGATGAGGCGTGCTACCCACTTTTACGTGATTACCTCACATTTTCCTTTATTATTAAAGGTTTAAGGCAAACAGATTAATATGGAATATAGTTAATATCGATTACTTGGTTTATAACATGACAGTTTTATCGAATAACTTAATTTAGTTTTCCAGTCCCACAAATATTGCCTGGAAGGGTGCGCTTTATAGATATAAAATCGCCATTTGTAGTTGTTAAACAGCCAAAAAGGTTTAGATGTCTGATATTCAACAGTAATTGTATTTTTGTGATATCAAATCATAAACAGTTTTGTATTGTATTGTTTTTTTTAATAGGCTTGAGTGAGATTTCATCTCGCCTGATGTATAGTAACGAAGGGGCCTTAGATATAGCATGCGTGCCAAATAATACAAATTCATTCGTGACTTGAATAAATCCAGACTATAAATCCGTAATTATATATTTCTTTAACCCTCAATTGGGCGCGCCTAAAAAGTTGCATAAGCGGTCGCGTGGGGTGTTTGGCACCCCAGATTTAGGAAATTAAATAAAAAACGAAATATATGCAAAATCAGACTTTTATTAATTAGAAATTTGAACTTACATATTAATCAACTTTTAAACGTATTTTAACTTTTACTTTAACTTTCGTCACAATTTTGACAGACTATGTTCATATGGTCATTGCACACATGTTTTTGGCATTTCGAACATTCAGTTTTTGTTTTCCTGTCCTTAGTTCTTGGACATACATGGCACCTTTTGTATGATTGCGATCGGCCTGCTTCAGAAATAGATTCTTGGTCCTGAATTCCATGTTGTGTTTTTAGTCGTTTTTGCAGCGGTCGTGGTAGTGTGGGTATGCTGGTTCTTGATAATTGGTGAGGTTTGACTAATTCAATTCAATTCAATTCAAATCATTTATTTCAACTAATTTTTCAAGTCATATGAAGTAAGAACATATATCAAGATTAATAAAGTAAATTACAATAATAAATACATAAAAAATACATAAAATACTTAATGCAAAATTTTCGAACGTATTACAAATTATCAGTAGGATTCATTAGTCAGTACATGCACCATGTGACAATGGTTCATGTACTGACAGTCAAATCGATGTGATAATGTTCTGAGGATGCCGTTAGGGCTGGCCCGAACCCTGCGCATCAGGGATGTGCATCGTTTGCGGATAGTGGCGTAAAAGCAATCGACTCGCCACCCTGCGAACATCCCTGATGCGCTGCATCGCCAGGGCAGCCCCAACACCACCCTAAAAGCATTATTATATTGTACACGGAAGGCGCTGTACTGTTTTTGCGTATATGACACCCACAGACTGCAAGTATAGAAGGACGTGCAAAATGCCTTGAAAAGAGTTATTTTGACGTCCCTCGAGCACCGAGCAAATCTGCGGGCGATCATATTAGCCCTCACAGACAACGCCCTCCGCTCTCTCTCAATATCTACATCGTCTTTCAAGCCAGAGGTTACAATGTGTCCGAGATATTTAAACTGTTCGACTCTAGAAATAGCAGTCCCGTTAAGTTTAATGTCTGGTATGGCGTCTGGGCACCTGCCTCCCCCTGCTCGAAAGACCATATATTCGGTCTTTTTCGTATTGTACAATAAACCATGAGCGCGTGCATACTCTTCGCATATCGCCAACATCCGCGTCAATCCACAAACCGAAGCACTCAACAGCGCCATGTCGTCCGCGTAACTGATATTATTGACGCAGACGTCATCAATATGACAGCCGACACGAGTGCTGCTGAGCTGCTCTATGAGGCCGTTGACGTACAGGTTGAAGAGCTTCGGCGAGGTTAAACCCCCCTGCCGTACCCCGCATTCCAACCTGTACGGCTCCGAAAACGCCTCGGCCCATCTAACGACATTAACCTGGTTCAAATACCAGTACTTAAGTATTTGTACTAGTTCTACAGGCATAGAAATGTCGCTTAACTTCTGCCACAGGATATCATAACAAACAAGGTCAAATGCCCGCGAAAGGTCAAGAAACACAGCATAAACAGGAGTACTTCGGTCTGTGTAGTACTTGACAGTTTGCTTCAGACACAGGATTGCTGTTTCAGTAGAAAGACCTGATTTAAAACCGAATTGGTTATCGTGTATGGTAAGATATTTATCAAGCTGACTGTTAAGCAAACTGTCAAGCACTTTTGCCATAACTGTGGCTAATGATATCGGCCTATAATTATTATGGTCACTTATATCTCCGGTCTTACTTTTCACAATTGGAACCACCACAGTCCTCATCATTTCCGCTGGTAAGTATGAATGTCCTATACATAACGTATAGAACATTGCAAGAATTCGAGGTAGGTGTACACCGGCATACTTTAAATGTTCAATGCTTAAGCTATCGTGGCCAGGAGATTTGCCTCGTGACATAGATGTAATGGCCTTCTTGATATCACTCGCATTAAACTTAGTGCAAATCTCCCGTCCACAGCACCCATTCATATTAAAGGACTGTGATGGACCCAAAGGCGAAGTCACAGTAAAATGGTCCTTAAACATGTTGGCGATATGCTTCGAGTCACACAGTCCACTGACACTCGCAGGTTGGCCCGGCTTGTGGTTTAATTTATTAGAAGATTTCCAAAAATTATTGAAATCGCGCTTAGAAAGTTGTGAGGCAAGAATGTCCATTTTTATCTGCTCAGCGTTATTCAAGCACCACCTTAAACGAGCCTTGAAATTTTTTCGCGCTTCCCGCATCTCATCCCAAGCACGACCTTTCCTAGGTTTCCCGCTGAGTGACCACATTTGAAACTTGGACCGAGCCAGCCTGTGAGCCTCGCGAACATACCTATTCCACCCTACAACAGGTCTCTTCTTTCTTTTATTAATTACTTTCACAATACTACTTTTTATAGCTGCGCTAGATAAAGCTTCAATAATGTTTTCATATAATTTATCGATTACGTGACGGTGATTAATCTCAGTACAATAGTTATCGCAGCATAAACTTAATTGAGATGGAAAATCTATAAGTCTCAACTTTTCGTGACACAGTTTGCTATATAGTTCAATTTGATCCAGATTGCGATCACCCCATTTTATTTTACAGTTTTGAATATTTGTTTCAGTATATAATAATTTTGGAATAATTACATCTAATTTACATGATAATACCAAAGGCCAGTGATCAGAACACACGTGATCGTAGTCGAAATAAATATTATGCACAGTCAAGGAAGCTGATTTAGTAACCACACAATGATCCAGCCAGCTCAAACAACCGTTAATATCACTCAAGTAACTGTAAGTATCAGAAGTCAGGCCGAGTTTATCTATATCCGCACACGTCCATTCCATCTCACTACAAAAGTTAGTCAACTCATTGTAAAAAGGCTCACCGGGATGCGCGTTGAAGTCCCCGAGCATGTAAACACATTCGACATCTCCGTTACTAACCAGCGCACTAAGAGCACCGAGGCAATCCGTGAACTCCGTCAGATTTCGTGACGCATCTGTAGGCATATACACACTCATCACTAAGAATGACCTTTGACCTACATCAACTTTTATAGCACATATTCTTTTATTATCACACTGCACAACTGAGACGTTCTGAAAAATACTTTTTCTCCAGAGTAACGCAACACCCCCATAGGGGCGGCCGCGCAATATACCCGCCGCTGTGTCCACCGCCGATGTACCCGTGTACGCGAACTCGTCGTCCACACAGCTCAGATAGTCGATGTCGTGCGGCAGTAGCCAGTGCTCCTGCAGTGCGATAACGTGAGCAGTACGACACAGCCGCCTTACATCACCGACCGACCTCTTCACGTTCCTACAGTTGAAACTGACGAAGTTGAACATCTCGCAATTTGCCATGTTATCTTCCAGTGTGTTGAGAGGCCGACACAGAGTTGACTCTGTTCGAGTAATTTCTCTTGAAATTCACAAATCTTCTAAATATAATACCCTGCGGCCATAATGTGTCATTAAGAAACATTGATAATTTTTGTTCAGATACGTAAAATTTATATGCTTTGTGTTCTCGCTCCTGTTTAAATATAATTCTTTCCAGAGTGATCGTCTCTTTCGTTTTACTACACACATAATCAACTATGTCCTTTTCAGTAGTATCTTTATGTATTTTAGTGATGTATATCGGAATTTTAGTATCAGCAGCTTTGAAATTGCCTTGCAGATCTCGAGCAACTCCCGACACACCATGATAACGATATTGCGGTCGTCTACGCCTCGATACAGTTTGCCAACCCTCTAGGTTTACATTTGGCTCAGTTGCATCTACTGCATTTGTTTCGCTGTGACGCGCAGATTCCGTAGGTATAGGTACAACGGCGCTCTCGCTTCGCTCAGCGGCAACAACGGAGCCCGATGTCCTAGGCTGCGGTGACGTCATCGCCTCGCTTGGCAGATCGGATTTTCTAAGTCTTGAAGAATGTGAATGCTGACCTTGTTCAACGGGTTCACAATAACTTTGTTTATTTTCTTCTACCCTCAATATATCTCTAAATTCGAGTGTACAGCCGGAATTGTTTTTGTAATTCTCTAAAGACTCGTTGAGCGATGAATTATTTATATGTGACAGACCTATGGGTCCACTGTCACAAAGCCAGCCTCCTCTTTTTAGATTCACATTCTGCGTAGTAGGCAGCGAAGTATGTTTCATATGTAATATATCGTTTTTGCACTCATTTAATTGATTTTGAGTTACATAGTTAGACTTAATAACTGCCAAGTCGCTCTGCACCTTCAATATATCTTTTAATAACTTTGTACAGTCTAGATGATCGAATAATATCGGAGGTAACTTCTCAAGTTGACGGGCCACAAAAACAGGAATCACATCAGGTTCCGTAGATTTAAATAGGTTAATTATGTCGTTCAAATCTCGTTCTTCCTTCCCTTTGTTTTTTCGGTTTATTTTGATTTTACCCGTGGAGATAGAATCGAACAACAATGATTTTGAGTTTTTTATTTCATCACTGGTAAACGACGATGTACATATTCTTACTAATGTTTCTTCATCTACTATCGATATCTTGTTTTGTATATAACACAAAAGTTCATCCATTACAATATTGCACTGGGAACACTTAATTACGGTAGTCATTTTTACAATCGCGAAATCGAGTTGCCTTCAGAATCGAACAGCGTCCGTCACGGATGGATGCGCACGCGCGACTTATTTTCGCTCTCTAAAAGGCAATATGTCTCTAAATCAACAGCCAGTCGCTTTAAAAATACTCTTCGGGATATATTAGCGTCAATTTTAGATTTGTATATGACATAGGAATTGATACCTGTGATATTGAAAATATGAAAAAAATATCACCATCGGCCATCTTTTGGTTCGTCTTCCTACATTATAACTGGCGCACATTTGGTCGTTTGTATCAACTCCCCCTTTCGTTTTATTATAGAAATGAATAATTTCGGGCTTTCTTTTCTCACCCTCAACATTATCATCGTGGTGCATTGTCGATAAAAGCAGAACTGCTTTTCTTGGTTTCGGTACATATGAGCACAAAGTCATATCTTTTTGGAAACCAAATATGCTAGAAGTCGCCTCTCGTGTTTTATCCGGTAAGAAACAGTTTGGTATTTCGGGCTTGTTTTTTCTTAGTGTGCCCACCATGGTAAGTTTATGTTCTTCTAAAAGCGATTTGGCCAGTGGGACACTAGTGAACCAGTTGTCCATGGTCACATTTCTTCCAGTTCCGGAAATAGGTTCTATCAATCGTTTTACTAGACTTTTGGTATCAGAGGGCAGTTGGAATGGTCCATCAGGTTGCACTCCAACGTAAACTTCAAATTTTTGGAGATAGTATGTTGCGGAGTCCACGAGAGCAAAATGTTTGATCCCATATTTGGTGGGTTTGCTAGGCATATACACGACGCCACAGAATCTTCCTCGGAACGCAGGTAACTGCTCATCAATAGTTACATTCTCAGACATACTATAACATTTTTGGAAATTGTCATTCATCAAATTGCAGAAGTCCCTGATAGCCGCCAGTTTATCCAATGATTGTCTCACTTCCCTTGTTGTTCGTCTGTCAAACCGTAAACTCCTGAGAATAAAAAGGAATCTTTTGCAACTCATTGTGTTCGAAAAAAATTCGATTCCTGTGCCGTCAGTAGCCCATAAATCTTGATAATTCAAATGCGATGATCGAAGCACTCCCGACATATAAAGGAGTCCAAAGAATGCGAGTAACTCTTCATAAGAAACAACTTTGCAATCACGTTCTCTCTGGAATTTGTTTTGAATGAATATTATATATTCGTTCGTGTAAGTCAGAATGAGATCTATGGTTTCCCTTGAAAATATACTTAAAAATGCATCGCTTAATGCCGTTATATCTCCAGCGGGTCCTTTGGCTCCAGCAGTTTCTGTCACAATATTAGAACGTTGAGTTCTTACCATGGAGCGTGGTGGATGTTTGAACCACTTTGTTAGTCTGTTTTTTCCGAGGTAAAATGATTTATCATGACTTTGAGAGGAGCTGGCTACATTTTGCAAAGGGACCTCGTCTTCACTACTCCACTGATCATTCGATTCGTTTTCGCTTTGCTCCGATTCGCTGACATGATCACTTACTATTATGTCATGATCTTGCTCATTCTCAGATGCACTATCGATAGCCTCTTCTTCATCCTCTATCATCTGTATAATGTCCTGATCATTTAGTCCACGTAGCATTTTAATGGTAACCTAAAACAAAAATATCACAACATAACCTCAAAAATGTCGAAGTATTATAACTGAACACTTAACATTTATTACTTGTCAAATTACAATGTTTTAAAACGGATATAATGAAATTAACAATCATCCACTACCTCGGAATTTACACCACACAAACAGTCGCCTGGGGTGTCGTGCACCCAAACACGCTCTCCGAGCCCAACCGTCCACAACAGAGCGTCGCTCGCAACTGAATCGTGTACGTTTTACGTGTTTACGAAGCTACCTAGAAAGCCAACGCGCTAAATTCAAATTTTAATAAGTTGTGAGCCTGGAAACCGGCTCTGGGGTGCATGACACCCCACGCGACCAATTAAGGGTTAATAATTTATTTAAATCATCATCATCAGCTTACTCTCGTCCACATTCACATAAGTTAGCTTAAGTTAGGTTTCTCAAGGATCGTGCCTTGAGAGAGCTAACTTAACTCGATCCTATCCTGGGTTTCTAAGAAAAAAGGTATATTGTCATACATAAACTGTAACAACGACAAAAAAGTTCCTAAAATATAGTGCGAGCGAATGAGGGTAGACTAGGGTCAACCACTTTCAATAGGTCGCACGTAACGGCTTTCCTCCCAAAATACTCAATTATTTCCGATTCTCACAGATTGTGAATACTGATCCTGAAAATTACTCGTATATCCCCGGTCTGTGATCTCTCGGTGATGATTTTTATCCGGGTTGATGCCGGGGTTTGATACGGAATGGCTCAGGGCCGTCTGGGCGGCGGAAGGGCTTTAATACTGAGCCTCATTTTATGTGATTTTCACGTAGGTACGTGCGTGGATGCCTGGAAGAGACAGATTCAAACAACAAGAGTGCTTTTCAAATCGGCTTGTGTTTAAATCCCAATTCGAAATATATATCGAAATTGATATAATTGTAATTCGTGATGCCAAGTTAATTTAAGTCAGCGTGTCAGTTTATAAACGAAACGATCTACGGAATGATGTAAAAAAACCTTAGTCTACTTCTATATTGGTCTAATTAATCTGTACCGAGAGAATCTCCGGATTGTCAAACAATATTCGGTGAGCATTTTATTCCATTTCGTAAGCATACATTTACAAAATATCACAAAAAGGGTAAGTTACAAAAAAATTATAATTAAAAGTGAAAATTTGAAATACCATTCTCCTGGATATTATTTTATTTTAGGTCTTAGTTTATGGTTTTCTTGTAGAACATATTTTGCCCATTAGATTTGAACAATATCACAAATAGTATTACAATCTTACGACTTTGCGGAAAGCAGTAAGCATATACTGGATGAGAAAGATCTGGAGAACGAGATCAGCTTGTATCGTAAATTATCTCCATCCTAAGTTTGCCTGAAAGAGATCGCTTTTAGCGCTAACACTTTTAGTGACACTAGATGTAAGATTTTTCCTGTACATTTGCTGTTTGTGTGTCTGCAATAAAGAGTTTATTCATTCATTCATTCATTCAAGTCCAGTATTATAGATACGCGAATAAAGAGTCTTGAAAATGACAGTGACTTTGAACCAATTCCTGAATTGGGATCTGTAGCCCAGAAATAGGTCGAACGCAGGTTTCCTCACCTGTTTAAGTAAAGGCTTTACGGCTTAGCAAAAGGTTTCAAGCAGGTTTGATACAATTTCAACGGAAATTGGATTCAGCGCCTTATGCCAGATTTTATCTGGCGATTGCCTTTTTATCAGTATTGTGTTATAAATTGAATAAGTTACACTGCTATATTTATCACTGTTTTCAGTTTACTCTTTGGAACATTTTTCAACAAAATAATGTGCTAACTGAAATGATCACGACAATTGTAAAAGAATGACCTATTGACATTTTTCATATTTGTAATCCTTATTTGAGGTTGTCCCAACTAAATAATATTGAAATCCGCCAGTAAATAGAGTCGCAGCGGTTTCTCTTTTCAGTCAACACAATTTTGTCCTAAATTTCCAGACAAACATTACTATATTCAAACATACAAACTGATAGACGAAAAAAAGCCAGATTTGAAGTACTGAACGAGCGAAGCGAGCATTGCGTAGGTATATAAATATATACCTACTCGTATATACGCTTTATGTGTGAACATAATAATAGTGAGTGTGCGACTGTACATAATCCAGGAATATAAAATATTTATATACTAACATTTTTTATGTAATATTTTAATTTAGTTTAGGCAATAACGGAAATTAAGGCTTCGTGTATTAGTGATTTGCAACAAGTACATACCTATATATACATAATTGATGAAAACACAGCTTCGTACCGACTCACTAGTCATAGTTTACACTGAGCTATCGATTTTCACGTGGCGACGAATACGTGGTATGATGCAGCAGGTCTAGCGTTCCTCTGCTGTCTATGATACTCAATTATTAACATCTGTCTATGTTACATCTGTCTGCTCTTTGTCTATGCCTGTCCTTTTGATATGGATTCTGTCTGTGTGATTTAATGCACTGACAGTACGTACAATTTTCACAAGCTTGTTTCTGGACAAAACGTTTTGGCATATAAAAAAAAAACATTTTCTCTATTTTTTTCTGTGATTTCGGTACATAGTAGCAGGGAGAAAACAGTATAGATATAATAGAAGATAGTCTTTTTCTTCATAGAAAAAACTACAATCTAGAGCTATAGATATTTGTATCAAAAGTTCTATTATAGAATTTAAGGGAGAATTTTTTATAAGTACCTCCCACTACTTTGATAGAATTAACTGAAGTTGGTAACTAGTAGTATCTTCGAAAAATATAGATACTAGACTTAATATATAGAAATCTTTGGTAGTAGCTGTATAGAACAAAAGGTAGCGTTTTTGTTTAATAGTTCTACGGGGACAAAAATGTTGACAGTTTTATAACGTCACTGTTCTATAGATCTGTGGGGAGTTACTGACTATAGCAGCTAGGGTTAATTTAATTTATAGGCGACTCAAAAAAAGATCCGCTTCCTTTTTAAAAGTCTCCATTCTATGTCTTTAAGTTCTAAATTCACTTATCATTTGTTATTTGTAAAATAGAAACTCGTGTAAAGTACAGAAAAATTCTTGAAGAAAATCAAGCAAAGAGAATCTTACGCATTTTCACGAGTTTTTCCAAAATTATTTGACTTTTCTAATAAAACTAGTCCTTAAATAAAGCGGACGGTATGTACCTACATAAAGCCTCTTATCTCAAGTTTACGAGCGGAACACGACAGTGGAGGGCGGACCCTAAGACGGTAATAGCTATAGTTTATTTGAGGCGTTCCTCTGAAAAGATAATTTTCACATAAAAACAAATGTGTCCTTTAATTCGGAGAGGACTGTGAGTTACACAAGTTGCTACAAATATAATCTGTTCATTTCATAACATTGTTCGGATACAAAAGTATCGTACTTTATAAATAGTAACATCAATTAACGAGACCACAGAAATGAGAACACAAGACACATCACCAAGGAAGTCTGACTAGAAAAGACATAGTATGTGATTTCTCGCATTCATCATTACTATCCGTCCTAGTCTTTTTGGGTTTCACACTGTTTAATGCCACAGCTAAGTTAGTAACCAAAAACATAAAACATATCTTTAATTTAAGTATACTCGTATGTTTCAGTCAATTTTCACTTGTATTTTGTGATTTTCAGAAAACTGCATTGGGATCGTAAAATAAAAGTGGCGAAAGTTGAGAGGCAGAAAAGTTTCATGTGGCGTGCCACAGGGCAGAATTTTAGTTCCAACTCTATTTAATTATGCCTAAAGGCGAAGTTATTTTGCAAACATTATCATTGTAAAAACATTTTACACCTCTTTTTTGTTGTTTATGTTTTAAATACTTAACAAGTGTATGGATTTGATATACTGACAGCGTATATCTATGATGACTTTACAGTCCCTTCACTGTATTGTTTGCCCATAGATATGGCGCAGTATCAAGTAGAGCTTTATTTTATAAAATAAACTCGGTATTTTTCTCGAAACCCGGTCTTTAACGGTACCGGAGACGATACTTTAGAAGTTTTCTCTTTTAATTAAATAACGTAATGCTTCATTAATTGCTATTCCGTTTGAGAATTCAAAATAAATGAAGGAAAATAATTTGCTTTTACGTAAATAAGCCGATTAATTTTAATGATCGCATCCAATGAACTATATAATTATCTCTGAGGAAATAATTTTGTTACATAAATATTTTAAATAATTAGAATGTATTTAAACTAGATGATAATTTTTGTATAGCTACTTGATATTGGATTTAGACATACTCGTATACATATAGATTTTATTTAAATATATTTATTAAAAAAAAAGTGAAAAATAAAAATAGTAGTTGGATAACCTAATTTATTAGAAAATAAATGCAGAGGGTTTTAACCTAGTAAGCCTTACCCTTAGCCTACCTTTAGCATAGTAAGTATATGCAACAAAAGTTAAGTAATATACAAACGGCGAAAATATGCTAGCCTCGGTAGAGGCTAGCATATTTGAGCCATTTGGAATCGAGACTTTAGGGCCGTGGGGACCGGGAGCTCATTTTATTTTCCAAAACTTATCGGAGCGTTTGATCGATTCGACGCGTGACCAGAATGCCGGTTTTTATCTAGCCCAACGTATAACCATTGCCATTTAGCGTGGTAATGCGGCTAGCATGCTAGGCACGCTGCCCTCAGGTGGTGGGTTGATGCATTTGGATTATCTGTAGATCTTAAAGTAAAAATAAAGTAAAGTAATATTTATTGACCTTTAAATAACTTTCGTTAAGTCTTTTTACATTTAAATTAACAATTACTTAAAAAATTTAACTTACAAATATCATTTATACACGATTACTTAATATTAGTTCTTAGTTGAATAGTTCTCATGACAAATATTTACATTAGATTGCCTTGTTTAGTTATTAGTGATATTTTATTATGGTTGTTCGTTACACAAGAACGATGATTCTACAAGCTGCATTGACATATATCCGCTGAGTTTATAAAAGGATTGCTTTCAAAAAAATACTTCAATTATTGTTTGAATGTAATAAAATGGAGATCCATTACACTATTTGGTAATTTATTATACATCAGTAATCTATTTATTGGTAGGATTCGCCCTTTTTTAATTTTGCGTGAAATTCTTTTTTCCGGTATTTCCCTATCCTCGTCTACTTCTAATAAACAACTATATATATAAAGTGATATAACTGTCATTATTTTATCTTTTTTAAAGTGTTTTCTCGCAGGACTACGTTTTTTCAAACCGTTAATTGTTCTTATAGACTGGTTTTTGACATTTTAAGACTTTTATGATATCTTTAGCGTTTCCCCAAACAGTAATAGCGTATCTTATAATAGAATGCACGTATGCATAAAAAGGCAGAGATGAGCGACTTTTTATCTAGCAATGGCTTAAGTTTAAATAAAACATAATTACCACTTGCCATTTTCTAGCAAATTATATTCCTAACTTTGACTGATACTTCATAGAGCTGGTTTTATCAGAGTTAAGAACAATTTCATATGCGTCAAACCATTCCTTTAACAATCCCATAACGATACTAATTTTATTTTCTGAATTATGTATACATTTGTCTCTGATACCTACATGTGTGTCATCTGCAAATAAATTTATGTGAGCCCAACTTGGCAATGCATTGGTAATATTATTAATATATATCAAAAATAAGACTGGGCCTAAAATAGAGCCCTGTGGTACTCCAATTGACATCCTACCTTCTGTAGAAATTTGTTCATTAATCGAGACAATTTGACTACGGTTCTGTAAGTAAGTTATCATCATATTTAATTCATGACCTTGAAATCCGTAATATTGCATTTTTGAAATCAATATATCGTGCCTCAATCAAAAGCTTTTGAAAGATGACAAAAGATACTTGCACATTTATTTGACGTATCTAAGGATTCTAGAATGTAATATACTACTTTTCTTATAGCCATTTCTGTTGAGCGGCCTTTCCTGAATCCAAACTGTGACATTGTAAATAAATTATTTTCTTCAAAGTATTTAACGATTCTCGATTTAATAATAGCTTCTAAAATTTTTGATAAAGTTGGCAAAATGCAAACGGGTCTATAATTACAAATATCCTCTATATCCCCTTTTTTAAAAAGTGGGATAACCCTACCCGGTTTCAATACGTCGGGAAATATTCCGTCAGTTAAACATGAGTTTAAGACAATTAATATTAATTCAAATAAATTATCGTTATTTATTATTAGGTTCCGTAAAGTCTTAGTACTCATATCATAAATATCTAACGTAGGTTTTTGCTTCATGTTAACTACTAACTTTTTGAGCTCAGTATAATCTACGAGTCCGAATGAAATAGATGTCAACGGTTTACTACAGTAATTTAAATACTTTTTGCAATCATCCGCGTCAATTTCTAGATTACAAGTTAACGTATGAGCTATGTTGCAAAAAAAAAAAATTAAATAGAGTAGCAATTTTTTAGATTCTGTAATACTTGCTCCGCTTAAGGTAATTAATTCGTCTTTAGGTAATCTTTCTGCTATAATTTTTTGTTGTCTTAGATAGTAATTTTGTTATGTTATATAATGTTATGTTAATAAAGGCACTTGCCCGTAAAGCGCATAAAAAAGTAATAAATGATCTATTCTCAATGTTTATTTTGTCTTGTTTAGGCGCATGACGTTCTCTATCGGATGAAACGAGACAAAAGATGATCAAAGTAGAAACGCGATTATTAATAATACAGTTTTATAAGTGTCGACCCTAATCTTAACTTGCAAGTAACCAAGTCAAAGAGGGTAAACACAGGGTTGCCGCAATCGCAACCTACCCTGAGCGAACCAAATCATGCCCGTTTATAACTTTCACGAAACCTATTTGCTATGCTTTGAGGGTCATAATTTTATTAAGGGATGCTGATGTTTTGTAGCTGATTTCGTATTGAATTTGTGAGGCGAAATTTGAAGGAAATTTTGCATACCCATAGGTAAATATTCGATAGAAAAGTTTTGTATGTTATATTATATATTTTTGTGCCAGTATAGATACAACGTGTAACAGAAAGGTGTGACTATACTTAAAGATGTTAGTCTACCAATCAAAGTGTACCCATTGTAGAACAAAATTTTGCGAAATTCGAGTAAATATTATAGCGACCTCATTTTTTCCGTAAATTTGGACTTGTTTCTTTTACAGCCAAGACGGTGTTCGTCTACTAGTAAATGCCTAAAGATGTGGTTAATACTGTGTATTAATGAAAAATGCGTAAGTCGCTTCCTTCACTGTTTACAAAAATATCTAAATTCTGTGAATTGTAGTGGAATGATGGCATCCCTGGATGTTTATGTATTCTAGGTTGACTCTAATGGTCGCATTGTTCTATAAATTGTACCGCTCGTCACAAATATCAAAACACGCTCAATAAAAACGCGTAAATCACCATTTTGTGTAATTAACATGGAAATATTTTAAATCGAAATTAATTTTGTACACTGCAATAAGTTACGTTAATTTGAATTTGGTTGATAGATTAAAGATTAGTAGTCCCTAACGTATTGATAGTATCATGTACATTGTCCTGGCCGGAGCTCCATACATTTTTAAAACAAGACTTTTTGCAAAACTTACTCCTACAATGGTTTCACATTGACACTAACTTTATTCACACTTTTTTGTTACAAGTTATATATAATAACGAGACTTGGTATTGTAATCTTGTATAACATTTACGCCATTCTGAACAATTAGCTGCCAATCGCATCCACCACTAGCTAATTTGTGAGGTTTACTATGTCGTCGGTCCACCTAGTGGGAATCCTACCTACGCTGCGTCTTTCGGTTCGTGGTTTTCTTCCCCATCGGCTATCGGTTCTTCAAGCGATGTGCTCAGCCCATTATTAATCATCAATGTTATTATTCTAGTTGATATGTTTTTATAATTACAACACAAAAGTCTATCACGATAAATTGCGCAAATAAATTTCCATTTCGGTACAAACGGGAACATTATACGAGAGATGGGAATTAAATGATGTGCCCTACAGGGAGAGAGAGTGGAAGGATTTACTGTATAATGTAGGTTGACTTGATTATACAAATTATATGGAATATATGTAGAACCAACAGTAGCGAAACAAGTTAGTTTCTACAGAGTTCCAAAAATAAGAGGTACTCAATTTAGACCGTATTTGCTTTTTTGTGCTTAAGGCGATAAGGCCGCCCAATGTACTACCAATGTTTTGTTTATAATATATTTTGATGTATTTTTTTTTTGGTGTGCAATAAAGATAAATGTTTTATAAGTTTATGGACTTAATAAATTTTTTTTTACTAAGATATATTGAATGTTTTTTTTATGTTAGTTACCCAATTTTTCATGTATGTGGACGGATTTGAAAAAAAAATCAAAGGGGAATATGTGGTCTTCTTATGTGGTACCATTTTATCAACATCAGTCTAGGAGTTTGATTTAAAAAATCGAAATAACTGAAAAAAAAAATCAGCGCCAGGCGGTAGTCAAACGGTATAATGCATAATAATTAATTTAATTAATATTTTAATTTTTATATTAATAATTTTAAAAAAAATTATGAAAAGAATTACCTATATATATATATAATATATATATATATAAAAAATTATGAAAAGAATTACCTATATATATAATACCTATATATATATATATATTATATATATATATAGGTAATTCTTTTCATAATTTTTTTTAAAATTATTAATATAAAAATTAAAATATTAATTAAATTAATTATTATGCATTATACCGTTTGACTACCGCCTGGCGCTGATTTTTTTTTTCAGTTATTATATATATATTATATATATATATATATATATATAATATATATACATGTACATAAAAAAGAAACGAAATTAACTAGGATTCAACGGCAGAGCCTAAAACGCTAAAGATGAAATTTGTAGGGATACCTATACCTTATAGGGTGTAGGAATGAACTAAGAAAGGATCTTTGGAAATTAGAGGGGTCAAGTAAGGGTTCAAAATTTTAAAATTTTTAAAATTCCATTTTGTGTCGCATGAAACGCCGCGGCTGACTACTAAATTTTGGATTTAGAGAACACTAGTTCCATCGTTAAAAATATAGTTTAGGTAGCTGCACCCTACGATGTTACCAACGCGCGCAAACTAACGCCTTGAGCCCTTTTAATTCATCCCTGTCGCAAAATCAGTTCTTAGCTGACGTGTCCTATCTAAATCGTCTATATATCTGCCAAATTTAGCTTTAGAGTTGAAAAATAGATTTTGAGATTTCGTGTTTAATCAATGAATGGATGAGTGACCTTTTGTTTTTTTATATACCTATAGATTTGAATGTGTTACTATTGTGAAAATGTATGGAAATATTATTAAACAAATCTTGTAAGAATATATCGGTACTAAAGCTCTACGCTAGGGGGGTTGTTTAGCATTTTCCCGCCATTTTTCTACGTGTCCGTGTGGCGTAGACGTGCCACGCATTCTTATTTATGACAGCGTGCGATTCCCGTCAAGATTTATGTAGTTACCTATATTGTATGGGTAAATGCTTTACCATGTTATATGGGGTAAATATATCTGGCGAGGGAAAACTTTATTTTATGTCATACACTGCATATTCCATAAATATTAGAGTCCACTCTGTGTGTTTTTAGGGTTCTGTGGTAATACAAGAAACTATTACGGCGCGAGTCAATGGATCGGGAATGGCTTTGTAAAAATCATTGTAATTTAAATTCCGTTTACTATAAACTTTAAACAATGATTATAAAAAAGAGTTTAAATCCGACGAATATCTAAACCGAACTGACTTGCAAAATTAGTAATGTCGGTTTCCTATTGCATTGACGTATATGCTATAGGAAACTAAGCAGTTTTATTTCATATATTTAACGCTGAAAACCGAGATGTAACGGGGAACGCTTATAAGTCTTATTCGTTTCGTCCATCCTTCTGTTTGTTCCTTCTACTTTCAGTTACAAACTAATATGAGTGAAATTTGGCATAATATAGTTTATGTGCTTATGGTACTGTAACCGTTTAACCACAAAAGATTTGGACATGCCTTTAGACCAAATGTAACAGTTAATTTATTTTTACCACTGATACAAAGACAACCGCCAATTTTTAGTTTATGCAACCACATAACTTTGTTTAACCATTGTCTGACAACCAATTTTGACAATCTATGTCTAATATTTTGTTCTAATATATGTTAGGAGAGTGTTTATATTTTTGACACCTCTTAGCAAAATAATGGTACTGACTATGTGTGAAAGAATTTTTGTGGTAAGACCCTAGAGGTTCTTATACTATAAAATTAGACATTCCGATAAAAACACCGTGAGCTTCAGAATTTCAACGAAAGATATTGCGTTTAATAACGTAAATGAAACTCCTGATAAATAATCAATACCACCCGAGCAGAGAAACAAACAAAGAACAAACCAACCAACAACAAGAAAACAACATACAAACAAACAAAACGTCTTGCTTCCGTTGAATAATGCATGTAGGGGCGCTCGAATCGCGATTATTTACCGTCTATTCGATTCGATACACAATTATTTATTATTCGATTGTTTACAGTTCTCGTTGGGATGTATTACGATACATATAGCTGTCACCCGCGACGTTGCACGCGACATACGAGTATAATGAAATATAAATAAGTTTATAAGCTCACCTCTAGCCGCTCATCCTGTATACAACGTGTAACAGAAAGGTGTGACAATACTTAAGGGTGTTAGTGTACCCATCAAAGTGAACACTGCGTAGAAAAAAGTTTTGCAAAATCCGAGAAAAAATATTGCGTCCACCATACAACTTGACCGGTCACGTGACCATTTTTTGTATGGAGAACCTAAAAAGTTTTTTTTTTTAATTTTGCATAATTTTCTTCTACAATGAGTTCAGTTGATTGGTAGTTAAGTAACCATCCTTAAGTACTTATTATCACACCTTTTTTTACACCTTGTATATAGATAACTCAAATTTGTTAGATAACCAGTACGAGTTAAGGGAGTTGCTCAAAATTGTGCTTTAATGAGTTTATGGGGTACATAATGTAAATAATGTTTTCAATAGAAAATAAGATTTGTATTATTAAATATATATGTATAGATTTCATAAGTTTAAAATGAAATTATGAAGTATATTTCCCCCAAAAATTGTAAAATGCACCTTTTCCGGTCTTAAAAGTTTAGAAACAAAATACACAAAGGTAATAAAAATATTCTGATTCAAATAAAAATTTAATTTGTATGATATTTTATGTTCCATAAAAACTGCCCCACGTCCTACGCATCAAATTAAAAAGGAGAGGGGTAATTCCTCACGGGACCTGCAGTTTACAAACGTCAAGTAACGCGTTACAAATTGGACCGGGTTTACCCCAGCTTACCCCGACGTACCGTAAAGTTATGTTTAAACAATTTCGGGTAAACGTAAATGTTTAAACAGAATGACAGAGATAGATGGGCAAGAAATTGAATTTGGCTAGTACATCGAAGTACCCAGATGATATCCCAAGGTGATTGAAGATAAGATTAAGTATGCACCCCTTTTGTAATCGTATTGTAGGTACTATACGAAGGTTTTGATGGCGGCGGGCATGGTCAGCTTTAATAATATGCATCGCAGGAAATCATTTAAACATTTTAATACATAACTTTAGCTTAAAACATTATTAATTACACCTCAAAGCGCAATATCGTTTAGCCATTTCTATTAGCCGTATTTTATTTTGCCAAGAAATTGAGGGAAAATATCAAGCAAACACTGAAGGACAATCATAATGTCACGCAAACACTGAAGAACCATGCCGCGCAAATACTGAGGGACAATGCCGCGCAAACACTGAGGGAAAATGTTCTGGGAAACTGCATGGGGGGCACTGGAATATCACAATTAGGTATATATAATAAGTAATGTACACTCACCTGTCGCTGGAGACGAGTATGAGCTGCGTGTTGGAGTACTTTGCGCGGCGGGAGCGCACGGAGGACAACGTCGCGCAAACACTGGGAGAGAATGTACGGCACGGGGGGCACTGGAATATCATAGTTGTATATTTCAGATATTCTATTGATTCGCTGTAACTTAAATGTATGCTTTATATACGGAATGGTCGTTAAAATTGCGCGGGAATATAACGTGAGAGTCGGCACGCGTCACCGTCGCGCGTGCCCGTTGTGGTCGGCTGGCGGTATCGCATTTTAGGTATGGAAAACTTAAATAAAATAATTCTTTAAAAAAAAGTAACAATTGACGTATATTACGGCAGGCGCCAATATAACTTTTCTTAACTTTCAGTTATTTCGATTTCAAAATCAAACCACTTGACCGTATCTATATTAGCAGTAACCCTAAGCTGCCCCGCACACTACGATCTGTCAAAAACATCATCATTGCAACCGATAAGCATTGGCCTTGGTTAGCTCATGTATTGTACAAATGTATCAACTAACTTTCCGTACTTACCCAATGCGCCGCAAAATAGAATACTCTAAGCGCGTCATCAGGTAGATCCTCATAGAGCCTGGCCTCCTTCCCCTCCAGAAGCACCCCTCTCAGGACCTCATTGAGGGGCGGCGCTGGCCAGGGGAACCTCTCCCCCTGGGGGTCATCCAGCAAGGCGTCCCGGACTGGTCTGCCGCGGATCACCAGGGTCGGGACTCCTACGGCTATGCTGTACTTCTGGGTTAGACGACGCTGGGGACAAAGAGTTGAGGGTATTGATTGAATTCTTGTTTATTGTCATCGATTAAAAGTTTAATTAAGTGGTATACAAGGTGATTCTAAATTGACTGCATATATTTCGTATATTGAAAAAATATTGAAAATATATAAAATATATGTCATGCCAAAACAAAAAATATATGTAATCAGTTAGAAACTGACAACTGTCACTGCGTATTCAAACAAACATCAATACTAAAGATAATTAACGTCATAACATTTTTACGAGCTTATAACGAGAATAACACTATGCCGAACTTATTCCTACTTTTTGTAAAATCTCTTAAAATCTAATTATTACGTACTGAATGAAATAAAAAAATAGGGGTAAGATATTTTTCATTTAACTTTCCATTATCGTGATAAAAATATTCGTAAAAATACATCATAATAAATGATAAGTCGTAATCATAGTAGTTCTTGATGATATCATTATGTATAGTGATGTAAGCCTAAGTTATTCATATTTATTTTTCAATATTCTTTTTGATTCTCATTTCTAGCTGAACATTTATTTTATGAGAATCGTATTTTTGGTCCTTGTACTTTGAAATGTGTAAATATTGTGTTTACTATGGATGTATTGTCTGAAATGAATATTTATTATTATTATTATTCAAATCATTCAAATCAAAATATCTAATTATAGTAAGATATAATTATACTAAGACAATATTCTAGCAAATAAATTTATATTAATTTGATTTTGATATGTTCTGTTCTGCTTTAATAACATAAAAGCTTCCTTCTCATGTCATATGACTTCTATCAAAATCACGTTTTCAAAAGTTGCACGTTTTGCTACCGTTATTGGTCTGCATTCCGACCACGTACCCTGAGGAGGTATCCGTGACATCCATACGGACTATCTTCGGCTCCACTCGATTGGAAACCTCTGTATTGGATTATGATGTGCTGTGGTTTTATTATTATGGACAAACTTCGACACTGGTTATTGCCAGTTCTGTGTGATTGAATTTGTGATGAGTTTGAACTTCTAACAAAATTAGATTCGTATAGGTAAAACGGTTAATAAAAAGATTTGAAATGTAAAAGCCGGTAAAGTAAGTGGCACTAATTGATAATGCTTGATAATTTGAATGTATTTATTCCTTGTTCTTCATGGGATTGCTAAAGATGCTTAAAACATTCAACGACACTTAAAAAGCTCTAATATTAGTTCAATTCAATTTTACCAAACTGCAGATTATCTATAAATAGAAAAAAAAACAAAATAATAACAATTTTTTCAGTCAGGATATTTCTTAAATATCGGTCATATACATATACACTTTCTTCTTGTGGCTAAAGTGTTTAATGATTTGGTTATTCTAACATCAAAGGATTCCTCTACATGTATTTCTGTCAGTCATGTGACTATATATATATATATATATATATAATATAGTCTTGTGACGGTCGATTAGTGCACATGTGTTTGTCAACAGGCTAATGTAACTTCAAATGAACGGAACTGTTGTCTTGGGATGTACAGTCTGGAAATACTTTTAAAATTTTAAAAAATGGTTTCATTAACATTATTATTACTATTATTTCTTCTCTGACTTTGTAATGATGTTGTATAAGTTTTGTCATTTATATTCAACTAGGAAACAAACGGATCATCAACTTATTATTGTTATTAACAGGCTTTGCCTAGTTTGGGACTTGAAGGCCTTTGTGTGGATGTTGTCCCATATCATTATTATTAACTATAATAATACAGCGTGTATCAGAAAGGCGTGACAATACTTAAGGGTATCAGTCTACTCATCAAAGTGAACCCTGCGTAGAACAACATTTCGCAAGATTCGAGAAAAAATTATTGCATCGTCCATACAACTTAACCGATCATGTGTCCAGTTCTTCAATGGAGAACCTAATATTTTCTTCTACGCAGGGTTCACCCTGTCAGGTAGACTTACACCTTTAAGTATTGTCACACCTTTGTGTTACACGTTGTATATAATTATGTTCCAAAGTAGCAGTCCCATTGCACTCAATTAAATCTTAACAATTGGCTTTGTCTGTATGTCAGCAGTATGTGACGGAAATAGCTAGATTGCAGGCACTTCCGTCGGGGGTGTATTCGTGGTCACGTCGCGGCAGAACTGAACAAATTAGGTATAGTACGGTCGTGGTTATTACACACACAGTGACCCTTTGTTTATGTGGTGGTGAGACCACTACTTTAATTGGTAGTTGAAATAAATAATTGTTTGTTTTAGACAAGGCGGTATGGCCCTAATGACTTCACCCTGCCTCTCAGGCCTGCAATTAATATAAGCAAAATGATTAACTACAACAACAAAAAACATATAATATTAATATTATAAAATTAAGATCTACAGATAATCCAAATGCTTCAACCCAACACCTGAGGGCAGCGTGCCCATTATGCTAGCCGCATTACCACGCTGAATGGCAATGCTTATATATTATACCTTGTTTGTTTTTTGATTTTAAAGTTTAGGTAATCTTGCTAGCATAATACTTATAGGCAAAAGTTATAGTACGTGGTTTTTGTATGTAAGTTAGTTACTTCTTCAAGCTCAAATATGTGATTTATTGGGAGTCGACAAAAGTGCGTCATATATACTCTTCTTTAACAAATTTGAGTTGGATATAATATGGTAAGCTGTTCACGATACTGCTGACAATCTAGGCACGCTGCCTTCTGGTTGTGGGTTGAAGCATTTGGGTTATCTGTAATTCTTAACAGGTATAGGTAATCTTTTTAATTTTCTTAGTTGTAGTCAGGCATTAGTCCGATGGCTTACTAACTTTCTTTTAATGTAGGTATACTTAATTTGGTGCCAATTTTTTTATTCGAATAAATAGAAAAAAATTGTTTTAATTAATTATTTAGCATGCAATTGATTTTTTTATGTGTAATTGAATATATTGCTTTTTTACTTTTTCTTTACCTTATTTGGTGCATATAGCTTTAGAGCCAATATAATGTTGCAAAGTTCAATGACTCTAACCGCGTTGTAACCTGACAAAGTATACGAACCTTCCTCCGCGGGAGGGATATACGCAATCATTCTAAAAGCTACCCTTCACTTGTTCACATGTTGTAAGAGACCTGACTGTACACATTCCACGAATTCACAAGCCTGATACTCCAAGTATACAAGACTATCTACAAAGCGATAGTTTGGAAATTGCAATATAGATAGCTCAATTCTTTATTGCAGACACACAAAAAAATTAAATACAAGTGAACATTTCTTACAAAATATATTGTTACAAATGGCAGCCTTATCGCTAAAAAGCGATATTTTCCAGACGACGTTAACCTATAAATTAATTTAAGGAAATTGATTGGCATTTTATACATTTCAGAGAGCAATATATGAAATGGATCTCATAAATTGCAATTAATGCCGCGTTACCTACGTATTATGTTGTTTTCTGGTATTAGGTAAGATTATTAACTGCTCGTTTTTTTTTGTAATTATTTGATTTAGATTTCTCAATAATGGCAAAAATTACACTATAACACAGCGCAGTATTAAAAAAAACTCAAAGACATTACTAAAGATAAGAGAGGAAGGCAAGAGGTCTGATAAAAAGTAAGACTAATTTTATTTGGGGTTTGCAACTTGCTGAACATATTGCTGGTTATGAAAATAGTACACGTGCATATTGCTCTTTGTGCAGGTATTGGCGTCGTTCTGTAAACTTGTAAATTAGTTGTTAAAAACTATAAGAGCTTGTAGACTTGTGTGTGTGAGACAGCCTGCCTTATTGTCCCTCAGGCTAGGGAGGGTTATTAGCCATTCTCATGGTAATGGGTTCGGTGGCGTCATACAGCGACCATAGAGATCTATAGACACATGACACTCCCGTGCCTTAAGTACGGAACCAAAGTCGCATTAGAATTGAGAGTAGGTAGTAGGTATTTGTAATAGTTAAAGCATATTAAGTTTAAGCATACTCAGTTGACGAATTCCTAAACGAAGATAGAAGATATAATTTTGACATAACTTTTGCTTTTGCATATGTAAGTATGTGTTTTTTCATGGAATCAGGAATCCTTACTATGCTTTATTTTAATTATAGAATTTACAGAAACGTACGATGGTGCAATTTAATGATCATAGAACACTGGAAGATATGTGCTTATATGACAAGATTCCTAGAAAATATATCTGTATTGCGTTATGCATTGTAACGATGTTACCATCGACTTTGATGTACATGAGTAAGATTTTAGAAAAAAGTTTAAAAAAGTGACCACCAACTTCAGTTGGGCAGGGGAAATTCTTGTCTAGAATTGAAATTGCAATTAAACAAGTGGTTAGAAGCGAGTTCGAAAAACCCGACTTCTAAATGGTTAAACCTGTGTATCATCCTTAATTTCTTTTTATTTTCATGTACCCAGTGTCACTCTCACGACTAAGACGGATCTATTGACACCACTCACATATAAATACGACAAGCCGTTTAGGCTCAAGAGCAAGCTAAAAAAATATACATACATATAATATATACACTCGAAAACATAA
Source organism: Ligdia adustata (assembly GCA_947049295.1). Lineage (NCBI taxonomy): Eukaryota > Metazoa > Arthropoda > Insecta > Lepidoptera > Geometridae > Ligdia > Ligdia adustata. The sequence goes on from OX346234.1 coordinate 11,315,030, forward strand.
GCCTTTTCTTTCGCACTTGGGTAAAAACCACCGATATCGGTGGTTTTGTTAATGCGACCATCTTAGATTTAAAATTATTTTTAGTGCTGTACAGTTTTCTATTAGTCAAGGCCATTCATTTGATATCCGTATTGAGCGAGTTGTGAAAAAATATGTTAACTTCCATTTTCCAAACGGCAGCCGTCTTAGGCCGATTTTCATCAAACGTAGCTAAGAGCACTCCCTACTAATTCAACTTACAAAAAAATATATCAAAACTGCTTCATCCGTTCAGGAGCTATACGATGCCACAGATAAACGTTTTTGCTTAGAGGGTTAAAAAGGGGCAACTGTCATATGAAAAGGCGCTTTCCACCAGGAAATCAACTTACCCTTTAAAATATGTACAAAAATATATGAGGTAAATTTATAAGAAGGTTTTTGATTTGATTTAAAGTCGAAGTTATAAAGATTCTGCTGAAATTTTTAATACTGCCTATCTTATAGTGGGCTGGTAGAACGCACAGTAGAAGGTGCGACTGCATTTACGAATTTGTGATTGTTATGTACAAGTAGTTACAAACTTACAGCATTTATTATTTTTACAGTTAAAGTAAATAAATAACCATAGCCTGATGAAAATATACATGAAATCAGTACAAAAGTAGGCAGCAAACCTCGAAGGTGAGGTTGACGTCTTAGTAAGAGGTCGCGAGGGCTCACTCCCTGGGCCCTGCGAAGAGGCTTTCAGGGCCCCTTGCGAGGAGGCTAGCTAGGGGCCCTAGCGAGGAGGCTTTTGAGGAGGACGCTTAACCACGCCGCTCGAGTGCCGCATTGAGGCGTTCCATGACTCTATAGCCAGTCCTAATGCTAGCTTTAAATGCATTCATGCGCTGCAACGAGCTGCAAAGTGAAGTTTTGTATGGAAATAGCAGCGGTTAAAAGTTAAATAATTAAGTATATCTACATAAACTATACGTACATTTAGAATATGTGAATGTTTTCCGTTTCCGAACAATTAATTAGACATAGTGGTACGTATAATGACTGAATGAATGACACTAACTAGTAAACATAATGTTATATGTTTTTTATGAAATTCATCTAATGCGACGTTAAAAAACAAGGACTTTTCCAATTCGTCAGTATCTTTTTCTTAAAGTATGTTCCCCAACCTCTCAGTAATACCTGGCCGTAGTAATAGAACTTTTTTTGCATAAAAAGATATTATTCCCCAGTAGTCTACCATACACTTTATTTAAATCGGTCCAGTAGTTTCGTTTGTAAATTAAATAAACTGAAAAATTGTATGACGGGCTCCCATTCTGGACTGGACTTCTGCCAAACTGTCGGTTGATACTTTAAGTAATTTTAGTTATTGATAATCAATTAGCTTTTTAGATAGCATTCTAAGATAGCATTTTTGGCAAAAATGCGACAGTCACCAAAAAACCCACCAACAAACTAAGCATCCTCTGTGATACCAACTATTGCCCGTAGCTTTCCCACGTTATGTTAGTTTATCCGAGAAGAAATGTAGCCTACGACACTGCGGACTTTACACAATTTCTGTGCAATAAATTAAGCAAACCCGTCACGTAGTTACTGAGGAAACAAACCAAAAAACACACTTTCGCGCTTATAACATGTTTGGGGATGTTGGGATAAGTTTTTCCTACTATAATAGCCTTTTTGCCGAGGGGGAAATATTCTAGAGATACCCGGCTTCCGTTATTGCAGGATTATGTAGGACTCTACCTACTAAACCCTGCCTACTAGTGGCCTGCTTCAGTGCGTTGCTGAAGAGTTCCAGATCCCTAGAAGAATGCAGAAGTAATCTACGAACACTGTGCCTAAACAAGTCCCGGGACATCTAGCTGCCTCGTCCATGAATTTATATGGACTCAGATTTCGATACAAGCTTTCTCGGTAAAGAAACCACAAGATACATAGTTAAAAAAGGGAATGTTAGAAAACTCTATTCGACTGTCTTTTTTTTAAGTTCTATCGTCGCCTACCCTAATAGAACTCGGTAGGTCGTACCGCCTAACAGTTATGTATGTTTCTCACCGTTTAAATGTTCCCTGAACTTTCACAAACATTTCAAACTTACCCTTTCCAATATGTATAATTAGCGAGACAAACGAACAACAATTGATTTTTATATAAAAGATAGATTATTCGTTTATGTTAAGAACTGTTTAATTATATAAGCGTTCTCGCCATGTTTTTTGCAGTAGCTAATATTTTATTATTATTTTTTCATTGCATTATTATAGGCTAATGCAAACGTCACGTCTCAAATCCATTGCTCTACAAGTGAACACAACACGCGAATGTTATTTACAAAAGATAACTTAAGAATTTCTATCCAATTCTATCCCAAATAAAAAATTTAAAAGAAGCTCGAGGGTCTGAAGTAGCGTACGCGTCAGTGGGCAGGAATCGAAGAGTTCCGGTCTGCTGGCCACCCCACCTCACCTGGCGGGTGATAATTCTGTTCACATACAATGAAAGGGTAAACGAGACGTTTATTGTTATATCTGGCCTAATGTTTTTACTCATATACTCGTAGTGCAGTCTTTTTTTTTCAAAGTTTTTTTGAAGTCGATTTCAGTGTTTTCTGTAGCTTGTCTAAATATAGAAAATGATATTGATGAAAACAATCCACACCCACGTAATATATTTAATTGTTTACCACGTTAGAGGGCGCAACCCCCGAAGGTCAGTGCTCCCGCGTGACTGCCAGACATAAAGACGACGTCATGTTAGTTTGTATCCACTTTCTTAAAGGTTCGACGTCTCGAACGTTGCTTACAAATTACAAATAAAAAAAATTGAGACCGACTTCAGGGGCCCAAGCTATTATTTGAGATGAACGCTTTATTTTAGACACACATAACATAAAAACACAAAAATATATTCTTACATACATGTACAGAGCCACAAGTGGCGGGCTTATCGCTAAAATAATTATTTCAGAATCACAATTGCATTGCGTCATATTGATCCGAGGGCAGAGTGAGTATTGAACTTAAACAATTTAACTAAAAGACTTGGGCCCTTGTTGTATGTTGTTGGATAAGTACCTACGTATTGTAAAACAAAAACATGACAAGAGTTCTGTAGCGCCCGAATATTTTGGGTAAAAAAATCCCCATTCGCAACTTTTCTATTTGGCAAACTTTTTCATTCCATCTCTACCCTTTTTCGTTCCATCTCTACCCTTTTTACCCTTTGTTACTAATGCCGGTAGAGGCATGTGGAGTGTAAATTAAATTTTAAGAACGATCAAAATTTTAAGACTAGACATCAGAGGCAAAAACTAATGAGGACTACAAGAAACTTGAAAAAAAAATAACATAAAAAATTCAGGTTCATCAAAATCTTTTGTTATGTAAATAGATTAAACAAACTTGATTTATAATTAAAAATAATAAATAAATATAATGTCTTAAATTCTGGTATGAGGCCAGGAATGTTCGTATCAGAGTAACAGATAATTAGATAAATTCTTTTCTGTATACACAAAAAATATTAAATACAAAAGAATAATTCTTACAAAATATAGTGCTACAAATGGCGTCCCCTATCGCTTAAAAGCGATCTCTTCCAGGCAAATAGTACTAATCCATTAAATGCAATCCAAATGCAAAGGTTGCCTGGAAGAGGTAGATTTTAGCTATAAGGAGGCCACTTATGGCACTACATGTACATTTATATTTACTGACTTATGTTTTGTGTCTCTACAATAAAGCGTTGTTCTATCTATCTTATCTATATATATAAAAATGAATCTCTATATCCGTTGGTCACGACATCACGCGTGAACGACTGGACCGATTTCACTTTTTTTTTTGTTATTGTTATTGTCAGGCGAAGGTTCTTATGACAGAAAATATATATAAGTATATATAAAAATGAATATGTTTGTTTCACTAAAACTCCGGAACTGCTGGGCCGATATAGCTGATTTTAGTCTTTAAATGATTGTCGCACTCCAGGGAAGGTTTGAAAGATGGGAAACATACATAGCTGTTAGGCGGTACGAAGTTCAGCGGGTCAGCTAGTTTACAAATATAAACGTCTATGTAGTTCCATCACAATAGTCGGGTCAGCAGAGCAAGCCGTGACACCAGGTAAGGGTCAGGTTACATGCAACATTGCACATAGCTGCCCACACTATACATCAACTTCACTATACCTACCTACTTGGATAACAATGACATGATCGAACAATGTACTTAAATGTACACTTATAGGAGTTACAGTTCTGCACTGGTAGACTGGTGACCACGTATCAATCAATCAAATTCTTTATTTGCAAAGTATAAGTAAGCTCTTACAGATCTTAGTCATAATTATACATTCATTGTCAAATATACTTAGCCCTTAGAGGGCGTACAAAATTACAAGCACACAATAAACTAGACATAATGGTAGATTTAAATGTCAGATAATTATTAATATTTCAAAATAAGTCATTAATTACAACAATTCTCACTAGATAATTCATATAAATAGTCAACAATATTGGTTTCATACATTTCATTCATAGATTTTTTCACGTAGATAGATAGAAAACTCTTTATTGTATGCACACATAAAGAATACAATAAACCTAATAAAACTTATGACTACGTGCAACAAGCGGCGGCCTTATCGCTAATACAAATCATACTTTTAAAATTAAAACCGAATTCTCTTCGGCACGAAACACTTACGTTACTAATAATGTCCTCTTATAGAATTATATTTTATATTAGAAGCACAGGCGCATCGCTCGCCGGTCAATTGACAACATTTCATTTTTGCAAAGTGATGGTAATTCAAAAACCATTTCGAGATAACTAATGAACCGTACCAAAACAAACAACAAAAATACAGATTATTAATGACATCATTTCTTTACGAGCTTTTGACGAGAATAACATAATGCTGAACTTTACTTATATATTCAAAGACCTCTAAAAACGTACTTTTTACATTCTGAATTAAATAGAAAAATATGAGGACTTTATTTCACATTATCGTAGTAAAAAGAGGGGACAAAAATTTGAAATGTTGTCTATTATGCTTCAGTCAGAATCAGGAGGTCATCTTGGATTATAAATCGACGCCGCCATTTCTCCGATGGCCCTAATAGCTGTCTCGGGAGATCTGATGAGTCTTCCAGATTGATAGCTTACTTTATTGGCATTTATACGGGCACAGTATCTTAGTGGTGAGCATATTTACATCGAGAATCGACGGTCCCTGGTTCGATTCAACACCTGACCAGGTAGACGAATGATCAGTTTGAATGTCAGTTTTTTGAAGTCTGTTATTTAAAACCATTTTTTTTTACCTTTTATTAACAAAATCAAAATCACTTACAACAACAACAACAAGATATAGCATAATGACTACCTATAGACCATTTAAGATCTAATCTAATTTAACTAGCCATAGCTCCAAATACTATACATTTCTCACTGTCTCACCTCTTTCAATAATTCAATTCCCTAATGCACTATAATTCTCTACGACACAAAAAAAAACGATGAAAAAACACAGTTTTCCTTCCTTAAAGAATAACATTAAAGAATGCAGCGCACCTGTGTCGAGAACCACTAGAGAGCATGTAACAGCCCCTTCTAGGGGTGGCCTGGGGGTGAAAGTAATTTAGGGTGATACACGGTATTGACGTGGCAACCCTCCACTCATTACGGACCCTCTGGCTGAATGAAAGCGCGCCCAAAGCTCGCATTTTACTAAAATTTAAAAAAAAAGTGTAAGCGTTTTAAAATATTTTCTTTTATTTTTATAATTGGAATATTTTTATGTTTAAAAGTAGTACTTTGTGGTATCGCGCTTGCTGATATCCCTACTAATATTATAAATGTGAATGTACGTTTGTTTGTTATGCTTTCACGCGACAACTACTCAACCGATAATCATGAAACTTTGTACAAATATTCCTGGAGTTATTAGAAGTAACATAGGATACTTTTTACAGATAACATTTTTTTTACGGAAGATATAAATGGACAACGCGTACGAAGTCGCGGGGTAACAGCTAGTTTAAATATGTTTTTTTTTGTTAATTTTACTACTAAGATCGAGCAGCAATCCGAATCAGGATCAACTCGACAACTGTACTTACCTACGCAAAGCTCGTTAAAAGATCCAAAACTATGACATTGTAAAACTATTGTGCTCGTAGATTCTATTAGACACAAGTGAGTAATCGCATTAAAAAATTTGGGATTTTGTACCGAGCTTTCAGTAATTTGGCTTATGAAGTTTTCAAATCCGGGCGGAAACGCTTCCTGAACGAGCTGCAGGTCTCTTAATTATGAAATTACTAGTTGCGCCCTACGGTGTAAATTCAGGATAAAAAGTAACCCAAGTTGTAGTCCAGGGTCTATGCTATCTTCATATCAAATTTCATCCAAATCGGTTGTGGCAGTTTTTGCGTGTTAGAATAACAAACATAGGTACGAGTATATCCATACATCAATAACATTCCTCCAAACTTTCGCGTTTATAATATTAGGTTTAATATTAGGTAACAAGAAATAAAATATCACATAAACATCGGCATTAGCTCCAAAACGTAGATACCTTTCTGAAAACAAGATGAGCTCTTGGTCCCTGCGTTCTTAAAGTCTTTATTCCAAATAACGTTTCTAACAATAAAATACTTTTCTAAAACGGTTCTGACACTTCAGAGTACAATAAAAAAGAAAAGACTTAGACTTTAGGCCTTGAGAAACTAACCCTTTATCAAAGTTGGTTTAAAATTACATCAATTTGCCAACTTTATTTTAGTTGATAAGATCACGGCGGACAGACAGACGGACGGATAACGTAACTTTATGTACTCATAAAGGCTCCTTATACCTACTCTACGGAAACCTTAAAATGTCACTGAACTCATAGTCGTGAATAGGGTGACCTCAAAATTCTTTATAAAACGAAGTTGAAAGCCTGAAAAGAAAACTTTTAAGCTTCTTGGATACCTATGAGAAAACTTGTCTAAAGGACCCGGCGCGGGCTTGCGATAGTTAGGGTTGTCGACTCTGGGAAAAATACTTTTTATGAGAAATGAGGTTGTTGGAAATTGAGTTTCTGCAAGACAATTGTTTTTTTTTCATCATTGACGTGACTACGATATAACGAGATTGTGTGTCAATGACAGAAAAGTACGTGGATGCAATTGGAAGCTTATCGTCCGGAGTGACGATCAAAGGCAGAAGCCTATGTTCAGCAGAGGTCGTCTTCTGGCTGATGACGATGATGATAATTTTTATTGTGGAGTGAATCTAGGACTTTATTGCATTATTTTCTAAAATATTTTTGCCCATATAATTTTATAACTTAGCTTAAAATGTTAAGGGGTACCTTTGTATCAACATCATGAAAGGGGACAGCGAACCAGGGTTTCCCCGTGAGAGTCCTCCGGAACCCTGCCTCCCTCTCGACAGGCCCCTCCGGAGTGCCAACATGTGCCCACAACACCACTTCAACCACCCTTAAATGAGGCTGCACTTTCCTATAAACCTCCTCCAAACGCACTCCAAAGTCATCGCTCTCATCACTAATATTTGCAAAAGAAAAATAAATACCACAGACAACCCCCTCCCCACTCTCTACACAGTCCGATAAAGCCTCCAAAGTCGCTACATTCGAAAACTGTCCATTTTCATCACATTTTACTAGCACTTTCCCGAAAAGTTTTTCGCGCCAATCCATATTTTTCTCAAATCCTATTTTCAAATTCGCAACATTCCGACTCGCGCGCTGAATGTTTTCTATTTATTTTGTTGTTAATATTATTTTTGAACGCAGTCGTTGAACCGGTCGTGTTGCAGTTTATTTTTGTTGATGTACGAAATAATAAATACGTCACAACCTTTTGAGAATACAAAATTTGAATTACCTATATGATATCAAAACTTGTTTTTTTGTTAAGAAATTGGCAACTGTACGATTTACTTATACAGCCGGGCGAAATTATAATTGTGAAATTAGTGACGCGAGAATTTTAAGGAAGGGTACGTCCGCTTCCCCTCGCGTACGAAGCCAAACTGGAGGTAGCGGAGGGAGGGAAGTGGGAGGGTCCTGGTCCTCCGTAGCAGACAGGCAGACAGAGCAAACATTCAAGGATAAACATCATGCGAGAATGAAAAAACGAGCGCAGGTTATGTTTGACGACTAATACAGATTTAGAATTGTAAACAAAGCATAATTACGGGGGAAAGTGGAGGTGCATCAACGGTAATGGTTCGCTGGAGCACTCCTAGGTTTGTTATTTGAATGAATGAATGAATGAATCAACTCTTTATTGCAGACACACATACATCAAATATACCTTCTGAATAAATCTTACATCTAGTGTCACAAGGGGCGGCCTCATCGCTAAAAACGATCTCTTCCAGGCATTAATTGGCATACAGGCATTATTTGAATTGTTTTAGAATTACAATTGCATTGAGTTATAATGGTCGTTTTTGACAGATTTGGTAGTCTGTTGACATAACATTACCTAAGGTCCGTGTCACAACGTCCACTCAACATTGTAATTTAAATACACAGGTATATTAGTGAATTGTAGTAAAGAAAATAATATTATTACTACCTAGATACATGTTTTGAAATTTCAAGGGTTTCTTTTTGAATACTACGGAATTAAAATAATACTTCATCAACTACAATATTAAAAATATGACAACCGAGTTAATTTTTGTAGGCGCCTTTACAGTATTATCTGTATGTATATTTATAGTTATATTGATTTCAACTAGTCAAATAAAAAATAAAATAACACGCGACACAAAACAATTATTAAGACAATCGCCATTTGAGCCACGGCTGAATTGTGACGGGCAGCACAATTCCGCAGATTCAGTATTAGAATCGAAGTCACTCGTCTCCCTCTGTACGAGTAAAACTGTAATTGCACATGGCGTAGTATTATTATCTGTATAGGTGCTCTGTCAATGGGATCTCCTTCGAAGCTATGGCTTATCAAACAATATAGAATCACCAATATCGATCAGCCGGAGAAATCACAAAACAAACATTAAGTATATAGAATTGAGATGAGACCCTTCTTCATCTTTCGAGTTAAAAATTGTAAGCAAGTAAATAAGTATAAGTGGTTAGAAGCGACGTCAAAAAACCCCACTGCGAAAAGCTTAGACCATAGTGTCATAGCAAGTGAAACTGCGGGATACAACCAGTATAGCCTATGATATTGGAGTTATCTTTATTTCAGCTGTTAAATGTTTGGGGTGTCTTTGGAACACTTCCGTCGTGACAATTCGTTCGAATGTTTTATTTTGTTATTATGAATCAAGGTTTGGATTATTATTCCATGAAATCACGTTTTGCATACATAAATCTACCCATAGTTTTTATTGATATATATATCTTTTGAAATTCGATAGATATTAAGTATTTTAAAATAGACTAACGGGTGCTCGGCGCCGGCGCCGGCGCGGGGCTCGGACGTTTGACGTTTACTTGGCCGCGCGAGGCGGACGTTTGACTGGCTAAACAACTGGAGGAACAATCAGCGTAGAACTTAGACGTATCAAATAGAAGGGTGTATTCATTGTAGGTGTAGGGGTGTACTAAGAAAGGATTATTGGAAACTCCTGCTCTCCTACCTCTGAGGGGGTGAAACTAGATTTAAATTTCAACAATTTATTAGCTTTTCGGAAGGATGGCGCGCATGTGGAGACCATTTCTCAGCAGTGGGCAAGTGAAGCTTAATGATGATGATTATCTTGCGAATGGTTATCTTTTACCGACTTTAAAACAAGGAGCTTCTCAATTTGTCTCTAGTTTTTTTTTATATACCTATTATGTTCATCCATTTGTCAGAGCCGCTGGGTAGACTGATAAAAAAAAATATGTTAACTTTTTTGGTCCATTCCATTTGATTCTAAATAAATTTGATATAAATTTATCAATTAGTATTTGAGTTATTTACGACGTTTTTTTTCAGTGATAGAGACTAAATTGATGACAGTCTTTTAAAACTTAGAAAAGTCATCTAGCATCTAGATTGTTGTTGTATTCATTACTGTTTTTTTTATTTAAATTTCTCATATCTGTTTTGCACCACCGTCTACGCTAAATTTTATTAATATGTTCCATTCCTATAAAGGTTGTCTGGAAGAGATCGCTTTTTAGCGATAAGACCGCCTTCTGTGCCATGTTATTTGTTTGTTGTATTCTTTTTGTGTTGTATTTTTGTGGTGTGTAGTATTTGTATTATACTATGTAAAGGGGCAAGGCTATAATTAATATAAAGAAAAAAAGAAGAAGAAGTTAGCTCCTACCTGAACCCTACCAGTAGGACCCTAACTTTGAAGGAAAAGAAAGAAGAAAATATGTACAAATGAATATTTAATTTACTAATTACAAACTGCAAAAAGAATAAAATTAAAATACTACCTTATAACTAAAGAACTTAAAATTACTCCTATTTTAAACGGCCGGTCACAATACTCTGGTGGTAGATCACAGACGGAGGGGGTAGTTCATTGACCGAGAGGTAGTTCTCAGATGAAGGTGACAGTCCTCAGATGAAGGTGGCAATTCACAGATGAGGGTGGCAGCTCGAAGATCCGAAGGTGGCAGCTCCAGTATCGGAACGATGAATAGAATATTTCAGGTTGCACCGACCTTAACTTTAAGGAATGCTCCATCCATCCAAATGTATACTGTGTGTCTATGTCTCATTATCCACATTCCCTTATTATCCTGAGAACTTGTGATGGTTTGATGAAAAATTAACTTTAAAATAAAACTGGACGCGCCAACAGAATTCCCAGGCCTGCCTGGCCCGGGTGGGCCTGCCTGGCCCGGGTGTGGCCGTAGTACGTAGTTGGAAGAAAACTTGAGCAGAACTGTCCTGAAGAATGCCTCGCGACGTCTTATATAGTCGCGAGCCCGTTTCCTAAAATCTATATTTTTAAATTTAAATATTATAAATGGCCAATACAAAAATAAGTAAAACTAGAGTATTTAACATAAAACCTTACACGTTCTCATAGAAAAAAATACAACTTTTGAAAGATATGACGTGAAATGAAAATTATTGACGTTGTCAACAATATGTAAACAAACAAATTTTAATATAAAAACGGCAATTAATACATTTAAAAGTAATATTTTCAGCACCAAAAGTATAACGAAATCATCAGAAAATTATTGCGGATATATTGACCAGGTTTTTACAAAGATATATGAAAAAATTATAAAGTATGAAAGACAACTCAAAACGTTAGTAAAAAGGGCTTTACAATATAATACAGTAGTATAATACAAATACTACAGGTGACAATAAAGAATTATTGTATTGTATTGTGCTTTTTAATGTTTTATTACCCTTTTCTAAAGCGCGACAATAAACATACCTACAAAACCTAATGTAGCGTCATCTATTCATGAGAAGCCGCATCAGCGGTTAAGTACTGTATTATTGCGCTACTTATTTACAGATGACGCTACGAACATGTGTAGTTATGCTATTCGTCTGAACTTTTGATCTCCAGTGACTGAAACATTTTTGACGTTAGATAATGATTGACAATGACAATTGGTAGAACGGTTCAAGTCAAGTACCTAGCAAAAATTTGAAATTTATTGATTTTGATAACTTGTAAATTTTTCAATTGAGTAAATTGTGCACATATTCGGTATTCTCAAAAACGATAATGCCTCGTCGTAGAATACCAAGAGTTCCTTTGCCTTCAGAAATCAATTCGAATTCCGTGGAAGCCGACAATTCTAACTTAAACGATGAACTGCCAAGCGTTGAACTACGCAAAACAAAATCAACAGGTAATTGTACGTTTCCTCATGGTTATTGCCAAATAAATGAACAAATCAACTAATCACGAACCAAGGTACGCTGCGCAAGGTTTCAATAACAGAAGAGTTGACGTTATATCCCAAGAAATATAAATCATAACATGCCCGCCTTCTGCAATTATGTTTCGGCATTTTGTGTACTAGAAAATGTATTTATAATTTGCATTTTCTTCACAACAGATGCGAAAGTCCAGAAGAAAGGTTCGTTTGACTTTCCCGTTGATGTCATCACCAAAACCGGTAAATTTTCTGGCATGGGAACTGTTGAAATGGGTGACGCCAGAACAGTAACTGTAGGTAAATAAAATAAATATACTTTGTAGTTGTAGTAGCGTGTAAATTTGAATTTGAGATCAAGTTAAAATTACTAATTTAAACTACCATGAGACAATTTACCTATGTATTTGATTTGAAACATGTACAAAATTTAATTTCATCATAATTTTTTACATGTACATGTTGGAATAGTATGACTGACATACTATTGATTTCTTGTATCTATAACATTATTCACTTGTACTCAATCATGTAGAAAACATCCAAATATTAACTGGGAGAAGTTGCTCTAGACAGTAAGGCCTCCTAGGACATAATGGTGGTTTTAGTGTACAATACTCTAATAATAAACATGTATGGATTTTAGGAAAAACTATTAAACTAAGGAAGATCAATGTAGATCCCGAGGTTAAAGGCAATTTAAATAATGACATAAATAATCTAGAAGAACACTTACAAAGACTAGAGGAAGACATGAAAAAGTCAGAGCAAGATGTGCAACGGGGTCAACCTTCAGCTGATGACAGAGCTAAGCCTATTGCGGCAACTAAAGCAGCTCCTGTTGGTGGTATGGTTCTTATTTTCTCTAGCCCATAAAAAGAAAGAAAGAAAGCATTTACTTGTTCCAGAAAAGTTATTAATAATTGTATACTGACATTTGTAATTAAATAATTAAAATATATTGTATAAAATTAAAATTAATTATTATAATTCCTGACAATTCAGGCACAAACCTTGTCCAACTTAGCAAAATACTGGTTGTAAAGAACCAGCGCTGATCTTCCATACTACTGTATGAACTTTTAACTCAAGGTATATTTAATGTAAAATGGAAATCTCATTTAAATTCTGATGTTCATCTGAATATATTTTATTACATTATTGCGAAACAATATATGAAGCATCAGATTTTTGTTATCAAATTGTGAGTTGGCGCCATAGTAAAAGTTGTTCATAAAGATGAGTATAGTGACCCCTTTTTGACTTGCTACACATCTAACCCATGACCCTGTATATTCATAGCAACTGTTTGGTTTTTTAGCCAATTATATCTATATTCAGGTACCATTAAGAAGCAATCTGCTAAAGCACCACAAGTGGAAGTGAAGGCAGGAAAGAAAACATCTAATAAAAAGCAATCCAAGACACAGGAGGAAGAAATTAATAAAATATATAAGCCAGGAGAGTGTTTGAAGGTAACAAGAGGTTCAGAGATACAATGTGTATTTGGTTACTGTCATTATTTGATAAATATAATATATAGTTGTTTCTTGCTGTAATTCGGTTATCCCATGGGATTATGAGTTAATCCAGGACATAAGCTATCCCAGTGGCAAATGTTATCCTAATTCATTTAGCTGTTTGAGCATGAAGGAGTTATATTACTGTGATGGTTTAGAGACTGTATTCCTAGTTTTTTATCGAATTGTGTTGCAAATTCTTACTTAAATCCTCTGGCAAACCTTCAGCTTCGTTTTCTGAGTTGATATTGTTGGAATTTTGATTAATATTTTCCTAACAATGGCACTCTATAGGTTACAGAAAAACTAAGATATTTTTTACGTTTGTTTTACTTTAAACAGGAAAATGTATGAAGTACAATAAGTGGTCGTACGAAAATAAGCTCGTATAAAATGCTGTTGGACAGTAAAGTGTTTTTTTCTTCAGAATTATTTACTATATCTATACTGACAAATATATTAATCGTATGACGCCATATTAAGCAAAGCAAACATGTAATGTTTGTTTGTACAGTACATAACAATGGAGATCTCCGATTCACTATCATCATCTTGGTACATGGCCGACACTCTCCGCGAGATGGTGCAGCTGGGGGTGTCGGTGAGGCAGCCGGAGGAAGAGAGGGACGAGGGGCTGGTGGTGTGGACTCGCACGGTGCCGCCTAGACTCGCCAGTCGCGAGGGAAAGGTAAGAGAGAGAGATATATATTTACATAGAAAGAGATAAAACGTGGAATCATCACGGAAAAAAATCGTTGAAACAAATGCTTAGAAGCGAGTTAGAAGAAACCCGCTAAATTAAACCTGTGTATCATATACTTAATTAATTTTTTTGCTAAATTTTGATGTACCCGGTGTCCTCTCACGACTAATAAGATTCTATTGACACCACTCACATAAAAATACGACAAGATGTATATGCTCTAACGCGTGCTAAAGAAATATTTACAGTCGGGTAAAAAGTGAGAACCAACTTTAATTTGACAGGATTCAACAATATATTTTTTAAATATTTTCGATTTAAAATCTAGGACAGTTTTTAAGTTATAGGACAGATTTTAAAACTATGTATGTATGGGTCATTTTATAAATTAGTAATCCAATTTGTAAAATATAAAATCCAAGCAGAGTTACTACACCAAACGTTTTACGTCTACTTTTATTGTGTGTGCTGTTAGGTTGTGTAACTTGCATCCTAGTTCTCTATATCGTGATAACTAAAATTCGGGTCTCTTTTCGGACTAGTGAAAAAGCTATAAAACCTGCAGTTACAACAAAAAAAAGTGTCGCGCTCTATGATTATTTGTGACGTAATAAGAATGATTGACAATATTACATTTTTGCAAAGATATGGAAATCAGAAAACCATTTCGAGATAATGTAATGAAGAGTTCATACTTAAAATACCAGATTTTTATATCAACTTCCTTCAGAGTTATTTACAAAAAAACTGATAAAAAAATCTCGTGATTATGTTAAGAACGTCAGATGCCACCTATAAAAAATATTATTGCATCTGTCATCTGTGAACCCTACAAAATGACCAAAACAAACAACAAAAATACAGATAATTAATGACATCATTTTTTACAAGCTTTTGACGAGAATAACATTATCCTGAACTTTCCTTATATTTTCAAAAATCTTTAAGAGCGTAATTATTACATTCTGTATAAAATAAAACAAATAGAAGTACGTTATTTTTCATTTGTCTTTCCGTCATCGTAAATAAAATGGGAGGTAAACATTTTAAATTTTGTCAATGGATGAATGGATGTTATATATATATATATATATATATATTTATTTCACAAACTTTTTTTTTTTTTTTTTACTAAAACTTACACGATAAAAATACATAATCTAACTATACGTACAAAAGCTAATAATTAAAACTAACTTAAACTAAACTAACTAATCCAAACCGCTGCCAGTTAGCTGTTACCCAAAATGCTGGCCACATTGCCTCGTTGAATGGCAACGCTGATGCGCTGACCCAGGTAGAGACCAGCATTTTGGTCTCGTGTAGCGTCGACCAGACGCTATGATAAATCCTTAAAAGAATATATATATTAATTTGATACAGGTTGAGATGTGTGGCGGCAAGCAGCAGTGTCCTCTCTCACTAGTGATCATAAAGAGTGGGCGCGCGCTGCAGCTGGTGGCGATACCTGGAGAGCTGGCGCGAGTGCTCGCCGCCACCGGGGCGAGACTCTTCGTACTACTCAACGATAAACACGAGTGAGACGCTATCTCAATACTAGCAGTCGTTACATACTCGTACATAGTTAGTAGATAGCAATAGAACATACATACTTTCTAACCTGACACCTTTTAAGTGTTTTAGGATTTGAGTTTCCAAAAATTCTCTACAATTAATGCACCCTCCAAATTTCAGGTTCAACGACTTAGATTCGTAGGATGTAATGTAAATAATATCTAGTGTTTTCCCGCTTTGTTTTGATGTCAGCGTGAGAAATCATAAATATTTTTGTTTTATGGTGTGGTTCCTGCTCACGACCTCCACACCTCACCTTATTATTGGATTGCTATCAAATCATCTATTCATATTGGCCGTATAGGGAACAAACTGTCTACATATCCAGCTGGTGGTCAAACGTTTTGATCCCTTTCCTAAATCAATCCAGGCGAATTTCTGCCGCCTCTTATGACGCCTAATGCTCGAGCCTGATGAGACATTGGCTCATATTGCTGAGGAGGAAGCAAACTTATCTGCGTCTCTGTTATCAACCCTCACGTCTCAGAACGACAACAATGTCTGAAATTCGCATTGCGTACCTCCAGGTACGCAGAACGCTATGAAATCTGATGTGAGCAAAGATGAAATCCCAGCAATAGCCTTGAGAACATTTTCACCTGAGTTGTATCCTGTTTTGATATGCCTCAAAGCCTTCGGCTCTCTTGAGACTGGCCACTTGGCCAGTCTCCCAAGTGGCCAGAGCCGAAGTTTTGGAAACTTGCAAACGTTCGATCTGTGCCTAAGAAAGGTAATCGTGCCGATCCTGTTAACTACAGGCCCATTTCAGTTGCATCCGTACTCTGCAAGTGTCCTGAACCGCAGATTCAGTACGGCTACAGTATGGCTTCCGAAATAGGTCCATTAGAGATCTTTTATTATACGCCACTGAAGTGAGGCCATATAATTATACGAAGAAGTGCTAGCCGTTTTTCACGACATTTCGAAGTGTTTCGATAGGATCTAGCACGCTTGAAATGTCCAAATAAAGCGTTCTTTCATTAATTCTTTCATTCATTCTTGTTACAGCTATATGCTCAACTTTGGTGCGACTCGCGAAAGGTATTCTGAAATGTTGCTCGATTTACAAACAGGTAATTAAATAAAACACTAAATCTCTGCATTGCTTTCTGTTTTTCACGGATTTTTCAAAAGATAAAAGACGCTTTCAAGTCTCCTCTTTTTAAGAGGAGGCTTGAAAGCGTCTATTGTTTATGTAATTGCCTAGATCTGTCAGTGATGACTCGATCGAGTTGGAAAATATATATATTTTATTTGTATACATGCATTTCTGAGATGTTTCACACATTTGCATATTAGACATTTTGAATAATTTTCTTTTACAATGTGTTTACTTACTCTGATATGTGGACTAACACCCTTAAGTATTATCACACCGTTATGTTACACGTTGTATATATTTGTTTTTATGAATGTGTAGAGTTGGTGGTATCCCTGGGTTTGGACCTGGTGACGGTGCACTCGGCAGGCGAGCTCGCCTCGCTCGTCGTGCACTACACGCGAGCCATAGCCGAGGCTCCATACAAGTATGTCACATATCACACTAATATTAAAAAAGTGGAAGTTTGTATGTTTGTTTGTTCCTCATTCACGCTCAAACGGCTTAATCGATTTAGATGAATTTTTTCACGAAGATATCTGATACCCTGGACCAACACATAGGCTAATTTTTATACTGAGAAATTCCCGAGAGTTCCTGTGGGAAGATCCAATATCTACCACGGGTAAAACCCCGACGCGCTCATTAACACATACGCTAAGTTTAATCCGGGATAAAGCGTAGCCCGGTGCGAACGAGTCACTTCGACACTTATAAAAAAATTGCGCGTATTCTACCTAGCTTATAAACGCGTATCAAAAATGTTTATTCGCAACATTCATAATAGTATGTTATGATACAAGAACGTACATAATTGAAAGTTACAGCCGATACTTGCTTCGTTACCACTTTTTTAACCGACATCAAAAATAGAAGAATGTCTTGGGTTAGTTTTAGTAGGAATTTGTAAGTATATTTAATTTTTTCTAGTTACAAATATAGCTTATGTTACTCTTGGATAATGAAACTTTCTAACGGCAAAAGAATTTTTGAAATCGGTTTAGCAGTTTCGTTACATACATAAATACAAATCTTTCCTCATCATAGAAAAGCAGATAGCGGGCATAGGCTACATAAATTTTATCAGAATCGCCCTAGTAGTTCAACTGTTGGAAGACATACGTGAAAAATGAGAACAATAATTGTGAAATTACACGTAAATAATATGTAAATAATAAATGTATTGCTCTAAACATTTCCATTTTAATTTAGAAAGGCGAAACGTGATGTCGACGAGCGCGCAGAGTTCTACATGCGCGGCGACAACAAGAACTGCGTCACTGTAGATAAAGAAGGTACTATATAAAATTATCCTAATCCTAAAACTTAATAATATATAATAATATATATATATATATATAATATAACCATTGATTCTATCTGGATGAAATTTGGTACACAGGTAGATTGGACATCGGGAAAGGACTTACTTTATAACCGACTTAAAAAAAAGTAGTTCCCCATTATCTCGATAATCCAATGGGGAACTACGAGGGTGAAACCGCGGAGCGCAGCTAGTATATTTATATATTTACTATCCACTAATCCCGGCATATACAACCCGTGGCAAATAATAATATTAAAAAGATTTGAAACCCGGTTTGAGCCCACTTAGGTACAATTAAAATCCCTACATCTACACTACATGTCTTTCATCCCCCCCTCCCCCCTTCCCCCTCCCCCAGGAACCCCGGTGAATTTCGAGATAAAAAGTTGATATGATGTTACATCATGGTACAAGCTATATGTATCCCAAGTTTCATTCGAATCCATCCGGTAGTTTGAGTGTGATGCCTAGTCAAGATACGGACAGACAGACAAAAATGTAAATGTTAGAGATTCGGGTTTAGTATCGTTAACTAGAGCCCAGCTAGTAATAGTTATTTGTCATACAAGGGTGCAAAGTTGCTTTTTAACCGCGTGCTCACTTTTGATGACCGAGCAAGCGAAGGATTAAAAAATTAGGATCCTGAGCGTTAGCGAGGGAATTAAAAGAGCACAAGGTAAAAAATCTATGCACTCAAGTGCAACACGTAACTTTTCATCCCACCTCAGCAAGGAAATGAGTACATACGAAAAATAAAAAGTACATCAAAAAGGTTCCGAGTATGAGTTTTTAACTAAATTAAAAAGGTTGTATGATGAATTCGGCACCATAGAGTTAGAAGTAAATACTCGTAGGTTGAATGAGGTTTTTAATTCACAAACTTAATGCACACGATATTCTAAATTCAAATCTACTTTATCATCTAGCGGATAAAAACGGCTTTTGCACTCAGATATCGAATAGCAAAAATACTCTTTCCGAGATGGTGGGATGAAAAATATATTTTTGTGTGACAGGCAACGGTATAGGTCGTCTCTGGGAGCAGATGTTAGCAGTGCTGCCTAACTCTAGCTTGGAGGTGGCGAGGTCACTTGCACCACTCTACAGGACTCCGCGGGCTCTGGTACAGGTATGTACTCATATGCTATCACTAACCAAAGGTTTTTTTATAGGAGTTAGGCTTGCGTTTGGCCGCAACTCGCCTGATGTAGCGATTATGGTCGAGTGGTTAATGGGGTCAATTGCCGTGCAAAAGGTACGTGGTTCGATCCCACGAAACATGCAAAAAGAGCTTGAGCTACCGGTGAAGGAAAACATCGTGAGGAAATCATAGCATGGTGGTAGGGCGTTGCCCATCGCTCGCCTGGCTAGCTACCACCCTCAAGTTGTACAATCTGTCGCCAAGCACCTAACGGTATATTCTGAGAGCCTTTATTATCCTTTCTTGAGAGCCAGTGTACTCCAGACTAGGCATTCTCCATCTAGGGCTACAGTATCGCTGACTTCCGTGGTCGGATGCCTAACTGTGTAGGATAGCTTATTTTTTAATACAAAACATCCCTGCTATAAGAATATTTTTTTTTTCTTGGTTTTATATGTAATAGGTAGGTATAAGGTATAAGTGCCCGACAATCTTCTTGAACTAAAATCAACGTATGACATGCGTTATTACTCCAACTTATTTGTAATTAAGTAATAAAAATAAAACAGTTTGTTATAACATGTAGACAATGACTCCGATTCAGTCAGGTCAAACTTTCTAAACCAACCTAATTTGACATTTATAAAATTGCTTCCTCTCTTTTTGTTTCCACAAGTGAGAAGAGGATGGATATAACTTTTAGGAACTTTTAGTTTAGTCAGTGTGAGTGGCCGGATTGGGGTCACTACTCAGCTGCTGATTCGGGATAGAAAGTAGCCTGTGTGTTAATCCAGGGTAAGATATCTTAGTGCCAAATATCATCCGAATCCTTTCAGCCGTTTGATTGTGAAGGAGGAACAAACAAACATACACGCATACAAACTTTCGCCTTTATAATGTTTATGCTCACATCTTCCATCACCCCTTACGCCTTCACAAGTCTATTCCTGTAATTTCCTCCAATATATTAATTTAATTTAGGTTTATATGTTAATAAATTAATAAGGTCCTTAATTAATACGAGTATAACCATAACAATTCCTGCTCTCCTTTTCTTTTGCATTGTTTTCTTTTATTTTGTTTACACTAGTGTTTCTGAATGTTAAATAATAATTGTAGTACAAGTGATTTTCTTATGTTGTTGTTAATACGTGCGCGTATACCGTAGAATTGGTAAGTCTTAAAATGGGTCTCCAAGATACCGGCTGAGCCGAGTTTGGAACCCGCTACTAACGCCTGAACTAATTCTTACATTTAGTCAACCTATATTGTAACACGATGTATGTTTTAGGCTAAGTTTTAATATGTCAATAAACAAACAATCAATCAATCAATCATTTGCGTGGCAGGGTTTCCTCTCGCCCGGCGGCATGGCCAAAGTGGCAGACGTGGGAGTGTCTCGCACTAATATACCGGGGGGCAAAACCCGGAGGCTCGGACCGGAGTTCGCCAGGAAACTGCACATACTGTTCACAGCTGAAGATGGCAACACTGTCATTGAGTAGACGAAACAAGATAAAATTAAATTGCCAGTCTATAGTCCTGCTTTACAAAGTTGATTGACTAAACTTCTAAAGCAGAGTCCCAAGTATGACAGGCTGCTTGGTGCAGTTGGCAGAAACTCTAAAGTTGCCTTCTGCGCCGCCGGTCCCGGGTTAGATTCCCGGACAGATTAAACATTTGTGTGCATGAACATGTCTGTTTGACCTGTGTCTGGGTGTTTATTATACATATAAGTATATATTTATGTATATAAGTATGTTTATCAGTGATCAGGTTACCATAGCACAGGCTTCGCCTAGTTTGGGACCTGAACACCTGTGTGTGGATGTTGTCCCATGTCATTATTGTTAATAGTCGTTTTGTAATAGAATAAGTTAGCTGATATTGAACTGAAAGTTAACTACGAAATGTGTCAAAACGACCATTATAACGCAAGTTATCAACTTAAGAGTTAATATGTAAACCACACTATATACTTAATTACGGATTATTTATTAAAATTTGTAACTTGATGTCTCAGAGGCGGCTGGACTGATTTTGATCATATTTTTGCTTGTGCACATATAAATTTAATCAAAATCGTATTGAAGTACGTAAGTAGTCATACTTCTTTAAATAATTTTGTTCGTATACCATTTATACAATTCGTAAATCATGTAATTATCCCACACGACGGTTATTTAGGGTCCGGCCTGGACACAATTGGCAAAGGACCGAGGAAGATGGCATCGTATGAGAGAGGCCTATACCCAGTAGTGGGATAAGGAAGGCTGTGGATGATGATGACGGTTATATAGAGGCAGACAGGTGATGTTCTAACTTGAAAGCTGAAAACCATGAGCTTCGTTACTCGCGATATAATAATGCACACTAAGGTACTATTTGGTACCTACTACGGTTTAGCTAGGAACTTAACTAGTTTTTCTCTAAAAAAAAAAAATAGTCTTATAAACTCAGCGCGATTCTGTACACCATTCTTAAGCAATTGTATTTTTTTTATTAGAGAATTCATCAAAATTCAAAATTCTAATATACCTATATTATTTTTTCAAAGGGTGTCTAACTTTTTGACTAAATAACTAACCCTAGTAACCCTGTTATGTTATAATTGTAAATATAGATAGTTTGTAATAGCTCCTGGTGACGTGTTACACAATAACTTGATTAAGCACAATAACTTAAAAAATAAAGTTTTTTATGTTTTTTCTATACATACATACATATTATGAGTATTTTTTTTTTCAAATATTTTAGTAAAAAGCCAAAGATTAATTTTGGATTATATTAAGTTCATTAAAGATTTTTTATGAATGTATATTTTTAAGTCTATTATGCAAGGCTTTGGTGATAGTGATGTTGTGTTAAGAAATTTCCAATACAATTTCGTAATGTTCAAAGAAAGACCTTAACGTTTTCGCTAGACACAGTTTATTTATATGCATACAGGGTTATCGGCTAGGGATGTATACTCATCCTAAGGAACAATTTTCACTATGGGAGCAACTTTGAAATTTCAAGAAAATTCAAGAAAAGTCGTCGACGATATGTATGAAACAGCTGATATTTTTTTCTCGAATTCAAGAGTTGGTCCCATCGTGAAAGTTGTGCCTTAGGATGTGTATAGTAACCCCCTTTCGGCTTAGTACACCCCTAGCCGATAACCCTGTATATATTATGTATGTTTTTAATGAATTAAATCGATATTCGTAATAAACGCCATCTACGCTCTTAGCACATCTCCGTAGCGTAATAATTTCGACGTCCCTGTAAGAAAAGTGGATCACTAGCGAAAGTGCCTGTTCTAACACATAGATTTGACTATATATCTGTCTCGTTCGTTACCGATCTGCTGTTACGCCTGACCATAGATAAAGGCGGCAGAAGCGCAGAAGTGTGTCTAGCGTAGGAGAAGTTTTATGGTATTTACAAAATTTATTTTTATGCCACGTGCTATCACTATCCGCAAAGACTTACATAATAGGCGTGATTGTTAAGATCTACTATTAGTTATATTTGAACACTCTTGATGTGATATAAATTGTAAAAAGGCCTAATTGTAGATTATAAATATATCTTAGTATTGATTAAAATGTTACATGTGATTTTCAGTATTTTATTTTTAACCCCAATCCCTTACTTTGATATAGATTTGCCACTTGTCAAATATCATATCCAAAACAAAAACCAAAAATGGAGGGTTCCCTATAACTAATGAAGAAACCTCTCAATCAACTCCTAAAGCTTTTGTTGTTCTACGAAGTTTAGAAAACTCGGGTGAATGCAAACAATAATTATATAGGTACATGCACGCCCGCGAACTTTTTGTATGAAATATATTCAAATTTTCAAAAATAGATAAATACGCTAATGTGTCGAAGTCACCCTTAATATATAAAAAAAATATCGTAATATAAACTTCAGTTTTGTTCTGATTAAAAACAATTCCTTTTTCTGTGTGTCCTAGCATTAAGGCTTTCTTTTGTTTTTAAACGTTGTTTCTCATCGCGAGGACAAGTGAGTCACAAACCTTGGGAAGTGACAGCCGAGTCGCAGGCGCTGCTGTTTTGTTTCTGCGATGTTCACTTGTTTCTTTGATGCTCATTTGCTCATTGACACTTGCTCATTCTAAATATAACATGAATTTTTCGAGCATCTATTTGTCACATATAATATATGATTTATTCCTGTTTGTCACCTGGATTTGTCCCCTTAAGGGGGCAAACAGGAATAAAAATTAAATTCTGTCGCCCTATGACTAGCAAGATTTTTTTTTCTTGTTTGTTAACATGCGATATTTTTTATTTAACAATGTTATAGTGAATTGCACAGTTTCTTACCAATAGCGAATATGTCGAATACAGAATATCAGAATAATCTAATAGCGAACTATTGGTTTACAACACCCATAGTTTGATTATTTTAGCCCTATTAGCATAATATACTGCTGGGCACTGGTCTCCCTGTGCTAGAGGTGCAGTGTAGGCTTTAAGGTTACTTAAATACATATTGTTTACATTTATCGCTTCCAGTCTCTAACATCGGGTGAATGATATTCAACTATTATTTCCACGGACCAGATATGCTCTTAAAAGCATTATGTTCGAAGGGGCTCAGTTATATAATCACTTACCACGAGATTTAAAAGAAACAAAATCAATGCCCACTTTCAAAAAACTACTTAAATATTATATTATTAAAAAATACAATAAAGCTATTATAATACCTATACCAATACTAAAGTATTCGCACATTTGATTAATATAGTTCGCAACATGTCTACATCTAAAGTTTTAAATAAATCTTTTTGCAACCTTAAAAAACACGAATATCACTTAGTACGCCCAGCCACATACAGTTGCGTAAACTCTTAGTGATGTTTGACGCGCGCTCGACTAGTGCAAGTAGGCATGCAGCTCGGTGCAGGTCGGCGCGGGCGCTCGGCGCTCGGTGCAGGTCGGCGCGGGCGCTCGGCGCTCGGTGCAGGTCGGCGCGGGCGCTCGGCGCTCGGCGCTCGCTCGGTGACCACTCGTTTGGTTTCATTATTTTGATTGACAAAACTTACTTACCCGCTAGTATTGTATATATATCTCTAATCTAATTCGAACTGGTACTTTACGCTATCAACCTGTGTCTTTGTTTATAAATTTACTAAAGTACGATTATATAGATTTAATATACAAGCTAAAACTTTTCTCATGTGAGTGATTTTATGTAATCTTATGAGAAATAAATATTCTTAAACCTTACATCATTTAATTAAATACAAGACAGATAGAATTATAGTAGCGACTAGGCACGCTGCCCTGTGGTTGTGGGCTGGAGTATTTAGATTATCTGTAGATCTTAAATGGTCTATAGGTAATCTTTCTGCTATATTTTCTTTTAATTAGTAGATAATTTTATGTTTTTGGTAATAAAAGCACTTGCACTATAGTAAAAAAAAAACATTACATATAATTCTAGCCCAAATCTACCCTCATTTAGAGAAAATAAAACTTGGTTCCATTCTTAATAAATCTTATTTATTAACAGTCTTAAGATCAGTATCATACAATACTTTAGTACTTACTCGCATTAAAGTATTTTTTTATCGCTAATTACACTCTTATCCAGATATAAGCTTAAGGTGAGTATATTAACTGAGTTCAAAAAAGAATTTCTTAATGCGTCTGATTGTTTTTTTATGAATGTTTTCCGATGTTTTTTTTGTTTCAAAGAGTCTACTTGCTAGTTGGTCTCATGTACATTTTAACAATATCGTTTCAGTTGTTCAGTTTGAAAGTCAAGTCAAAATAACTGAAAAAATATATCGGTGCCTGCTAATGTTTTTTTTTTAAAAACAGTAGACTTGTGCTTGACCACAACTAACCCGATGTAAAGCTAGCGATGATACGGCCTAGGATATAGCGCGCTCGCCTAGAAGAAACCGATTCACTCACGATTTGACGAAACCGATATCACCTATAGCTATCTAAAAATAGTGATCCACAATCTGGCAGTTCGCACAATAAAACTGGACGCGACGCGATCTCTGCAATTTAAATCGGTACTTACAATTTTTAAACAATCTTAATGAGTAGTATTGTTAGGAAGTCGGGTTTTCACTTGTACCTGATCATTGAAAAGGTGCAATTATAGTTTCGTTCACATTCGGTGAACTTCATCAGGGATGAAATGAGTCGATCGATGACACGTCTTGCACTATAGTTGGACCATTCCAACAATCAGGTACACGTGAAAACCCGTCTTCTTAAACAACATGAACAAACACGCGTAAGTTTTCTAAATAAGAAAACGAGTAGTGCTAAGAATCAATGATGGCTAGATCCTGAAGCAGGTTCTCTTCGTACTCCGGAGCGATGGGACGGGACAGTCGAGACTTCTCCGATATTGTGAACAATCTGAAACGAAAATCTTACCATAATACTTCAGGAACGGATACATAGAAAAGAGGCAAGCACCCATTTAACGGTGTGTTCCGGCAGCCTTCCTTGAGAGCCAGTGTATTCCAGACTAGGCATGATCTATCAAGAGCTACAGTATTGCTGACTTCCGTGGTCGGATGCCTAGCTGTGTAGCATAAAAAAAGGCTGACATCCAAGCTTGTCAAATCGCCTGAAAAAAATCAATAGCAATACGCGAAACAAGAAATAATTAAACGCCTGCATAAAACTTCATAGTAGCGGTCTATTCCACTCTAATCCAATGGACAAATCTATGGATGGATTTATTTCTAATTATTATTCCAGTCTAATATGGTGTGCTTTTTATCCTATTCTAATCCATCATAGATTTAAGCGAGTCGGTACATTTTTTGATAAACTTCAATAAAGTAAAATTTCGCTCTCTCAGCTATGACTTAATACTAAAAAGATTCATGCAAAAACTGGAACTAACATATTTTTGTTTAATCAAAAGTAAAAGAAGATTGAGCAATGGATTTTAGTGGACCGCGACAATCATAAATAAAATAATTATTGATCACTTCAAATTACACAAAAAGATAGGTACATTAAAAATATTAATAAACCACTTGTGAAAAAATATGAATTAACGATTAAAGTGGTCATAAAAGTGCAAAAATATCCGTCAATGGATTTTAGTGATCTTAGCGGTATATTGTGGGAATGTAATAAAATATTGTTTATACTCGTACCTACTATAATTATGTAAGTTTCATCACTCTTTTTGTCTATACTATATAGTTAGTATATTCCTAATCCTAACTAATATTATAAATGCGAAAGTAACTCTGTCTGTCTGTCTCCCTGTCACGCCAAAACCACTGAACCGATCTGGATGAAATTTGGTGCACAGGTAGATTGGACCCCGGGAAAGGACATAGGATACTTTTTAACCGACTTCAAAAAAGAAGTTCCCCCATTATATCAATAATCCAATG
Source organism: Ligdia adustata (assembly GCA_947049295.1). Lineage (NCBI taxonomy): Eukaryota > Metazoa > Arthropoda > Insecta > Lepidoptera > Geometridae > Ligdia > Ligdia adustata. The sequence goes on from OX346234.1 coordinate 11,341,647, forward strand.
CGGAACTACGCGAGTAAAACCGCGGGGCACAGCTGGTATAATAGTAGTATATAGCTATAGCGTAATATGTATCATCAGAATATATACCTAGGAGCAATTCATTACATAAAAATTTCATAGTGGACATAGTAAATAAGAAAACTACATAAATGACATATAAGGTCACCAACATATGTTTAATATGCAAGTAAAAATATCACTGCAAAATAGAACATACAAAGAAATGCGACGAGTAAATATAAGTCATATACTATTTACATACCTTGTAATTATGTAATTATATAACGCATTTATATATAGCATTATATGTACATTATAATGCTATATATCTAGACACGGCGTCCACAAGCACTTAAGTCATTTTTTTCTCAAAATGCTAATAACTCACAGGGCTTTGCTTTTTATACATTCTATCGGCGGGAATAAGAAACCAAGTCATAGGGCTTCAAATGGCGAGCCGACAATCTTACGCACCATACAACTTATGTTTTTGTAACATTTCCAGCGCCAGTGAATAAGCACTTAAGTGGACGTAAGTAGTTTTGGTCGAAATAGTTTTAACTTTCGTTTTGACTTCAGACATCTGACTTGAGTGATTTGGGCCGTGAGATTCTCAAGTACCCTCTATATTTATTTTTATTGCTTAAATGCATAATACAGGGATTTTACCACACAAGGTGTGAAGGGTCCACTTGAAGATTTTGTTTCAAGCCACTATTATACATTTTTCTGTTCTCTACAGTGGTTGTGTTTTGCGATTTGTGATAATTTTATTTTGTTATTATGGAATCAAGAGGAAGAAAATTACTGAAGCTTGTTCTAAATCCAGAAAACACAAGTACTGGTGACCAAGGTACAACTACTACTGTTCAACCAAGGACGTCTCGGACGCGGGACCAGGAATCAATAACATCTGTTGAATCAAACAATGAATTTCCTGACGTGGCTAATCCAACAAAATCACCAACCAGCCCCAGTCTGCTTACAGAAGATATCACTGTTCGTAATAGATCAACGGATGATCAAAGTATATTCTTTGATCCTCAACCAAGTACATCTGGAACACACCAAACACATACAACTCTTGACGAAACACCAAGTGACTTTTCAAGTGATGACTCTGTGAATGACCCAACATACTCTTTACCTAACCTGACGTACACTGTACCAAGTAACGACCTACCTGCGGAAGATGTAGAACAGCCACAACAGCTACAAAAACAATCAGTACACAGCCGAAAAAGAAAACGAGAAAATAAATTGAAACGAAATCTTGGTCTTACGTATGTGACTGCTTCTGGGAAAAACATAGCAGAACGAAAAATGCAGGAATTACCAAATTGTCGAAATAAATGCCGGGAAAACATTAGTGATGTGCAACGTGCTATAATACATAAGGAATTTTGGAATCTTGGGTCTTATGATTTAAGAGCAGCCTTCGTTTCATCTCTGATCACTATCCATGAAAAACAAACAGAGCGACGTCGCGTCTCAGATCCTGATCATCAGAGATTTAGACAGTGCACCTACAGGTATCATTTGGACACTAACAGCCAAAAAATATCCGTATGTCAAGGTTGCTTTTTAAAAACGTTATCAATAACCGGTAATTTTGTGAAACTGATAGGGTTGAAAAAACGCAGCACTTCCAGTGGTATAATACAGCCAGATAAACGTGGAAAAAAGACCCCAACAAATAAACATTCAGATCTAAAGATTCAAGAAGTAATAAGTCATATTAATTCATTCCCGTTATACGAGAGCCACTACACAAGACGAAAAAGTAACCGAAAGTATTTACCATCACACTTAACAATTTCAATCATGTATTCTCTATATAAGACGTCTCATGAAAACCCCGTCAGTGACAAAATTTACCGAAGAGAGTTTCATAAATTAAACTTGAGTTTCAAAAAACCGAAGGCTGATACGTGCCACAACTGTGACGTCATTAAAATGAAGATAAGTATTGCAAACGACGAAACAGCAAAAACCACCCTTGAAACAGAACGCGAGTCACATTTGCTAGCAGCTGATATGGCTTATAATGAAAAAAAATGTGATAAAATGACTGCATCAACAGACAAAACTTTAAAGTGCCTGTCTTTTGATCTCCAACAGTGTCTACCTACTCCAGCTTTAGAGTCATCCGTAGCTTTTTATAAAAGGCAGCTATGGACATTCAATCTTACCGTGCACGACAATGCAACAGGGTTGTCTACACATTACATGTGGCATGAGGGTATCTCGGGTCGAGGTGCTAATCAAGTGGCATCTTGCTTATTCATTCATCTTAAAGAACTGCCTCAGGACATATCAGAAGTTATTTTATACTCTGATACATGTGGAGGTCAAAACAAAAATACTCACGTGGCCGCAATGTTTACGTACCTGATGACACTAAAGCCCTCGTTAAAAAAAATTCACCACAAATTTATGGTGCCAGGCCACACTCATATGGAAGTAGATTTAGATCACGCCATCATTGAAAAGAAAAAAAAGAAAACTGCTATTCAAGTATATCACCCGCATGACTGGATGCAATTAGTAAGGTCAAGCAGTAAAAAGTTTACAGTGCATGAAATGCAACAAGTGGAGTTTGTGGACTTTGCGAGTCTGTTGAAAGGGCCACTAATAGCCCGAAAAAAAGACACTGATAGCAAGGACTTTAAATGGCATGATGTGAAGTGGCTGTGCTACGAATCGAATTTTGGTATAATAAAGTACAAAAACTCGCTGGTCAGAGATGAGGATTTTAAAGCTATTAACTTTAGAAGACATACACGAACCGGCGACACCATAAATTTTAATGTATCACCTATTACAACTGACCCAGTGCCAATAAGTGTCGAAAAAAAACGGGACATTATTTCCCTTTTACCTCTCGTTCCGGAATGTTTTCATCATTTTTATCAAAATCTTATAACAGCAACAGATGCTAGGAACGTAGACCCTGATTTACAAAGCTCGGAAGATACCGACTAATGTTTATTTTACTTTACGTGATTAGATTATTTTACTGAGTAAGTTATAGTACAGTTTAGTATAAATGAACATACAGTATGTGGGACTTTCGGTACATACTTATGTGTAAGAAACACGTAAGTCATATCTAATAAACAAAATTAATCTAAAGCTTCGACGGTCAACAAAACTTAAGTCAGACTATATTATGTACTAATAAACATAGGGCAATAAGATTTATTTAGTGTATAATAAGGTAGTAAGGGAGTAATAATAAATAATAAAAAAAACCCTGTCAGTACGTTTTTTTTACACCAGTCATTAAAAACATCGCCCTGTAAACTTTTCTATTTACTAGATTGTTGACTTAAGTGCTTATGGGTTCCGGGTCTAGATATAAAGTAAATATCTTAAATCATATTTTGGCAAAATATTACATTTACAAATTTTACACAGGGTTATCGGCTAGGGGTGTACTTAACCGTAAGGGGGTCTCTATACACACGGTAATAAAAAACTTTCACTATGAGACCAATACTAAATTCGAGAAAAAAGATCAGCTGTTTCACAGACCGATTTTGTCTCAGACCGAGAAACTTTTTCTATTGAAGAATTGTTTTTTTTCTCGATTTCAGGGTTGCTCTGATGAAGTTTGTTGGTAATTATGAGTATAGCAACCCTCTTTGGGCTTAGCACACCCCTAACTATATATTATATTACATAATATAAAGTAATTTTCTCTCGCATCACTCAATATCTCCCGATGTCTGACGTCACTATATTAAACGACCAAAATATTAATTTCCACACACAAACATATTGAAAAATTAAATATAATATATATATAATTGTAAAAAATAAAATAATAATAATAATAGTATATACTTATTTTTTATTTATTTGGCAAGTAACTATTATTATATATACACAAGATATTAAACAAAAATTACTCGCTCAAAAAATTATGAATATCAGGCAAAGTGCCCAAAATGCTGGCTGTGTTGCCCCCCCCCCCCTGCTCAATTGCAAGACTTGTTGTACAAATAATGACTGTACAAATAATACATTAATTACATATTGTATAAGAAGTAGCGAGACGTGTCATCGTTGAAGACACGAACGACTTATTTCATCTCCGATGAAGTTCACCGAATGTGAACGAAACTATTGTTTTAACGTTTTCTTAAACAATATGAACCAAACACGCGTTAGTTTTCTATAATACATTAACTACATAGTAACTCTACAATATGAATATATAGATATCACAGAAAATATGTTTAAATTTTCTTATATCTTAAATGTCACGAACATAATTATATGCATAATCTTAATTAACATGAATATTGGTTTCGTGTGTACTAAAGCAATATTCAAAATGGGGTTAAAAGTAAAGCAAAAGAGGGTAATTTTAAATAAATTTTACTATGACTTCAGCTTTGCCCCGATGCACTCTAAATTAAAGCTGTTTTTGTATTTTGTATGATTTTTATATTTATATCTTAAAAATCTTAGGTTTAAGAAATAATGACATGTAGTATTATAATTAACCCTTCTCTTCCCTCGCCCCTTGCCTTAGTGCCCCTTAGTGCTTTAAACCAATAAGCCTGTATAAGCTTTTCTCAACTATGAGATTTTTTTTCTCTCAGTTTGACTGATAAAGCTTGTCTAATTCACATGTCAAAACAAAACAAAAATAATGTTTGTAAGACATTACGTAATTGTTTGTAAAGCGATTTCTTCCAGACAACCTTGGAGCCTATCTACAGGTGGAACCTATTAGTCCTGTCCGGCAGTAGTGAGGAGGTACCTGTCAAAGTCAAATCATTTATAGGCCTTATTACATTAGGCAAGTCAAAACGTGCAATAATTAAGTACAATAATACGACCTTATTTTTCAATGAAAGAAAAATTAAAATTGACATTTAAATCACAAAACAATATGAAAGTTAAAAATTTGAGTCTGATGAGTTACAAAGTCAAGTCATGGTCAATATTAATTTGTATTATGTTAAATATATATATATATATATCTTAATATATATAAATCTCGTGTCACAATGTTTGTCCTCAATGGACTCCTAAACCACTTAACCGATTATAATAAAATTCGCACACCATGTGCAGTTCGATCCAACTTGAGAGATAGGATAGTTTAAATCTCAAATAATAGTCGCAATTTTAATTTATTGCTAATTATTGTTGTCTGTTATTATTTGACAGTCACAATTATCTGTTAACTCCAAATGATTCTAACAGATGTCGATACCTTTCGACTGGGTTGAGTAAGTAATCAATAGATGGCGCTGCTATGGTAAATCTACTAAAAACTTTAGCCACAGCAACGCGTGGCCGGGCCAGCTAGTATATATATATATATATATATTTTATGAATGAATAGTCAGATCAGTACCGAGTAAAATGCAGTGGAATTAAAGTTTTTTGTGGATAAAAAATTAGTCCTAAATTCATAGACATGTAAGTTTAGCTGCAGATTGAGGTAATTTATAACATATTATTTGAAACCAGATGCTATGCATATGCTATTATTTGGCTATTCGAGTTCTGTTATAGGCACGTCAAGTATAGTTAGATCCCTGATACTGTACGACAAATGCCATTAGATTTACTTTCTCGTATGATATTTCTGAGAGACAATTTGTAAATGGATAAGTCACCATTATTTTGTGTATCTTAAAATATTTTCGAGCTACTGGGCGTGTCTTTAATCGTATTGTAGCTTTCTCACCACTTAGAACTTTTTCCTTGTCTCCAAAAATTTTAATTCTAGTCTCTTATAGAGCTTGTCCTTTATTTCTATGTGGGTTTCATGACTAAATAAGCCAATATAAATCCAATCAGGCTTGACATTAACAAGGTCATTAATATATACAAAGATAAGAACAGGTCCCAATATTGATCTTTGATACTTGTGTTACCCCCCCCCCCCATGTTTTTACAGTAGCAACTTTACCTGTCTGCGAAGTGCAGTAACTCGAAGCACACCTCCACCATGATGAGTACGATGATCATCCACTCCAGCCGGATGTGGTGTCTGTCTGCAGCCCACGTGGAGAGCAGTTCCAGGAGCTCTACGCAGTGGGAGAGCCGCTCGTTTAGTACCTGGAACATGACATTCAAATTTAATGGATCCAACTGGAGAAGGGTGGCCCTGGATAGCTACAGCAGAAAGAGTTGGAGGAGGCCAATACAAAAATGCACTCTGAAATCGGAGACATATTATAGAAACCTGACAAAAAGCGTTCAGATTAAATGGCTTGGTTCATATTATTTATCAACTACCCCAATGAATTATTCTACCTTTATATATGGGCTATAATATTGATAATTATGTTCAACACCATTGCGCGTGTTTTAACAAAATGTATTTCTTGTGTTATTAAAATCCCATCCTTTTTTTTCATAAAACTAACGCGTCTTTGACATATTATTGTTCAAGAAGAAGGGTTTTCGCATGTATTTTTAAATGTCCACTATATGTGAACCAACTATAGTTGGACCTTTTCAACAATCAGGTACCAGTGAAAGCCCATCTTCTTAAATAATATGCACCTGATTGTTGGAAAGGTTCGTTCGGTCACACTCGGAAAACTTCATCAGGGATGAAATGAGTCGTTCGTGTACTCAACTATGGTAAGTATCGCATTATGAGTGTGAGTATATAGTCAATTAGTTTATCCATCTATCACATCCTATCAATATATGTACTTGTATTTAACAGTATGGTTACCCTGGTCCTCCTCGGTATGGTGAAGTAGGCGACGGTGGCTGAGTACAGCCTCTCGAGCTGTTCCTCCTCCCAGTAGAAGTCAGGAGTGTCCAGCAGATCAGAGTCCACGTTCAGCCGGTGTCGGAGGGAGAACAGCTCACCTAGCTTGCGAACCACCTGGAAAATGGGAATAATTATTAGCCATTTAATCTGAATGGTTTTCCCTTCTGGTTTTTACTCGTATAATATGTCTCTGATTTCACAGTGCCTTTTTGTATTGGCCTCCTCCAACTCTTTCTTAGGCTGAGTATAGTGACCCCCTTTTGGCTTAGTACACCTCTAGCCGATAATCCTCTGAAATTGTGGTCTCACCTCTTTCTTATCCACCTTGGTGGTGCCGTCCCTCTCCATGAGCTTGGTGTGAGCTCGGACCGAGGCAGCGAGCGCCTCCAGCCGAGACTCCCACGCCCCGAGCCGCGCCGACTGCACCATGGCGTGACTATAACAATTAAATTCTTAACTAATTGTATCTTGATTTTTCTCGCTAGATTATGTATCATCATCATCATCATCAGCCAGAAGACGTCCAATGCTGAACATATTTTTAATATATCATTCTAAGTAAGAATTGCCTTACTTATTGAATTGATTTTTAAGAAAATGCTTATGTATTTAAGCGTATTTTACAGTTTATTATAATACACTAATTGTAACCTGACTTGTATATAACAATTACCAAAAAAATAAATATGAATATGAACATAGGTCTCCCCCTAAGAACGCCATTCTGAATCGCATCCACTGGTTACTTGTGAGTTTCACTATGTCGTGGATTCACGTAGTGGGAGGTCTACCTGCGCTGCGTCTTCCGGTTCGTGGTCACCACTCAAGTACTATTTACTCGTATATGTACGAACATTTATTGGCATTATTTTTATTGACAGGTAGAATTTCTAAAATAATATATTTATGCGCGTGTCTCTTCACAGGAAAGGTTCATGATAAATGACACAAAAGACTCCACTTGTTAGTTTTCTTCAAAAGAAAACTTAATTTCTCATATATTTAAAAACCTAAAATGCTCATTGCTGTGATGTTGACCCATATACACTAGAAATAATCAATAACCATAGATGGTTCTGTTGTACTTGAAATCCTACTAACATTTTAACTGTGAAAGTTTGTATGCATGCATGTATGTTTGTTACTTTATCATATAACATATAGTTAGAAGCGAGTTCGAAAAAACCCGTCTGCTAAATCGTTAAACCTGTGTATCATCCTTAATTCCTCTTCTATTTAATTTTGATGTACCCAGTGTCACTCTCTCTGTAGTTATAATTTTTACTTGAAAACAATATTAATTACCTGAATGTATATCTTTCTAGTGAATTATCTCTGGACGGCACCATTACAAAGCATGACTCTTGTAAGTAACACGATTTCCTGAAACCAAAATGAAACTTGCATTAGATATTGTACAAACATAAATAAAATATAATTTAATAGCTCCATAAGTTGAACTCACGCATTTGGTTGGTAAATATAAGTCATGATCTCTTTTTCCTTTTCAACTACTTCTTTAGGGTAGCTTTCAACTTCATACCTGAAAAAACAAAGTAAATAACACATTTTTTTTTATTCGATGTAAATTCATGTACTCTCGCCATATTCATAATTATTGCTGTCAATGTGGTGTTCTACTGGATACTCTATCTAGGGCCACTGCTAAATGCTAAACTAGTTAAATATCAAACAGTATGTATGTTAACAATCTGACTCATATTGGGATTCTATTTTAGTAATAATTCCAAATTCACATTTGTTATTTTACTCGAGTTTATTTAATAACTGTGAACAGTGCAGCAAGCGGAGGATGTCTGAGGAGGCAAGGAAGCGCGCGGAGAACATAAGATAAGATAAGACAATTCTTTATTTTAAAACCAGCAACAATACATAAAATATGATTAAAGAAAACCTTATACACATATACCAGCTTTTAAATGGCGGCCTTATCGCTTAAAGCGATCTCTTCCAAGCAACCATGCACGTAAATGATAATAACTTATATTAAAGAGGCCTTAAAATATTACACTATCAACTAAACAGCTATAATAAATAATAATAAGTACAATCAATACTAATATAACTACACAGATACATATATAAATACATATACTACACTATGCATGGAAATAAATAGATTTGTTTCTTATAATTATTATTTCTTATAAGAAATAATAATAATAAGAAACAAATTTTAGTGCTATAGCGATGGATAATGTATTATGACTCAGCTTAAAAACGTGTACATGTACATTGCATGCCTGTAAAACGCTAACTCAGCAGTCCTTTCCTCCACAGTAACATTGCTACCTGGTTCATGGAGGAGGTTTGATTTCATAGATAAGTGAATTCTCCAATCTCCTACACCTCAATTACAGATGATGTCTGTGGCTAGCAGTGGCAGACTATGAACCAGTACAGGTAGTCTAGACTCTAACAGAATGGTGGCCAATAGACAGCAAGCAGCTGGGCCTGACAGACCACCAGCCAGACGGGCCAATGACGCCTGGGCAAATGGGCGATATTAGACCAGGATAGACAAATAAGGCACAAGGGTGAGGAGACTGATACTTAGTAGTAGGTTGCTACAGGCTAAAAATTATGATGGGGACTGTCTAGACTAGATAAATAAAGATACTGACTGTCACTATAGTTAAACCTTTCCTAACAGTCAGTTACTTGCGTTAACATATAATAATATAATTAAACAAAATTAACCAAATAAATTTAGTTTTATTTATGAAAATATAATTGTTCACTCACGGTTTCACAAACTCGAGCACATTGCTGGCTTCCAGCTCGGTGCAGTTCCAGAAGACCACTGCTCCTTCACGGAAGAACAGAATCTCCCGTGGCTCTGACCCCACTTTGTATACCGCACTCGCCACCACCACGTCACCCACCTCATGGGCTTGCAGGCTGTTATAAAACATTGGTAATAATTAGTTCTCAACTATGGCAGTAAATAATTGCTTTGTAGCAATAATAACCTCTAGTGAATTTACACGCAAACACACTTTCGCGTAGTTCTATTAGCTCGCGTCTTATAAGGAAGTTTTATTGTATTTAATGTCTGATGTTGAATATTAGCCTTTGACGATAGTAATAAGAAAGATATATGGTGCAATAAAACGTAACTTACTATCCGGGTTCGTAAAGCTTTTGTGCAACTAGCGCCTCTTTTAAATTCTTCAGATCATAAGCATTCGCTGTAGCATACGCTAGAGTCAAAAAATGTCCTTCTTTGTTACTCAAGTCAGCAGCTGAAGCTTTCTTATGTGTTATCTTCATTTTCAACGGAGTTCCAGCATTATCCAGTGCTGCGGTCGGCACGATAAGATCACTAGAGTATTTCCTTACGATTAAACTAGACAAAATTCCACTTTTCTGCGAGAAAATCGGTGATTTTAACGACAAGTTTTCGGCGACAGAGCCGGCGTTGATACACCTCGCAGTGACGAATCTTACAGTGCTAGAAGCAATTCTTGATAAATAAACGGTCATTTTGTTGGAGTTTTATAAAACCTTCAAAGATAAATTACCAAAACTGACACAGATTTTAATAATGTTATGTAAATTATAGTTGAGGTTAGAATCTTTATTTTGTTTTGACAACCAGACAGATGCCATTTTAAAAATAGCTTTTGACAGCTTAAATTACTTTTCTCTTTTGTTATGGCCCCGTACAAGGTGTGCATTTAACTCATTTTAGTGTAAAGCAAGTTCTTTGCAGTAAGATCACCTACATTAATCCAGGCTCCGACTGTTCAGTACCTAATCTCTTTTCAATCTCTACATGAATCATACAATCCACTTACTAGTGAATTTCTATATTTCATACTTACTTATTTTTAATTTTTAAAGAAAGGCAGTTTTAGTTGTTAAATTAACCTAACCGATATTTTTTATTTTGACTTCTTGAATATTCGACGCAATACCGCGTGCGGCATATCTACGTACGCGTCTCAGCGGTCTCCGATTGGATCTGTAACAAAAATAAACTATATTAATAAAAATAATAAAAATCTGTTTTGATGGGGAAATTTAGGTCATACCAAAATCTATGTTATGACTTTACTACCTAGTCATGCCACCAGCGTCTGTCACTCGACCCTTGTTTATATCCCAGTAATAGATACATTGTCATCATGTTTAGTCTACGCGCCCACGCTATAACATATGGTGGGACTTACTGGAACGCTGAGATGACAAATCTCCTCGTTAACTTAGCTCTAGCCTTAAGGACATTTATTCACTCTATATTCAGACTGCATTGAAGTCACAAGTGTTAATTAAATAATTTAAATCGATTAAATTGTTTTTTAAAAACATCATCACGCGCTTCCCGAACAAGTCTGGCGCAGCCGTACGGATTTTTCACAATTTTCGCGAGTTACTACGTGTCGCGATCGCCCCTAAATCTGTGACGCGAACTAGCAGCTTTTCGAAAACCGACTTTACGCGGAAGTGGAAATCTCGAACCAAATAAATTCGACTCCAGTGGAAGAGCGTGAATCAAGAAGCTGAAGTAGAGTCAGGAGGACAGGGGATCGAGCAGATTGTGAGTAAACCTTTTCACATCCTGTATTTATATTCCTGTGTCTTTTCCGATTTTTCCTCTCGATCACAAATTATCGGGTGGAATAGTTATAGTTTATCTGATTTTGGTTTACACTTAAATAACTTGGTAACGTTCTGATTAGTTTAAGAATAATTTATCGCAATTAACATTATTGTGATAAATAATTAATTATATTTACATTCTTTTTACACTAAATCGGTAAATTGAATAAATTAATTTTAAATAAATGTAATATTAGGTAAATTTATAAATTAAGAAAAATGGAGTACAGACCGATTCCTAAGGAAATTTTGGCAGTAATTCCTAAATATGACGGAGACGAACAACAATTAAATCTCTTTCTGTCAAAATGTGATTATGTGGTTAACGGGAGCAGAATTGCGGGAAACCTAGCTCAAGAAACTTATATTTTCCATTCAATTACTAGCAGATTGACTGGTAGAGCCGCATCTCTCCTCAGTGATAACCCTAATATAAATACTTACGAACTTGCTAAAGATATACTGACCCAACACTTTGGTGATCCGCGATCGGAAGAATGCATAGCTATAGAACTAGAGTCACTTAAATTAAAACCCAGTGAAACATATATCCAATTTTGTCATCGTATCCAAAGCGTAAAAAGCTCACTTTTCTCTAAAGTAAACAGACTAGTTGATGAGGGAATCAAAGCGGCAAAAATGATCGTTTACAATAACATGGCTTTAAATGTATTTTTGTACAATCTACCGGAAGATATGATCCGCATAGTTCGATTAAAAGGTTGCTCAAATTTGGAAGCTGCACTAAGCATTGTAACAGAAGAAGTAAATTTCAAATTTCAATATGACGCTAAAAATAAAATACTTAAGCAAACCTCACTACAGTTACCAAACATGAGTTCGCAAAATACATTAAAACCAGTTATTACGCCTCAAGGTTTTAAACCATATTTTAACCCTAACCAACAATTTAAATTCGGCATTAATCAAGGTCAAGGTTTTAAACCGAATTTCATGCAGCAATTACGATTCTCTCCACCTGCACAAAATTTTAAATTTGTAACGCCCCAAAATTCGCCTCAACGCAATTTCGGTCAGGCACCCGTTCAGCGTGCACCGTTCCAACACGGTGGTTACAAATTCGGTATTCCCCAACAACAGAATTTCAGATTTGGAATTCCAAACCAGCACGCAAACCAATTTAGATTGCCTGCACCTGCAAAATACCGTTGTCTTTTACTAACCAAGTAAAACACAACATCAGGACAACTAACGAAGACCCGATTTATATAAGACCTTATCGACACCCACCTGTCATTAATCAGGAAATTCAAAAACAAGTTGATAAACTTTTAACAGATAACGTAATATCTAACTCACACTCACCTTGGAGTGCACCTGTCCACCTGGTACCCAAGAAAATAGATGCATCTGGAGAAAAGAAATTTAGGATGGTAATTGACTATCGCCGCCTTAATGAAATCACAGTTGATGACAAGTACCCGCTACCTAATATTACTGACCTCTTCGATAAGATAGGTAAAGCACAATATTTTAGCACGATAGACCTTGCTAGCGGCTATCATCAAATTGAAGTAAATCCAGCAGATAGAGCAAAAACGGCATTTACCACACAATCTGGTCATTTTGAGTTCAAAAGAATGCCGTTTGGTTTAAAAACTGCACCGGCTACCTTTCAGAGAGCAATGGACAATGTTCTGCGCGGTCTCCAAGGTACCCATTGCCTGGTATATCTTGACGATATTATAGTGTTTTCCTCGAGCTTACAAGAACACGTCGAAAAACTGAGGAAAGTTTTCGATAGACTCAGAGAAACCAATTTAAAAGTCACCCTTGACAAATGCGAGTTCCTAAGAAAAGAAGTTTTGTACTTAGGACACACCATCACTAAAAATGGCCTTATGCCAAATAACGACAAAATAAAAGCGGTAATGAATTTCCCACTACCACGAACATCTACGGAAATCAAAAGTTTTCTGGGTTTGGTAGGTTATTACAGGAAATTCATTAAAGACTTTGCTAAACTGACACAACCTTTAACATCAAGTTTAAAAAAGAAAAATAAAATTGATTGCACAAAACCGGAATATGTAGACGCATTCGAAAAGTGCAAAGAGTTATTAATTAACGCACCACTCCTACAGTTTCCCGATTTCGATAAACCGTTCGTCCTTACGACGGATGCGTCCAACTTTGCCGTAGGCGCTGTCCTTTCACAGGGACCTATTAGTAGTGATAAACCGATAGCGTATGCAAGCCGTACATTAAACGATGCCGAAACACGGTATAGTACAATTGAAAAATAACTGTTAGCTATTGTTTGGGCTACAAAGCATTTCCGACCATATCTATACGGGAAAAAGTTTACAATTTACACGGATCATAGACCCCTTATTTGGGCCAAATCAATAACTGAACCAAACAGTAAACTCACGCGATGGAAACTGCGTTTAGCGGAATTCGATTATGACATTAAATACAAAGCAGGAAAACAAAATTGTAACGCAGACGCTCTATCACGAATGCGTATAAATGCTTTAGGCGAAAAAGACGATGTATCAATGAAAGTTAATATTGATAAAATCGAGCAAAAACTCAAACAACACATCAAGGACGTGACCAATGAAATCGAATGATTAAGTAAAAATAAGACCGTTTCTCCTCGCGCTTCTGCATCGCGCGAACGCACACAATCTCCGATTGTTATTTCCTCTGATTCAGAGAAAACTCTATCTATTAGTAGTGGAGGTAGAAAATCGCCTTACTCATATCCATCCCTAAGGAGTGTTACTGCATCTGCATCAGAAGGACGAGACGATATAAGTACTATAGGCACAATCCATTCAGCACAAGATCTTGATACGGATGGTATGCATATATTACAGGAGGCTATAGACACAAAGCCGAACCAAATTCTTGTATACACTTGGAACAGAGACCAACTATCTGTCAAAGACTTATCTAGGGATAAACAAAAGGTATTGGAAGTGCATTTACCTCTTAATAATCCGGAATTAGTGAAACGATTTCTAAAAAGCTATATTAAGCCAAAAATTAAATATTTCTTTTATTTCGAGGATCCGTTACATCGTAAGCAATTTTCGGAAGCAACTATTTTCCTGTTTCAGAAAGGAACTGTTAAATTTTACGAGTGCACAAATAGAGTAATATATGTAGAAGATGAAAAGGAACAACGTAGTATAGTGCTGAAATATCATGTAGGAAAAAATAGTCATAGAGGAATTAAAGAAACATTAGTACATTTAAGACGGACATTTTACTGGAACAAAATGGATGAGACTGTATCCAGCATTATAAATTCATGTAAAATTTGCCGAAAAATGAAATACGATCGTAAACCCTTAAAACCTGAATTACAACTAACGCAAACACAAATACGACCATTCCAAGAGTTGTTTATCGATACATTTTCCATTGATGGAAAATACTATCTTACAATTGTAGATGCCTTCAACAAATTAGGACAAGCGTTTGAGATAAGTTCTAAGTCAACCCCAGAAGTAGTCAGAGTACTGATAAGGTACTTCTCATTATATGGTACACCAAATAGAATCAGTTCGGACCCTGGTACCGAATTTAATAATACACTACTGAAAGAAATGTTATCGTTTTATAAAATAGACATTCATATCGGTACACCTCATAACCCCAACTCTATGGGTGTAGTTGAAAGATTCCATTCAACAATTATCGAAATATACAGAATAGCTAAATACGAACAAAAAATAACTGACGCCTCATCTGTTATGACATATGCGATAATGTCTTATAATCACACTATTCATTCGACTACAGGGCTTACCCCATTTGAAGTAGTTTTTGGCCATACAGAGTCCAACAACGCTTTTGACGTAGATTTCAACAAACAATTCACACAACAACTAGTCAAGGAACATGTTAAACGTACTAAACACTTATATGAATATCTGACCGACAAAATTATCGAGACTAAAAGAACAAGTACAAAGCTGCTTCGGTAACAAAACATTTGATTCCGATTTTATTGAAATAGAGGTACAAACGGATTATACTATGAATATAACTATAGAAAAGTATAGAGAATTAATTCCATCAATAAGGTATAAGCGCGGTCTATTAAACCCTATTGGTTCTTTGATCAAAACTATTACTGGCAATCTTGATAATGATGACGCTATAAGATACGAAAAACTAATCCAAGAAGTTAAATCAAAACAAAACGTATTAGATTATAAAATGACAATTGTTGCCGAAATGTTGGGTACGTACACAAAGAATACTAACTCTACCAAAAGCAATTTTATACAGATTGAGGGAAGTATCGAAGATATTAACCGCAATCTAAATGAGTCCAAATTATCACAATCTAGATACCGCATTATACACATCTATAACGCGTTTATACATAACTTTCAAACCCTCTACATGAAGTTAAATGAAATTGAAACAGCCATTGCTTTTGCTAAAGTTCACTTATTACACCAATCTATTATAGACACAGACGAATTAATATTGTTACTAAAGGAAATCGAAAAAACTGAACAACTCGTTTTTCCAGCAAACCTAGAAAACATAGTTAACATTGAACAATGTATAGAAATAGAAGCTTATATAAAACAAAATCAGATAAAACTTATAATGCATATTCCCCTTGTTAGAAACGAAGTTTACAACTATTTTAAATTGATTCCTTTACCATTATATAACAAATCCAATGACCTTACCTCTCTTATTATTCCTAAACATCCCTATATCCTTGTCAAAGGGTTGAAAGCAAAGCCGCTTTCTCAATCATGTCGAGAAGTAGATGAAGATCGTTTCCTGTGCTTTGAAAACTAAATTTCACCGATAACTGATGATGATTGCATTATTGACCTTATGCAATTTACTACAAATATAACAAGTTGCCACCCAGTTCCTGTTGTAATTGATGACGTAAAGGCTGATCTTATTCAACCTAACCGATGAATTATTTATGCAAAAATGGAAACTATACTCACCAAGAACTGCGAAGACGAGATAACGCAGGAAACCCTTTCCGGTACATACATTTTAACCATGGACGATGATTGTTATGTCGGAATAAAGGAATTGAAGCTGAAAAGACATCTAAGCCAAGGAAAGGCCGAAATTGGCAGGAAGTTTCCGGTAATCAACTTACCAGCAACACTGACGAGCACGTCAGGTCGTATGCAGCGAAAACCTGTTAACCTCAACGGAGTCGATCTTTCCGATACTCGATTCCTGAATTATTTATTGCAGAAAATTGGAAGTGAAATTAGTGATAGTGAAAGCCAATATAGTGCTATAGCATATAAGAGTGTTAGTATAGGAAACGTAGTATTTTGTGTAATCATATAACCTTATTTGTATAACCTTAATAATGTGTAAAAGTAAAATTAAGAAATTGTGTAGGTATTCGAGATAATCCTCATCCTTCGGATAATCTCGAACTTGCGGAGGGAGGAGTCATGCCACCAGCGTCTGTCACTCGACCCTTGTTTATATCCCAGTAATAGATACATTGTCATCATGTTTAGTCTACGCGCCCACGCAATAACATATGGTGGGACTTACTGGAACGCTGAGATGACAAATCTCCTCGTTAACTTAGCTCTAGCCTTAAGGACATTTATTCACTCTATATTCAGACTGCATTGAAGTCACAAGTGTCAATTAAATAATTTAAATCGATTAAATTGTTTTTTAAAAACATCATCACGCGCTTCCCGAACAAGTCTACCTATTTTGAATATTGGAATTATGGATTATCAGCATGATAATTATCATAATCTGTTGGCTACTTATACTGATTGATCTTCTTACTAGAAACACAGAAAACATAAAAATTGTACTTACTTTAATCTACTATTACTATTGTACAGTATAGCCGTGGAACTTAAAGGCTCTACAAACTTTGGCCCATATACCTACTTCACAAAAGTTTTAAATTAACATAATTAGTCTAGCTTAATTATATTCATGCGACGTCAATATTCAGGGCGTTGTATGTGCGACACGCGACTTCCGCCGCACGCGACATCACTTCACCATTCGTGGATCCAGGGAAGTAGAAAAGGGGGAAAACCCGGGATTTTCTTACTTTCAATTCAACTATTTAATTCAATTTAGGCGCACTTTTACAGCACAGACTTACGGACTGATCGAAACTATAAGGGTTCCTGTACGAAAACGGTAGTAGGTACCTACTATAAAACCCTAAAATAGATCAAGAGGTTTTATAATGGCGTAAAACATGTGTCGTGATTGCAAGGTCAATATTCCACAAAAGTAAATGCTAGTTTACTTGTTACCCGAATGCGAAAGAAGGAGGGTAATAAGTTAACTAATAGTATGATTAGTATGTATGTATATTTCTTTGTCACGCCCTAGAGCCTAAACGGCTTGTCGTATTTTTATGTTAATGACACTGGGTACATCAAAATTAAAAAAATGAAAAATTTAGGATGATACGCAGATTTAACGGGTTAGTCGGGTTTTTTCGAGCTCGCTTCTAACCACGTGTTAGAAACTTAATATTAACTCTGTCTCCGACCAAACCTTGTTTAGATAAGGCCCCCTTAAAATGAAGTCTTACAGCCCTGCACTCCACGACACAAAATGACACGAGACACGACAGACGTGAGATGGCGCCGGCGGGCGTGGGCTGCGACACGACTCCATACAATGGCCGGCTATGACACGCGCCAACTGGGTCGTGTTCCACGCCTCAGGGTGAAACTTTTTTGTTTTTTACCCTGGCCGTAGGTACCGAACGCGTTAGTAGAATATTTACACTGACAGCAACTCAACCTCGCACTTCACAGGAAAATAGCCTCTATTGCTGTAGCCATTTATTGTCAACTGTCAGATAAAGTCAGAGTGTTTTTTAGCGAGCTATTTCAATCGTTATATAGTTGCACCTAACGGACGCTATGAACGCGTCAGTTGCGTGTCCGTTGTTATTTACACTGAGGCCGCGAACGCGAGAAGAGCGAATAGTTGCACCTAGAGTGTAGGCACCCCTATTTACTTACAAAAACACTGGGAAAACAAAAAGAAAATTCACGCGGAAGCTACCGACAAGTACAATCATTTCAATTCATTGGCTGTTTCACACTGATAGATTTTTACTATAGTCTGAATGAGTGGGACGGTTTGATATAGGTAAACTTTATTAAAATCGGTCTAGTAACTTGGTTTATAAATCAGAATAACAGATAGGTTTGCATACGTGCTTGCTGAATTTAAATCTATAAGAATACACTTTTTTAAAGTTCTTAAAACTTCTTAGACAATCCCATGAAATTTTTATCAAATACTTAACTGAAAAAATATTGTATTAGCGACAGCCGAATTTAAGTCTGTTGTCACATTTTATTTAGAAAACTAACGTGTATTTGATTCATATTCTATAAGAAGCCGGGTTTTCACGCGTACCTGTTTATTGGAAAGGTCCAACTATAGTTTCGTTCACATTCGGTGAACTTCATCAGGGATGAAATGAGTCGTTTGTGTCTTCCACGATGAACTTTCCAATAATCAGGTACGCGTGAAAACCCGATTTCTTAAACAATCTGTTATCACATTTTAGAAGTGATTTATTTGCGACTTGTTTTGTGTGATACCTTATTCTTCTTTCTTATATATAAAAATCAAATGCTGTTCGTTAGTCTCGCAAAAACTCGAGAACGGCTGGGACGATTTTGGTGATTTTGGTCTTGAAATGTTTGTCGTACTCCAGAGAAGGTTTAAAAGGTGAGAAACATACATAACTGTATGAAGGTATGAAGTTCGGCGGGTCAGCTAGTTCGCTATAAAAAGAAAAGGCACCATACCAATCAAGGCTGAAAAGCTGTAAGTGAAAATTGCTGTTATTACACGAGGGAAATTCACGTTTTCCCTGAACAGTGGGAAAGTACATCGCGTGCAGACTAGAACGGAGAACTAATCACAAATCGATAAGTCCGTCTGCGGTGACGCACTCGCATAAACGAACGACTGAAATAATACTGAATTGGACACTAGGTACTCAAGTATGGGTTTTGGGGTTTGATAGTTATTAGGCGCCATTTTAGTAGATCTTTTCTAGCTCATGATATATATATTGATTATATTATGTGTATAATCCATCCATTTTGGATTGATTTTGGAAATTCATTGTCCAAGGCTTTGAGGTTGAATTTCCTTCATCCATCATCCGCAGCCTTCTTTACCCCATTGTTGGGGATTGGCCTCTCTCGTTTTATACATTAGTAGGTACCTACTATTTCGTGTTTTCGTTTCATTTATTACCAACATAGGTAGGTAGTTAAATTTAGGGAGCACGAAACTTTCTTTTTAAAAACTAAATTAAAATACTTATAGCCGATACTGAGGCTTTAATAATAACTTAAAATACGTTTAGCCGATATGGAGGCTCTAGGACTAATTAAACTACGTGTAGCCGATTTGAAGGCTCTAATACTAATTAATTACACAAAGGATTATATTCTTAACATTAACTTACATACTACTCGGTGGTCCGATAAGAGACACCTTAGTCAGCTTTCCACAGAAGTGCAAGTACTGCTGAGTAAGCCGTCTCTACATCAGAGCAGAAGGGCGAGGGGGATGCATAACTCCTCCCTCCCTAAGTGAGAAATTATCGGAATGTGCGATTTGAGAACCTTTCCGATAATTTCGTAAAAAAGGAATTATTTTAAAATTTAAAACATACAGAAAAATTAAAGATAAGCTTAATACTACGAGGCCTAACGCGGAGTAAACTAAAACACTGATGCTAGAGTCTTTTTCTCTTTTAGAAACACTATCAAACACTTCACTATTTTTTAACGCAAACGCCAAATACTTCACGTCGTCCAGACTGATCTCGTGCATGTTAAGTGCGCGTGCACTGGATAGGCTCGCGTTCGTATGGAGCGGCGGCAGGGTGACCACAGCTAGCGGCGTCACGATATCCATCTCAGTGTAGACGTGATGGTGCCGGATCTTGAGATCGTGGATCTCGACGTCACAGGGTTCGTCTAACGTGATGACGTAAGTTCCAAATACTGGATATTTAAACATTTCGTCACCACATCGTTTTGTCAGCATCGTATGAAATCTTGTAAAAAGTATCCAATTTTCATCGTCAATTTTCTGCAGTTTTACGTTTTCTACGTAAACAGGATACTGCTTGCAGCAGGTGAGATTGTTGTCGTATTTGAGAAGTTGTTCCTCGCAGGTTGGCCCGCTGTACAGGGCTCTGTTGTCATCGTTACAGAGGTGATGGTCTCCGGCGGCGATAGAGCGGCACGGCCCTAAGATCGGTAAGTACTTCATTCCTTTCGCCAATAGGTAAGGGTATTTAGGAAAGATGGCCAGGGTTTGGTTTTCAGGTTCAAGGAAAATAGGTAAAGTGTACATTTTTATGTAGTTATAAGTATAATTATCGGTTAGTGGAATTTCCATAATAAACGTAATCTGGTTTCTTTTTATATATGATTTAACAGAAATAGTCTCTTCGATTTTTACTAAATTTAATTCATTAGGTTCGTATACTAAGTTACCAGATTTAGATATTAATTTCAAATGATGTAATAGCTCGGTAGAGTTAACAACAGACTGGTGTAATACTGAGCTTTTACTTAGGGCTAATGCGGTTTCAATTTCACTTAATTTAATAAATATTGTACGGAAATTACTTATGAATAGGCTATACAACCCTAGAATGTAGGCAGATATGGCTACATCGTTTTCTTTACTAATTGTCTCCTTGAGGGACTTTTCGACTTGTTTGAGGCGAGTGTCCATGGTAAGCGAATTTTGATGAATCAGTTCAGTAATATTAACAAAGCTATCCAGCATTTTGGAGATAACGGTAATTTTCTTTGATATGATTACTTGATCGTGAAAAATCTCTGTAGTTAATTTGTCATATTTAAGTGCGTCATCATTGTCTAGATTTCCTGTTACAATTTTTATAATAGAGCCTAATGGGTTGAGAATACCACGTTTATAACGTTGGGGAATTAATTGTCGGTATTTATCTACAGTTATATCGCGCAAATGCCCTGCATGCATTAACATTCCAATAAATTCATGAGGAAACGTTTTATTGTTGGCAATTAATTTCTCGAATTCGGCAAATTGTGAAATTACAAAATTTAAGTCTCCATAAACATTATCCAAATTTATGGTTTTTATAATTGTCCAATTATCTATTTGCATGTATGCTTGGCCTTGTTTTACTGGCAGGAGTCCTGGGTTTCCTTTAAGTGATTGCAGATGAAGAGCAACTGCTGGTGTCGCTAGCGTCAGGACGCACCACCTGTGGAGGGCGTTTTATATTTTTAATTGGGGCCTTTGTATTGCCTTTTTCTGTTTCTACCTTAATGGGGGCAACATTCCGATCAATTTTACCTACTACTTTTGCTTTCTTATATCTAGGTTTATCCTTACTCTTTCTTTTATTTATATCTTTTACGTAAACTGTATCTCCTTGTTTAACTTTAATGTCGATCTCTCCACCTCGTTTTTCCTTAACTTTTTCTTTGCCTTCGACTAATTTTTTTTGCCATATATTTGTATAAAAATTTAGTGCGCTTCGCGTGATCTTTTACTAGTTGCTGTGTAAATGCTTTTTCAAACTCTATTCCAAAAGGGTTGTCTGTATCTGTATGCCCAAAAACAACTTCAAATGGTGAAAGGCCTGTTGCTGTGTGTATGGTATGATTGTATGCCATAACTGAGTACATCATAATAGATGCGGCATCTGTGCATTTGTGTTCATTTTTTCCTAGTCTATATATCTCGATAATGGTGGAATGGAATCGCTCAATGAGTCCCATAGAATTTGGGTTATTTACTGTACCTATGTGACGTTCGATTTTGTGAAGGCTAAGGAATTCTTTCATTAATTCGTTGTTGAATTCCATGCCGGGGTCAGAACATATTTTTTTTGGAATTCCGTAAAATGAAAAGTATTTCATTAAGGCTCTCACGACTTCCGGTGTTGATTTGTTAGGTATTTCGATGGCCTGTCCTAACTTACTGAATGCATCGATAAGGGTCAAGTAGTATTTGCCTTCAATAGAAAACAAATCAATAAATACTTCTTGAAACGGTGCATCCTGTGTCTGTGTTAATTGCAAAACAGGTTTAATAGGTTTCCTGTCATATTTCATTTTCCTACATGCTTCACAAGCGTTGATTATTGCTGCTACTGTTTCTTCCATTTTATCCCAACAATAGCTTCTACGCAGTCTGACTAGCGATTCTTTGATACCGCGGTGACATGTCTTTCCTTCATGGTATTTTAAAACTATCGCTTTCTGTTCGTTTTCATCTTGTACATACACTACTCGTTCTGTGCATTCGTGTAGGTTGATCATGTCTTTTTTAAATAGGGCGATAACTATGTTGCTAAATTGTCGGCGATGTTCGTGTTCTTCAAAGTATATGAAATATTTAATTTTGGGTCTTATGTACTCTTTAAGGAATGTTTTTACTAGTTCCGGGTTATTTGTTGGTAAGAAAACTTCTAAAATTTTGTGTTTTCCGTGGGAGATGTCTTTAACGTGTAATTCATTTTTTAACCATGAGAACACTAAAATTTGATTAGGCTTGGTATCAATAGCTTCTTGCAGGATTGGTATTCCGGTTGATTCTAAATCTGCTGCTGAATGAATAGTCTGTGACTTACTACTCTCAGATGCTGATAGTATTACTGGTTGTTCTATAGGAAGCATAGGAAACAGTTCAGTAGTTTCTGATGAATCTGATATGCTTATAGTTCCGCTTGTGTCTGAAATGGTAATGGTTGATGAATCTTTTCTTTCAGGTTTATTTCCAGATAATTTCATGATATCCTGTACTACTTTGTCCATTTCTCGCTTTAGTTTCCGTTCTTTTCTATTGTGATTTACAGCCATTGAGTTTCCTTCATCATCCGAATTTAAGGCATTTACCTTAATTCTGCTCAAGGCGTCGGCGTTGGTATTTTGTTTACCGTTTTTATATATTATTGTGTAGTCGAAGTCTTGAAGTCGCAGTCTCCAGCGCGTAAGCTTACTATTTGGATCTTTTAAGGAGTCTAACCAGGCTAATGGCCGATGGTCAGTATATATAAAGAATTTTCTTCCATATAAGTATGGGCGGAAGTGTTTTGTAGCCCAGATGATAGCGAGTAACTCTCGTTCTATTGTGCTGTACCGAGTCTCTGTATCGCTCAAGGTACGGCTAGCGTAAGCTACTGGTTTGTCACTACCAACTTGTCCTTGGGAAAGGACTGCTCCTAGAGCTACGTTTGAAGCGTCAGTCGTCAAAATAAATGGTTTGTCATAGTCAGGGTATTGTAGTAGTGGTGCATGAGTCAGAAGTTCCTTGCATCTATTAAATGCGTCTATATATTTTCGGTCAATAATAATTTTGTTTCGTTTCTTTAAACAGGCTGTCAGTGGTTGAGTCACTTTAGAAAAGTCAGGTATGAAGCGTCGGTAATAACCAACGAGTCCGAGGAAACTTTTGATTTCAGTCGTAGTCTTTGGAATTGGGAAATTAATCACGGCTTTAATTTTGTCATTATTAGGTCTCAGTCCGTCTTTCGTAATCGTGTGGCCAAGGTACAAAACTTCCTTGCGTAAAAATTCAGATTTGTCAAGTTGTACCTTAAGATTTGTCTGTCTAAGTCTGTCAAAAACTAGGCGTAGTTTTTGGATATGTTCTTCGAGGCTCGATGAGTAGATGATGACGTCATCGAGATACACCATACAGTGTAGTCCTTGTAGTCCTCGGAGGACATTGTCCATAGTGCGCTGAAAAGTGGCGGGCGCTGTCTTTAAACCGAACGGCATTCTCAAAAACTCAAAGTGTCCGTTCTGTGTACTAAAAGCGGTCTTCTGTCTGTCTTGTTCTTCCACTTCAATTTGGTGGTATCCGCTAGCTAAGTCAATAGTACTAAAGTAAACGCTTTTACCTAGTTTGTCAAATAAGTCATTTATATTCGGTAGGGGATATTTGTCGTCAATAGTAATGTCGTTAAGTCGTCTGTAGTCAATAACCATTCGAAATTTTTGCTGTCCAGTTGCGTCAATTTTCTTCGGAACTAAATGTACCGGAGCATTCCACGGAGAATGAGATTCTTTAACAATATTGTCATTAAACATTTTTTCTACTTGACGATTTATTTCTTCTGCTTGAGTCGGGGCCTGTCGGTATGGTTTTACGTAAATAGGGTCTTCGTTTTTGGTACGTATTTTATGTTTTACCTGATTTGTAAAAGTCAAAGGTAGTTGGTCACAGTGAAAAATGTCTTTATATTCATTGCACAGTTTTGTAATTTTTTCATGTTCTTCGGCATTAGTATGGTCTAGTCTCAGTTTTTGTAGGTTTTCATCAAGTATTCTATCTGTCTGTATACTATTCACATTTGTAGAAAAATTAAGGTTGCACTCTAAGTCTAAATGTTTTGATACTTGCATGGGTCGCTTTATCGTCAGAGTCATTTGTGTGTCGGTAGCATTTTGGATAATTGTTGATGCATATCCATTCACACAGTTAACCAATGCACTTGGCATTCGTACGCCAGGGCTAAACTCTTTATAGTCAAGTATAGCTTCACCTGAATGTTGGTCTATCGGAAGCTTTACTCTTTGTTCAGATCGTGGCTGTAATTCAATTACGTAGTTCAAATTCGTATTTATAATAGGTATGCAAGTCGTCTTTGTTTTCAGAGTCGAATATTTAAGGTCAATTACGGCGTCGAGTTGTCTTAATAAGTCGTTGCCAATTAGGCCGTCGTATCGTGAGTCTACGTCATACAAATAAAATTTGTGGAAATCGTCACTTTGAAAAGATGGTAAAAGTGGTATAGTTATGGCTTCGCTATGTCTACTAGAAGCATGCGTACTAACTATTTCGAAAGGCTCGTAACGAATATGGTTGTAAAAATATTCGTACGCTTTTCGTGGGCTCAAGAATGATCTTGTGCTGCCAGTATCGATCATCATTTTCGCGTCTATTTCAGGCAAATAAATGTGTGGTAATTTAAGTGTAGGGTCACAATTTAATTCTATGATTTCTTGTCTGTCGGGGCAGCTATACAAAAATTCGGGTCTAATTGCTCTTGCGGTGAGTCAGTATGTTCATACGTCGTTTCGTCATGGTACATGTCAGTTTGGTCGTATTCGTATGTTTCATAGTCTTGGTTTAAGTCTTGTTCGTAATTATAGTCTAAGTAGTCTGGTTCGTCATACAATTCGTTGAGCTTAAATCCTTCGCGAGGCACGGGTCGAGCTGTCCGCATAGTTACGTCAGACTCTTGTAACCGTGGCTCTTGAATTTGGGGTGGTTTATACCCAAATTGTTGGGGTCGCATCCCTACGTTAGGGGATGGTTTAAAGCCTGGATGTTGTGGCTGGTTATTTCCAAACTGTGGGCGATATCCTAACTGTGGGCGATATCCTAACTGTGGTTTATATCCGAATTGGGGCGGAGTATATCCGACCTGTGGTGGACGATACCCAAGCTGAGGGCGAAACCCAAAGTTTTGTCCTTGAGGCTGAGGCATCTTAAATTGTTGAGCGCTGTATATAGGCGTAGTATTTTGTGGTGGATTAGGAATTCTGAATCCCGATGGTTGTGGATTCACGCCAAATTTAAAACCATTGCCTAGGTTTTGAGGCAAAATAGGTTTTGGTGCTAGGCTGTTTGATATGCCATACATACGTTTCCGCATATTATATTGTTCGTGAAAGTTAACCTCTTCTAAAACGACACTCAGGGCATCCTCCAATGTCGTAGGAGATTTAAGCCTAACAATGCGCACCATTTCCTCTGGTAGGTTATAGAGAAACACGTTTAATGATGTGCTATTATATATAGTTGTTTTGGCACGTTTTAACTCGGCGTCATTTAACATGTTCACTTTAGATAACAAAACCGAACGAACGCTCTGTATCCTATTGCAAAAATCCAAATAATTTTCTCCTGATTTAATTTTCATAGATTCTAATTCAATTCCTACGCATTGCTCACTACGCGGGTCTCCGAAATGCTGTTTAAGGAGTTCTTTTAATTCACTCCAGGTCGAAATGTCCTCACGTTCTGACAATAACGAGGCGGCCTTATCGCTTAAACGGCTCGTCAAAGATTGGAAGACATAAAGGTCTTGCGCTACATTTCCTCGTTGCCTATATCTACTTATTACATACTCGCATTTCCTTATATATAAGTTTAATTGGGTCTTGTCCCCACCATATATAGGAACAAGAGTTAAAATTTCGCGAGGGATCGGATTAACCTGCTCTACATTCTCCATTATAATAGAGTTATGAAAATTTAGACAAGTAATATAAAAATAATTTGAATCACAAAGGTTTAATCAGAAAAAATGATTTTAAATTTTAAAATAACTAAGAAAAACTTGATCAATAAATCGGTTCGGATTTGTAAAATTAAATTAGACTAAAATATAGCACACACAAAAATATAATTAATTTTAAATTTACCTAAATTACACTTAAATCACTTATTACTAACAATTCAAATTGATTTTGAAATTTGAATTGATTAAATTACTTTTATAAAGTAATTTATTTAATTTGTAGAGCGATTCTACGTTTACTTAACTCTATCTTAGGTTCAAGGTTCTTATCGCTACATAGGTAGTCTAAACAGAGTTCTATTTTTAGATACCCGACGTCATAAACGAGAGAAGTCTTATCTCGATAATAACAAAGTTCGTGGATAGTAAGGATTGGAAAGGATGGCGAAAAGTTTTACTCACCAACCGATCGTTGCCATACTGGGTGTCCCGTTCTAACTTATTTCTTTGGTTCGAGGATTCGCACGCGCACTCGATTCCGCGATTGGGTAAATTTCGATACCCATATACCGACGAAACTATGAAATGCACGACAGCAGCGAATCCTACCGGCTGCGCCAGTTAAATTTAGGGAGCACGAAACTTTCTTTTTAAAAACTAAATTAAAATACTTATAGCCGATACTGAGGCTTTAATAATAACTTAAAATACGTTTAGCCGATATGGAGGCTCTAGGACTAATTAAACTACGTGTAGCCGATTTGAAGGCTCTAATACTAATTAATTACACAAAGGATTATATTCTTAACATTAACTTACATACTACTCGGTGGTCCGATAAGAGACACCTTAGTCAGCTTTCCACAGAAGTGCAAGTACTGCTGAGTAAGCCGTCTCTACATCAGAGCAGAAGGGCGAGGGGGATGCATAACTAGGTACCAATCAAAGTACATTTGTTATTGTCAATAATTACAAAAAAATCAATCAAAAATTAAATAAAAAGTACCTCCTCACGTCCTGTAATAAATACACCCTACAAAGTACTTGTTTCATTTTCGGCCAAGATGGTTTACGCCTGCCAAAAAATGCCTAGAGATGTGTTTAATATTATGTGTTAATGAAACCTGCATCAATTGCCTATTTTATTGTATACAAAAATAATCTAATTTCTGTGAATTATATTGAAATTATGGCGTCCCTGGAAGATTTTTATATTCTTGATTGACTCCAATAGTCACATCAATAAGGTGGCAAATTTTGATTCGAAATTAAATTTGTAAGCTGCGATTAGTAACGTTATTTTGAATTTGGTTGAAAGATTAAAGATAAATCGTTGACGCATTTGTGGTATCATGTACCTACACTGCCCTGGCCGGGGTTCCATACATTATTGAAACATCTCTTTTCATGCCTCTAGGTTCACCGGTTTAGGCTCTGCGTTGATTCCTAGTGTCGAAATTTGCATCGGCTTTATTAAAGGTTGGCCGGAACAAATCGTTTTGTGCCATAGTGTTTTTGATACCCCATGCTCTATTTTACTGTATTCATTATATAGTTTTCCATCACAATTTGGCAAAAAGTAGCAGCAGTTGTTTTTAATGCAGTGTTAAGTCTCTAAATATGGAATGATTCAATTTTTTTTCTTTTTATCGTACACAACTGGGCATTTGACCACAAGTTTGACGACCACGGAAGTCAGCGATACTGTAGCCCTGTAGGAGCATGCCTAGTCTGGAATAAACTGGCTCTCATGGTAGGCTGCCGGAACACACAGTTAGGTGCTTGGCGACAGATTATACAACTTTAAGGAAGCTAGCCAGGCGAGCGATAGGAAACGCCCTACCACCATGCTATGGTTTCCTCACGATATTTTCCTTCACCGGTAGCTCAGGCTCTTTTTGCATGTTTCGTGGGATTGAACCCCTTCCACCATCCGATTATCCTCGCTACAAAATCGGATATGTTTCCCACGTTTCTTATACATACGCTTTAATCCCAATATTTCAACCTATTCCCAAAGAACACAATACTTTAGTATGCTTGGTGCATTAATATCCTTAGATTACCATAGTCCTTGTATTTAACTGCATTGCGCTGATTGTCAAGCTGTATCAAATATTACACAGGCGTTTTTACCATACTACACTAACGAGACAGATCTCGACTCGAAATACTTACTATGATTTTAGTAGTTCTGCAGACTGGTAGTACTCGCGAATACAAGTTTTTTGATACTTTAAATAATAACACTGTTACCCAATAACACTATATAGGTATGATTTTGATTTTCCAAATGTTGTCTGGAAAATGTCACTTTTAGCGATAAGAACACCATTTGTGCCTGTGTTCTGTTGTATTTATTATCTGATTCTATTATTGTGATGACAATAATGAATTTTGTAACTGTACCTGTAACTCTGATTATTTACAGACTCTCCAAAAAGGACAAGGAACTCCATTTTACGGTAGGTATATTTTTTATGTTTCTCACGTATTCCTTATATCTCGGAGACGGCTGAACGGATTTGAAAAATTCATTTCAAACAAGTGGTAAGAAGCGTCTTCGAAAAAACCCGACTGATATATCTAAACCTGACTGTATCATCCTTATTTTTTATTTTGATGTCCCCAGTGGCACTCTCACGACTAAGACGAATCTATTGACACCACTCACATCGAAATACGACAAGCCGTTTAGGCTCTAGCGCGTGCCAAAGAAATATACATACCTACATAAGGACATAATAAATATACTCGAATAACATAACCCTCATTCTTTCGCAGTCGGATAAAAAATTATCAAAAAAGGTTGATAGGGTAGGTTGATAGGTGGGTTGATACTTCTAGAGTGGTTCAATTTAAATTTTACCAACACCAGTCCAGAGCTTTGATTTGAAATGGAAATAACTCTATCGGATGCGCCTGCCGCTGTAAACACTTCTGTAAAAATTATTACACTGATCTTGTCTCTACCATATAATTACTTATAGGATTTTTTTTGTTCCTAAATTACAGTTTCAGAACTGGTTTCTCAGCAAGTCCAAACCGTCTCTAATTACTTATAAAATAACGTCATTTATAAAGCTTCTAAAAGCTCCTAGCAAAGTTAACCCCTAATCGGCTACTAAGTGTCATAATTCACGTGGAGCGAAGGTCGCCGGCTATCTCTCACACTTCACTTCACTGTGGGTTATTATGCGCTGAGCCTGACAGGGATGAAATGTGGCTATAAATAAATCTTTTACGAATTTTTTTGGGACAACATTCACACAAAGGTGTTCATGTCCCAAACTAGGCATAGCCTGCGTGCTATGGTAACCTGATGACTGATATACATACTTATATATTTATATATACATACATACATATATATAGAATGACGAATTTTAGGTATCTATGCATATTCTACTTACAGAGTTTTTTCTAATTAGATAGGTACTTACTTAAATAAAGCTTTATTGTAAACAAACAAACAGACATAAATAATAAATTGTTTTTTTTACATATAGCGCAACAAGCGCCTTATCTCTAAAAGCGATTGCAGGGGACATTGGATGGAGACTATTGACAAAAAATATAGAATTATAATTAGGGGTGTATCTACTAAGCCGAATGAGAGTCGCTCTATTCATCATGATGATAAACTTCCACTGTGGGGCGAATGAGAGTCACTCTATTCATCATGATGATCAACTCGGAATTCGGACAAATAAAACAAATCATCTGTGGCATATAGTTTGCCCTGATAATTATAATTACCAATGAAATTGTTATTTATATTTTTACGAACATACCTCCTACATGAAAATTTGAATGCATACTTAACAATAAAAAAATACTATCACTAGTAGAGTAACACGCAGTGGCCTTACCGCTAATAGCGATTTCTCCTAGGCAATCTTTAACATCGAATCAGAATAAAAAATACTTATCTACTGTAATTTATAAAACCAGGAAGGCAATTGCAGAATACCTACGAGTACATTTTTGTATGAAACTACACTACTAGGGTTACCTACTAAGAACCAAACTCAATAAAACCTGGCAGGTCTAGTAAGAAAAAAAACTTAGCTAAATAAGTAGGTATAGGTCAAAATTATTTTAATATAAAATGATTTAAAATTAATTCCATAAACCATTTCTTTTTAAGTTACAGGAATGATCTTGAGTACAATATTTTTTTAAAGTAGAATTTTAGGCTTTATGTTAAATTAATTAATCTAATAATCTTCTAAATTATTTATAAAGAAATATTTCTTTGTGCCTTACCTAACACTAAAATTTATTACATTAGCAATAAATTGAGCATGTAAATGCAATCCCAAAATAGGCACAGCCGTTATCTTGGTCTCCCCGGTACACTTTTTCCGAAATCATCCCCAAAACATTTTTTCTCACCCCATCATCCCTCCACGCATGCGCGACGCATCACCTTCCCAGTCAGCTGTCACCTTCAGGGTGGTCCGCATCATTTTGAGGTTATCTAACACCCCTCGAACGTTTACGTGTTAAAAATAAAATAAATAAACCAAAAGTGTTAGTGTCTTTTTTTTTCTTAAATTGTTGTAGTTTTTGTGGCGTCTGCATTTTGGACGCATTGCGCCGTTGCGCGGATTTCACGGTTGTGATTTGGTTGAGTGATTTTGCAGACATTCTGCTAGATTGTGATTTTAATTTAATAGAAAAATATTGTTTATCGTAGGTAAGTGCTAAGTTAAGACTTGATTTTTCTTGTATGTATGTATGTATGTATAAGGTTGTTTAAATATAATTTGATGTAATGTAGTTTTGCTTTGCTTTGTTCCGATTGATATTTCGTATGGTTTTTCGATCTTATTCCGTCTGAATAAGGTTGAAATTGGTAGATTCTTGTAGTGTACTTATCTTACGCCGGTATACCTATAATAGTCATAAATAAAGCTCTTTATGTAAGTAATGAATGAGCTTATTATAGGTTGTGACATTCTTCTAAATATGGTTAAATACGATTACATATTTAATAATTTTCTTCGTCTTCTCAGACAAGAAGAATAAAATATATTTATTTGTAATATTTTATTTATTTATTTTCACTTTGTAGTTCGTTTATTTATTCTGTTGTTATAGGTAACTAACCTAACCTACTTAACTAGACAGATAAACAGAGCATAAGAATTAATGAAATAAAAAAGTGATTAACTTACTTACCGACTTAATTCGGCGCGGCGAATTAATACCTACATCTTACCTAAAGACCTGAAATTAGTCGATTTGAAAACCAAAGTTTAGTGTGGATCGATTTTGATACAACCTAAATGCGACCACACAGGTGTTTAAACCTTTCAAACAAAAAAAATGATTTCAAATGAGAAATCTAAAATTAAAATAATGCAGTCAAATTGAATAACTTCTCCTTTTTTTTTGAGGCCAGCAAAACAGATCCAAAATTGTTACCTATGACTCATTCCTCCTATTACACGCTTATGCAAAGAACTACATTTTTTTGCGAATTTCCAATAATCGTAGAACAAAAGTGGTTGTTTATGGTCATCAGAGTCTCCCTTAAGAGGATGCTAGTAGATCACAAGTCACACTATACATAAATACTAAGCTTAAGAAAACCTATTACTAATATTATCTTGTAAATACTATTATACTTAATTAATAATTATTGCTTGAAACACTATCGAAGAGTGAACGAAGTGTCATATGAAAGTGACGCTCTCTGCGTCATGTTCCTATGACACTGACTTAGTACTTCTAGATATTATGTTCGCTCTAAATTAACTTAAATAATCTAAATTTGTTTGTGTTGGTTAAATTCCTAAAATTTTATTCATTTTTTTTTAATTGTGTGTCTACGATATACTCATTACTAAGTTATGTACAGTTATCATTGGGCATTATGATTGCAACGATTTTTTTATTATTGTTAAGGTGTGTAAGTAAGCAATAGCGTAATATCTGTTAGTGTCCTTTTTAAGACAAAATAAAATATTATAAAAGTATGTTTCTCTGGATGGTCTCGTATAGCACAACTCAAAGTTTTCAAAGACAGCAGCTGAATCAACTGACTATAAAGGATTAATTGGGTAGCCAAGTTGATAAAGACACGTTAGAATTGGATTAAGATATTCAGCAGAGCACCAAAACGGAATTAATGGAGGGTCCCGTAACAATCTCGTTGTATTAACGACCTTTATTATTTGACCCCTACGAGCACGGCTTTATATGAATATAATAACATAACAGTAATAACTTGATCGTTCAATTTTTATTGTAAAGTTACAAACAACCGATTTTGAAAAAAAAGGAGGTACTTCATTCGATTGTATTTTTTTTGTTTGTTACCTGTTTTATCAGAGACGGGTGGACAGATTGGAAAAAATATTTTTCTCATTTGAAAGAGTTTACATATCGGTCTCTCATATATGTTATTAATTTTTTATTGATTTAGCAAAATACCTATCAAAATTCTTGAATTTCGTTTTTTACGTATGTTGTTTATTCTCTAAAAAACAAAAGTAGTAACATACCTAACGACAAAAAATAAAATTCTGAGTACCTACCTCCTATTTTGGGCATTATGTCAAAAATTCCAATGGCTGGGTTCATACATTGTCAGCGCGATCCAATTAACGCTCGGTGTGTTTTAAGCTGTGACTATAGCTTATCGAAATGAAATACGGTTCGAAGTCCCATAGCAAACGTAAACAGGACTGCGCAAAGACGGTCCCGGTAAGGTCCCATGGAGATAGGTAGGCAGGTAGTAAATCAAAGTAGAAACTGAACAACTAAAAACCAATATCAAGATAAAAAATTAACAAAAGGTTTTTTTAGAAAAACGCCGAGAGGGGATTTGCATTTATTTGTTGTTCCTCACTTTAGAGTTGTTTTGTGTTATTTATTTATTTATATATTTATTTATTATTTATAGTTAAAACAATTAATTGGTAAGTCCTTGATGCTGGCAGGTTTAATAAGCTCATGCCGAATAAATATTTAGGTAATTTACTGAGAAAAGTAACCACGAAGATTTAATATTGTTAAAAAAAATAATAAACTTATATATAATCTTTTTAATTTTTCTATGAAATTAAATCCAGGTGAGCTAGGAAGGTCATAAAGATATTTCGTATGAAAAAAATCAATACAAAAAGAATGTCGCGACCCTGCCAGGATTCGAACCTGGAATCTTCTGATCCGTAGTCAGACGCGTTATCCGTTGCGCCACAGGGCCAGTGACTGAGACTTCGAAAATGTTAAACAGGTGCTTGAGTGAATTGCTATAACAATTGCTAGGTCAGTATCACCCACAATACTGCAAAGAGGGTACAAAATTGTTACTATCAAATACTGCTAGTATCGCTAGGACCCTTAAGGCTACAACGTGAACGTTTTTATAAAACTTCTTAATTTTTACAAAAACTGAAGAATTTAAAATGATACTACTTCATATTAAATTCTTTAGTTATGTGCTTTGATTAATAACCATCCTACTGATCCGATTTTAATAAAATGTATGCGGGACCAACTATTTTCGTTATAGCCATACCAAATATATTCAACCTTTCTCATTATAGCTACTAGTATTTTTTTTAATTGATAATAAAATCATTTACTTAAGAAACACACATAGTTGACAACCGATACATAATGTTTGATATATAAACAACGTAAAGTTTGAAAGGTCACTACTATACAAAGTCCAAGACACAAAATCTTATACACCTTATACCCACAATATGCCAGACGCAGACCTTTTAAGTTGCCCTACACGCAGGGCGGCTGGGAGCACTTCAAGCGTAGGGCGCGGTAGGGCGGGCGGCGCAGCTAGGCAGGAGACGTCGTATGGCGCACGCTATGGTTGCTTCGTGGAAACCATCAGGCGTCTAAATAATCGACCTTTCTAAATTAGAACTAGCTATAAGGAAAACTAACGCGTGTTTGATTCGTATTGGTTAAAAAAATACTGGTTTTCACGCGTACTTGATTGTTGGAAACGTCCAACTACAGTTTCGTTCACATTCGTTGGACTTCATCTTGAATGAAACTTCATCAGTACTGCTCCGTCGGTTCGCCTTCGAGTTCGTCGCTGCTAGAGACATGCTGCGTTCTCCCAGGCACTCTCCAGCGTGCAAAGCTCACTGAATCCTCACCCGGCACACATACATTTTCACAAATATTATTGAGGTACGGTCTCCAGGTGTGACAGGTAAGTGCCGTCCTCCGTCTCTATTAAAATTCGGTCGCCTACTAATTTCGATAGTATCTCGAACTTTTACGAGGCACGAAAAACTTCTCGCCACTTTCGCTTTATCGCAACTGGCAACTTTAGCCATGCTTTCGATAACTTACACCGAGTGTGTCGGGTCCTCGACAGTAATCGGATTATTCGATAAAAAGTGTTTATAACGTTTAAAACTGTCAATCTTCCGTTCGGTACTTGCGCTGCGGATGTAGAAAACCCATCTTTTCTAGCAATATGGTAGGTATATAAATACTAGCGTTAGACCCGCGGTTTCACCCGCTACGTAATTTTACATAGGTAGGTAGGTCAGAGATGACTATTCAAAAATTCGATGGTCTTGCACCGGGTTTCTGCTAACTTTACTAAATCTATAGCTCGACCTGGACTGGACCCTAGTTAAAAAGCCAATGCTACTCTATTCTACTCGTTAATCGATTTAAACGAAGCTTATTCTTATTTTTATTTGCATTACTTCTATTGAAATGTTCCCCTATTTCTCGAACAATACAAATTGACCCTTCCCGTCCCACAAAATCCCCAACACACTTCCATTTAAGCCCACTTAAGCCCTAACTAGCGTTTACAACTGCATTTCCGGTCAATTCAAGCTGCCCTTTATTGATTTAGTGACGTGACCGCATCGAATCGATAACATCGATATGTATGGATAAAACTACTGCGCTAGTCGGTACAGCTTCAAATAATAAGTAGGTATTATCGCACTAGAAATACGAGGGCGAAAGTTTCTAAGTATTTTATATTACCAATTTACGCTCAAACCGATGAACGGATTTGAATGAAATTTGGCACAAAGATAGCCTACCTACCGCATAAGCTATTTTTCATCCCGGAAAATTTAAGTGTTCGTATGGGCGCAGCTAGTTTATTGAAATAGTGATGCGACCTGATGGAAATAATAAACTTGGTAA
Source organism: Ligdia adustata (assembly GCA_947049295.1). NCBI lineage: Eukaryota > Metazoa > Arthropoda > Insecta > Lepidoptera > Geometridae > Ligdia > Ligdia adustata. The sequence goes on from OX346234.1 coordinate 11,377,457, forward strand.
TAACTAAATAAATGTAATAAAATTTTTAAATGGAATAAATAACGTTTTAAATTGGACTTTGACTCAGAAAAATGTTAGTGTCATAAGTTTAAGTACATGATAGTATAAATGTGACACTAATAGGTACTAATCGATTCAAAAGTGTGTTGATAGTAATGTTGTCTAAAATTTATTTGATTTATTGTCCATAGACAAGAATTATAACGTATCGAAGTTACACCTTTTTTAGTTTTGGATAATTTTGTATGAATTCGAGCATATGTATTATAACGTGACGCTTTATCTGGTAAATAATTAATAAACTTTGACCATTCTATAATGACGATATCATGCGTTTGTTGATAACCTGGTAAGTAAATAATATTCAACTTTTTTTGTCATTGTTTAAGACATTTCGGTAGAAGAAATTCCTTAATAGTTCTACTTCAATTAGCCTTAGGCTATAAAGTAATTTAATTTTAACATAAACTTCCTAACAATGAGTCCATTAGCACATTTTTATTGTTCCATTAAGGGGACATGTTTTAATTGTTTAATACAGATTGTATGGCCTGTATGTGAGGTAGCACTTAGTATTTATTTCTTTTATATTTTTTTACACACCATTATAATCAAACATTTTCTGCATTATCATAGCTTCTATTTATATTAGTAAACAAGAGTCTGATCACAGAGCGGAAAACAGTCTCGGCATTGGTTCAGACACAATACTTACTTGTGTGTACATAGAACAGATTTTGCTGAAATGATTTAAAACTTTAGTTTTCTCAAAAAAAAATAGTATTTATAACTGGCTTCAAGAAAGAGATCTCAGCGTGACCGTATGTTACTTGAATATTTTTGTTACTCTATTAAATTGCTAATCGAGCGAGTGTTTCGTCTCTGCTTTGAGGCTGGCAAAATTTTCTTTCGTTTGTCCGTTTGTATGTATGGTCGTTTGTCTGCAAGAAATTTCGTATACGTGTCGCAGTCATAGTTTTCAAGCAATCCTGACAAACATTAGTGTACTCGTATGGGGATTTCAACTGAAGAGGTATCTCCCCAAACGGGTCACTTGGAGAACTATTGTAGTGGTTTTGTAAACTTTCAAACTCGCGACGTACTACTGTACGACGTACTATTAGTATGTATATTTATCTAACAAAGAGTTTTCTGAATCGGTGCAGGTGTCGTCGTCGAGAAATGAGGGAATCTTTATTATTGTCAAGAATTATCTTGTTTAACAAGACGTCGACCATCAACATTGACCTCTATCGATTTTTCTTGAACAGCACTTTCATTATCCCAGATAAACACTAGTATTAAAAACATTTTATTGATTTTTAATTTTTATAAATCTTCCCCCACGTGTCCACGTGCCCCTCGGCACGTACACATCAGTTTCAGTAACCGATAATGAATTAATCTATTTATTTTACAGCACACGATTATTTTGGACGAAATTATCTGTAGATAACATTCCACGATAAGTATTTATACGGAGAGATGTGTGGGGGCGGTATACTTGATAATACAAGATTAGTATCATTAAAACAACCATCAATAAAAACAGTGCAGAAGTGTGGTACGAGTAGTAGCTCCCCGCTAGGATTTTTCATTTGTTTCACATTCCAAAAACACATACCCAAACCCGAAAATAGTAATTCACAATTATCGTTCACGCGACTAAAAATCGAAACCGGAACCACCAGTTCTCTAAGCGCCTATGCTAACCACTGGCTATATGGCGGTCGTCAAATGCTGTTTAATTAAAATAGTTTGATACATGCATTTCAAAAGCCGTCTCACCGCTGAGCACACGTCTCCCATACGAAAAATTCGGGTTAGGTATTTAACTTCAAAAACTAACTATACTGTAGGCTTTTTGTCATGGTTAATGATAATTAATTCTAAGCTGAGCGTGAGTGAAATAACTAAGGAGAGCATGCCTCACCTTGAGATCGAACCAGCGTTCTTTCACTTGAGTACAACAAGGAGCCAGCGTAGTACCAGTACGCGTGCTAAGTGTAATTAGTTTTATATCAAAATAAACTTACATTGTATAAACTAACAAGAAGCAATCCAACGCATTTCCTGTATTCAATTTTATTGTGATATAAAAGATAATTATTAAACCTGGTATTTAATTGTTATTAGACATGAATTACTTACTATTTACTTTCATAAAACACTCAAATACCAGTTTTATTCTTTTTGAGCAAATTCCAATCTTATAACTAAACCCTTTGTTTTGAACGATAATTGTGAATATCTATTTTCGGGTTTGGGTATGTGTTTTTGGAATGTGAAACAAATGAAAAATCCTAGCGGGGAGCTACTACTCGTACCACACTTCTGCACTGTTTTTATGTTTTTTTCATTATATTCGAAAATTAAAATCTATACATACATTACTTTATATTCATTTGGTAAACTAAACGTTTTATTTTATTCATGCAAGTGGATCCCTTTATTGATTGAATTTACTGTAACCATAGAAAAATGTACTAGAATCATATATAATTATATATATATATATATATCAAAAACTCTGCTCTAACTCACACGTGACGTTTGTGTATTTAAAATGAAATTTAATATCTCTTGTGCGTTAATTTTCAACACGTGCGTGCAAGAGAAGTTGAACAAAGAAGTTATTTGATTAGTTTTTGTGATATAACGTTACATTCACGGCGAGGGGTGCGTATGCGCCGCGCTATTTTCAAACCAAGTTCATTAACGTCTCCTTTATTAGAACTAGTGATGTGCTAACATAACGATATCGATAAAAGAAAATAAATCATTTTAAACTGTTTCATATTTTGCCAATGGCAATTTTTAAAACAAGTAAAATACATGTATTTAAGTGCATCGAGAAATGCAATAAATCAGCAAGTTTCCAATTTATTATCGTGTAGGCCAATTAGACCTTGCTATTCGTGTTGTAAATTAAATCATTATTAAGTTTGACATTTAAAATAATGCGGAGCATAATTGTTATAATTTTTGGGGAACGTATTAAAAACTACTTAACACTTTAGTCCTTCGCGCTAATTATTGTATGAACTACCGGATCCGGAAGTAGAGACAGGAAGAAGATATTAAAAATGTAATGCTGATTGACACTGACAGTTAGGGGTGATGACAAGCTGTCAAAATCGTATAACCAGCGGTGCAGTATAATACATTATCATAAATATTATTGATATGTCACGTCTGACATTATATTTCAATTTGTAGTAGTTGTTACTTAATATAAATTCTCGGTATTATAATTTTTACTTACAATTTAATAGGCTAGTGGGAATTGTTTCAAGGTTTCGATAGATTTCTATGAAAATTGCCTATATTGTTAGAAAACAATTGTGAAAGGAGCAAAATATAGGTTAATTGTTAGTTTTTTTTATCAATGCTTAGACATTTCGTTTGAAAAATGAGTTTTCGGAACTAAAACGTGATTTAAATTAATCTTATAAATTAAGTTCTAGATTGAATTGGCGTGAGCTATTAAAATTGTGACACTGCGACTGTTTTTTAAGAAAATCGGATTTCACAATAATGACGTATCAATATAGTTTTTTCTTTAAATAACTGTCATTATTTATTTTAATTATAGGGCGAACGATATCATTTATCTGAGACACGTATTTTTATTTTATCAAGATCACTATCTTGATTATTACCCTTAAAAATCTGACAACACAGTAATAAATTGATACAAGAAACGTAGTCTTATTGACTAGCAATATTACTTTAAGTCGAGTTTAATATACGAAATAGAAAGATTCTGTTTTGTATTTTTATTATTTAAACTAGTAAGGTGATTATCAGGTACTTTGTTAGGTTTTATGTTCTATTTTTATTCGATATGTACGTTGCAATGATATTTCATAATTGATGGAAATGACAAATCGATATCATACATGAAGGGCATCCACTCGGATCGTAGATCGATTGCGTCGACGCGTGCTGTCAGCGGATTAGCACAAACCTATCAGTAGTTTTTTACGTTTGAATCGATAACAAGTCATATTTATTTAAATATAATAATTAAGAAGTATAGTTAATGCTAGCCTAGTCGTTAAACCTCACAAGCGAAAGGGCGCGGGTTTAAATCCAGGTTCAGGCAAGCACCTCTGTGTTTTTCACTCATGTGCATATTAGAATTAATGACCTACCACATGCTTAAACGGTGAAGGAAAACATCGCGGGGAAACATGCTTGTCGGAGAAGGTTAATAACATGCTTGTCGGAGAAGGTTAATAACTTTCCAGGATAAGTGAAGCCGCCAACCCGCAATTTGGCCAGCGTGGTGGACTATGGCCTACACCACCTTCATGGGTAGACCCTTGCCCAGCAGTGGGACACTGTGGGTTGATACGTAATAATTATATTGGTAAGTATTGTTAAAGATCGCGGGTTATCACGCGTACCTGATGATTGGAAAGGTCTATAGTTTCGTTTACATTCGGTGAACTTCATCAGGGACGAAATGAGTCATGTCTTCAACGATGACACGTCTCGCACTCAGAAACTATAGTTGGACCTTTCCAACAATCATGTAAGCGTCTTCTTAAACAATATGATTGAAACACTCGTTAGTTTTCTAAATATAGTATATTGCTAAGTCTTGAGAATCCTGATTCTTCCATCGTAATTGATAAGAACATAATTGATTATTTATGCACATATGTTATTGATGCTCCCTATTCAAATCGCAGGTTATAATACAGCCTAAGTAGGTAGGTTAGTTTAAGTTCAGTTTATACTGAAACTTAAAAAATCAGCTTTTATGAACCCTTGTCTAAGGACCCTTGTCTTAATTTCTTAATTGTTGTAAATTGAGAGCCGTGATTCATATTTCGATTACTGGTTAGAACGATGAGTATGAATATATATGTTTATGCGTCGTTCATGTATCTGTGATTGTTACATAACCTTTAGAACTCAAGAAATTCCAATAACACGTGTACAAAAGAAAATGGTAAAATAAAATAAAACAGCGCCATATCATATTACAGGTACTTTATATAAACTAAAATATTTTATTAAATAACATTAACAAAATTAAAATAACAATAACACACCACATTGCTTCAAGGAAAAAAAAACACGTCACTAACCATTTAATTTTAACTTCTCCGACAAAAAGGTTTAATAGTTTTTCAAAAACGAAGTCCCCAATCAGTAATTTGGCCTTTACTTTATACTTGACTTTAGCCTACACTCCCTTCGTTGGGCAGATCCGTGCCCAGCAGTGAATTGCTAATGGTTGATACGATTGCGACGATTCGGAGAAAAATTAAAACATAAGTGTTATAAGAGATTATATCGATGTTTTTAATGTAACCCGCACAATGCACATCCCTATATTTATGTAGCGAACGAGGATATATGCGACGCATCACCGCCGTCGCGTCCTGACTCCCGACGACTCGCGACGCCCGTCTAAGATATGCCTGCATGAGTCATGTACTCGTACCTACTTATACAGATTAATTACGATATACAATGTCTTGTGGCACGCCAACAATTTATTATATTTTTTTATGTTTATTTATTTTAATATTTTTTTAGATTTATTTTACTTTATATTTTAATTTGTACAGATTGATATCGTAATTTAATAAACACATTAAATTTATTATATCTACGGTCAGTATAAGGATCACACTATCACATCACACGCTACGGATTGAAATGAAATTTGGCATCAGAGTAGCTTATGTCCTAGATTGAAACATACGCTACATTTTATTACGATAATATGCAGTATATGCGAGCGACAGTTAAATCACCGCAAGTAACATCGCGGGATGGAGCTAGGTACAAATAAGCGCTGTATAGTTCCCTCTGTTTACAGACAGACATCCCGTCATCAAACCGTGGTTCCGGACATGTCAAGTTGAGACGACATCCGGGTTTATCCCAGTACCTAGATAAATATGTAAGCTATGCTGCACTCTTGTTGTTTTTTTCAATAAACTTTTCTATTTGAACCGACAACAATAATAAAGGATTAACTATGGTACCTATCCGAATCCTTTTTAGGGTTCCGTACCTGTAAGGTAAAAACATTACCCTAATACTGAGACTTAACTGTCCGTCCGCCTGTCACCAGGCAGTATCTCATGAAGCATGATAGCTAGAGAGTTTTTTTTATAAGAGCTCGTTATTAATAACTACAGGCAAGTAATGTTAACTAATGTTGTACGGAATCCTTAATGCGCGAGCGTGACTCACAATTGGGCCAATTTTTTTATATTCCTAATTTCACAGTGATCCATGGACCGATTAGAAAAATATGTTTTTTATTTGAAAGAGTACTTCCGCTTAGTGGTCTCTAAAGTATACATTTTATGAAAATATTGTATAAATTCGTAAAGTTAGATAGTTATGTACCTACCTTTTTTATTATACTTAGCTAGGCATTTGACTACAAGTTCGCACGACCACGGAAGTCAGCAACACTGTAGCCTTAGATGGAGCATGCCTAGTCTGGAATACACTGGCTCTCAAAGAAGGCTGCCAGAACACATCGTTAGGTGCTTGGCGACCTATTATATTAATTTTAGTTATATTATGGAGTTCATGATCGAAACACATCTTTAAACATCGATAACTTTACTGAACTCATAAAACATCTACTTAAATAGTAACATATGCGCAGTTCAAATTCCCCCGGTTTAGACGTGTTAACTGATGAACATAAAACTTACAACATAAACATAAAAAACACAACGCAGTACAACATAAAAAATCTCATAAACCTAATGTGTATGCATCGCGGCGTCGTCGGCCGGTTGCGTTTTTGGACTGAATTTTTACCATAACAGATGTTTTGGAGCTATGGTTGTCACGTTACGCGACCCTGCAATATCATAATAAAATAAATAAATAAATAAGGGACAATATCCACACAAAGGTTTTAAAAAAAAATTATACTCGTGTTTTTTTTTTGTTTGATCGAACGATTTACCTGTAACTAGAAAATACATTCTCTGTCAACAAAAGTCTGTCTGTGTACGTATCAACCCATAGCGTACCACTGTTGGGCATGGGTCTCAACATGAGGTGTAGGCCATAGTACAACACGCTGGCCAAATTGCGCGTTGGGGACTTCACTCACACTTTGAAAGTTATTTACCTTCTCCGACAAACAGGTTTCCTCACGATGTTCACCTTCACCATGGTAATTAATTATGTCTGTGTGCTCACTGTGATTCACGTATCTTTCATATCAGAAGAAAATTTCAGTAAAAAACACCCTATGAGAGGAATGCCCTAAAATCAAAGAGGAAACATTTGTATTTTGTATGAAACGCATAATCTTAAAATCATATTGTTTAAGAAGACGGGTTTTCACTTGTACCTGATTGTTGGAAAGGTCCAACTAAAGCTTCGTTCACGTTCAGTGAACTTCATCAGGGATGAAATGAGTCGTTTGTGTCTTTATTGCGAGACGTGAAGAAAACGATTGTGGTCCGCGAGTAACACTCGCAGCGGAGCATCAAGTAAAAATAACAGCTTGAAAACTCGTGAAATTATCTTTTAACCTCACTGCGAAAAAAAGAGGGTTATGTTTTTCGGATGTATGTTTCTTTGGCACGCCCTAGAGCCTAAACGGCGTGTCGTATTTTAATGTGACTGCTGTCAATAGATTCGTCTTAGTCGTGTGAGTGACACTGTATACATCAAAATTGAAAAAAAAAAGAAATGAAGGGTGAAACACGGGTTTAAAGATTTAGCAGTCGGGTTTTTTTCGAACTCCCTTTTTACTATTTATTTCTGTAGAGGACTTCGGTATATATTTTTTTGTGTTAATGCGTCATACTTAGCTCAGCTGGTGGCAGCCCTACGTGTATGTCGTGTTACGCAATCCCGTCCCCAGATGGCGTTACTTTATACAGACAGATCCGGGGGGCAGCGAGTGCATTACCGTTCTAAGAACTAGAGTATTTTTAGAACATGCATTAGGAACATTATACAGGCTAGGCGCGGATGTTTGTGACTTTATCCAAAGTCTTTAGTATAGATTTGTCGCTGGATTGTATTATGTCCTTCAGTTATCATTGTTTGACTAGTCGAAGCAAAGATCTACTAGAAATAATAAGGAAATAATCGGCAAAGTGCAAGTCGGACTCGATAAGGGCCATATCTATACAACATTAGTTCAAGCGTGTATCTGATATCGTTGCCCATTTAACTATGTCGAAACAAAACCATAATTTCTGTCACTTGTTTCACTTCTTTCGCCTCTGACGTTACGCGATACCACTACAATTTGTAGTTGTTCTTATTCTTTAATTTCACTTTAGGTACACTACGCTACTTCAAAACCTTGTAACATTTCAAACAATGTCTCGTCGAACCTTTTATACAGCATGATTTTCTCCGAGCAAATGTTTATTTCATCTTTGGTCTATTTTATATAAATTCAATTGTAAATTTACTCATTTGTTGTATATTTCAAGAAATATTAATTAAATCAAAGGAGTTATAGGCTGTATAGGTAAGTACGCGCATTCAATCTATTCTCCATCCAGCTCGTATGACAGCATATCGTTCATTGAATTTTCTGATTGACACGGTTTTTACCTTTTATTATTTATAAGTGTAACAATCTATATATACAAAACAGTAAGTCTTGCCTGGAATCAACGCAAAGACTAAACCGCGGAACTTAGAGATATTAAATTTGGAAGATGTATTCATCATAGGATGTAATGGGTGATCTTAGAAATAAATCTATGGAAATTCAACCACTTAGGAGGTCAAATTAAAGTTTCAAAGTTTGACCCTTTTTTGATATTATATTTGATTATTATTATTTTTGATATTATATTTACCTATTATCAAAAGAGATGTTTTAAAAAATGTATAGCACTTCGGCCAGGACAGTGTACATGATACCATAAATGCGTCAGGGCAGTGTACAAAATTAATCTAGAATCAAAATTTTGCTACGTTAGTTACGCGTTTTAATTATATAAATATTGATATTTGTGACAGGAGGCGGCACAATTTTAAGACCAAGATAAGAGTCAACCTAGGATACATAAATCTTCCAGGGATGCCATAATTCCACTACAATTTACAGAATTTACATATTTTTGTACACAATGAAGGAGGCGACTAATGCATTTTTAACTAATACACAATATTAAGCAGATGTGCTTACCAAAAATGCCTGAAGATGTTCAGGCATTTTTCGTAGACGTACACCTTCCTGGCCAAAAATAAAACAAGTCCTTTTATGATGCGGGCAACGCCGCGGGTAACAGCTATAATACATTATTTATGTCATTTAATTGTCCCTGACAGGGGGCGTAGTTACTCGTAAAATATATGACAATGAAAGGGCGGGTGACAAGAGTCAAGGAAATACGCTGGGAAGTCATTACAGATGACAGAATAACTGAAGATGTAAATGATTTAGATAAGAATAAAAACTTTTAAAAATAAAAATGAGAAGGTTCTCAATGCGATTGTATTTTTGATGTGTGTTATCCAACGTCTCATATACGTACCTGCCTGGACGGATTTGGGAAATTATTTTTTGATAGTAAGAGCATACTTCTTGTCTAAATTTTAATTCGGTCTAGTAGTAGAGTGTTATGTATGTATGCAAGTATGTATATATGTATGTATATTTCTTTAGCTCACCTTAATCAGCTTGTCGTATTTAAAAATTCCAAAAATATAATTTTAAAGTAAGTAGTGCATCTCTGTCAAATATCATAGAAATCAGCTGGTAAATAGGACGGTAAATAACTTTCCGATGGTTATGTGAAAAAAAATATATCCCCCAATTTAGGTCTTGCATTGTAAGACCTAAACTTTGCATTGCTCTTGAACTTGCAAGCTTAAATGACAATGGGTCGTGGGTGATCGGTCGTATAACTTCAGCTATCTGTTTTTTTTTGTAGCGATGATGATCTAGGTCTTCAACCAATGTGTGTTGCCAGTGATGACATATGGCACAGAAACGTGGTCTTTGACTGTTGGCTTGCTAGATAAGCTTAAAGTTGCTCAGCGTGCAATGGAAAGAGTTATGTTGGGAGTGTCTTTGCGCTATAGAATCCGTAATGAGGATATTCGCCGTAGAACTGGAGTTGCCGACATAGCTCGTAGGATTTGCAAGCTGAAGTGGCAATGTGCTGGCCACATCGCTCGAAGAACCGATAACCGATAAGGAAGAAAGGTTCTTGAGTGGCGACCACGAACTAGAACACACAGGGCAAATAGGACTCACACTGGGTGGAACAACGACATAGTTAAAGTCACAAGAACCTAGTGAATACAGTTGACAGCTTGCTTTTCGGAATGGCGTTCTAAGGGAGTGGCCTGTGTTCAGCAGTGGACGTCTTCTAGCCGATGATGATGAAGCGTGCAAGGCTGATCTATCAAGGTGTTACCACATGAATAGGCAATGCTACTGTTAAAGCGCCAGATCTACCGGCATAATATTCCCATTTGAATGGCATCTCGTCTACATTTTCCATCATTCTAAGAACTTTGTTAATTACGTACCTTTAAAATTCTGCGTAGCATCTGTGATCTGAATTTGTATTCTTTGTTGGTTTGATCGCGGAAAAAACAAGCATTATGGACGCATAGCGTTGCATATGCATAGATTCGGATCATTACGGAATAATGCATAAAAACATGGTAGTAGGTATAATTTTTATCAGACTGCGAAACATGGAGGGTATGTATTTATATTTATTTGGTACGCCCTAGAGCCTAAACAGCTTGTCGTATTTTCATGTGAGTGGTGTCAATAGATTTGTTTTCACCTGCAGATGGTCATAGGCTAGCTGCATCCCGCGATTTCACTTGTTGAGACTTGTGAAGTCTGAAGTCTGAAGTTCTTGCTGCCGGGGTTTTTGAACTCACTTTTAACCATTTGTTCATGGAGTTATCCGTGTTGCCCTTCAATGAATTCTTCAATGACTAATAAATCGTAAAACCCATAGAAACACCAATTCTGTCAAGATTGGAAACTACGACTTGTACACGGGACTACATTACACAGTAAAGCACTTGTTTCATTTTCGGCCAGGACGGTGTACTTCTACCATAAAAAGGCCTAAAGATGTGGTTAATACTGTGTATTAATGAAAATTGCGTCAGTTGCCTACTTCATTGTATAAAAATATATCTATATTCTGTGAATTGTAGTGGAATTATGGCATTTTAGGAAGATTTATGTAAACTAGATTGACTGCAATGGTCACATTGGTCTATAAATTGTACCGCCCGTCACAAATGTCAAAATTGATACAATTAAAACTCGTAAATCACCTTTTTGCGTAAATAACGTGGTATTATTCTGTTTCGAAATTAATTTTGTACACTGCAATAAGTTACGTTATTTTGAATTTGGTTAATATATTAAACATTAAAGTCCTAATAAATACGTCAGTATTTATGGTATCATGTACATTGTCCTGGCCGGAGCTCCATACATTTTTGAAACAACTCTTTTCTTGCGGACAAACATCAAACAGAGACTCTGCGTTCGCTCGGCCAATTATTTCTTCTGTGTTAATGCATAGCTAGCTTCCTAATTACGAGGTACATATGCAAACCATATATTATACATAGCGCCTAATCTTTACATATTCAGTCCATAAGCAGTAGATAGTAAAACCTGTCCATAGCTGTTGATGTCGCGGACATTATCAGCATTACAATTGAAACATACCACGTCACGACATAGTATGGTTCATTCTTATCAGATTGATTGGTGATTGACGTATATGTACGCGTGAATTCAGATTTTCTGACTCATTAAAACACAGAAAAAAATGTTAAACTGAATAAATAATCCTATCATAATCCATTTGTGCATACAAAAGTCCCAATAATAAAGTGGATTGAAAAAAGAAAAGAAAAATATGTACATCTAGAAAGAAATGAAGAAAGAAGGAAGACGTTTATTAGACTTGTATAATGTTCATGACATTAGTATTGTTAAATTTTGTACCTTGTAGTAACTCGCATTTTAAATCTTTCTGATATATTCTTTAGAGCCTTATTTTGCAGTTTTTTTTATATTGTGTGATAAGGGATATGTGTGCAAGGGGAGTGAATGAAGAGATGACGGCTGATAGATTAGAATGGAAGAGGAAAACATGCTGTGCCAACCCCACGTGGTGGGTTAAGTTGAGGAAGGTGATGATAATATATTGTAAATAAAATAGTAGGTATGCTAATGTACAAAACACTAGCGCCTGTACAGTCTGTTACTTATCAACTGTGTACCTTCCAGGGTGTCCAAAATACAGTTTTGGACACCCTGGCAGGTACACTTTGCTTAGTTTGGGTTAAACCTTAACTGGTAGAATATTGAACACAAAACCTATTGTATTTTAGATCTTAAGACAATATGAGTTTTCCCGTGTTCGCTGAAAAAATGCCGTCTTAGTCTTTGTATTTATTTCAAATCTAGTGATTCTGCAAGCTTGAATGTGTAATATTGCGATTATTAACCATTAAAGTCTTGTTTATGTGCACAAGTGTGGGCAAGCGATATAAAGACGAAATAACGTGGTTTTCGTGTTCGCGGGTAATCTCCATAGAAACCCTGGTAAGGCCTCCACCACTTAACGAGTGAACGAGACTGAACGAACGTTATATAACTGAAGACAAGGCGGTATGGCCTCAGTAGCTTTAGCCTGCCATATGAGCAAATAAAAAAATTTAAGACAATATTCTAGCTAACAAAACAAATTCATTTTGATTTTGGGGCCCGCTGCTAATACATACCTACTCTGTTCATGTTGATAATCTATTTAGTTATAAGTTTTCTTTCTTTGCCAAAAATTAATCATTATAATAAATCATTATTATTTTTATCTGTAAATGAATATCAATTAAGTACAATACCTAAGCAATTTATATATTCACTAGGTTAAGTTGTCCCGCGGGGTAACTTTAAGTGGGGTAAGTTAATGTACGAGACTTTCAACGTCTGATATTAAACGTTTATTTGCCGTAGTATCATTAGATTGTATCATCAATGGTACTATGCCAAAAAATGATATTAAATTATTCAAAATTCGTCGGAGCTTTTCAGATAGTTCAGATAAGAAAAAGTTGAAGCATTAGCGAGGTACGAGTATTGTCACTATAGCTTTCTCAATAACCATTTTAGTCATTTGTTTATTACACTAATATTATAAAAGAGAGAGAGAGAGCTGGCTCATTCCTTGCTCAAAAGATTTCTATGGCAATTCATCGCGGGAATGTTGCCAGCATTCTTGGCACTTTGTCTCACCATCACTTTGTCAGACACCATTTTTTTTTCCAGTAATTTAATTCATTATTGACAAAAGTTTCTGTATTTTTTATGAAATAAATGATTAAACAGTCTAATATATAATAAAAACTAAAGTTTCTATGTGTATGTTGGTTACTCTAACGCACAAAAACTTTCAAACCGAATTAAAATGGGCACCAAGATAGCTGTCCTGGATTAATGCATAGGATACTTTTCATCCAGGAAAAAAGCAGTGTTCGGGTAGGATAATCAAATTTCCGCAGGTAAAACCGCGGGGTGCGGTTAGTATTTACATAGTTTCATAATCTACAATGTCAATTTGCACAGCCGACCTATTCCATGAAGTCAAATCGATAAAACATAGGTATGCCTTGTGTTTTATAGACGCTTTTAATATTCTATCTGTACACATTATATTACTTGTATGTAGGTATACATTGAATGCGCCTGTTATAGGGTCTACAGGCTTACGTGCTTTATACCCGACTGCGAAAGATATCTTTGGCACGTCCTAGAGCCTAAACGGCTTGTCGTATTTTTGTGTAAGTGGTGTCAATAGATACGTCTTAGTCGTGAGAGGTCACACTGGGTACATCAAAAATAATTAAATTAAGGATGACACAAAGGTGTAACGATTTAGCTGTCGGGTTTTTAGAACTCGCTTCTAACCACTTGCTTAACCTACATCGTATCGTATCGTATCGTATCGTATAAAATCGGTTTTCATTTTATTGTAACCTTTTTATTATATAGTGTTTCACGGTAACAGCTGGTAATTTTTTTAAACGTAAGGTTATTATTTTCGTATTGGCATTTTGACCAAGTTTATATAGGACCACCCATATACATTTTATCAAAATGCATATTTACGTTTAATGCGCAATTATTTTTTTCGGACGAGTGTTAGTACACTTGACTGAGCTGTACGCATATTATTAGGCCAGGAAACAGTCAGGAAAATTGATTCCCGTTTTCCCCCTAAAAATATATATTCAGGGGACAAACAGAATTAATTGTCCCTGTCTGTCTCCTTACCAGCCGCAGGGGAACAGGCGACATTTATTCCCTATTTGGCCAGGCGAAAGATTGGAGATACCAAAGCAGATCGAGACATGAGAAGAAGTAGAAAGATTTGATCGTTTATAAAATAAAAAAACGATAAATCTATTTATAAATTTGCTAAGTTATTTTGATGTATGAACTACTACACCAATTTTGAGGAAATGTATACGTAAATATTTAGAAAGTATAAATACTCTTTCGGACAAAAATATTTATTCAAATCGCTCTAGAACGCAAACACGCGAATTCAGAGACCAAACCAAAAAAAAATTATTCCGACGAATGAAACCTACTTATTTCAAAGTCGGTTATAAGCAGGGTAAGCTTATACCTTGGTATATAAAGTATTGAATGAACACGTTAAAGTATCTATTGCGTTTGATAACCAGTCCGGTTTGCAATAGCTAAGTAACTAGTGGGTTAAGTACAGACTCTTGCAATATCTGGTCACAACATGATTTAATGGACGTTGAAGGGCTTATTGGAAACAGGTGACGCTGCTTCATGCGTGCTGTCAATGACAAATCACTCTATCATGGGGATTAACGGATTAACATGACTCTTTTGAGTTTTCCCGCGTTAGCTGATTATTAACCATTAATGTATTAATCCGAAGCGAAGAATCCAAAAAAAAAATATACGGACTTTTGATATTTGTCAACCAGCCGTATAAGTATAAGGAATTCTCGTTATTGGGTCAACCTATACCTATGTAACTTACAGTACAGAGTAACAAAGCACTGCCACGTGGGGTGACGTGGGCCTGCCCAATAACAATAAATCCCACTGCGCCGCGGAGTCGCGTTACAACACTGCAACTATCTCAATTGTAAGTAATGCTGTTTGTCAACAAACCTGACTGTTTCAATGCACGATAGATTTATTGTGTGGTGCATTCCATTGGCTACAAAATGGTGGTACTAAAAGTTCTCGACTCTCGACTCGTTCTCTTTGAGGAGTCCATTTCTCCTTTCACGATAAAGTTTTGCCCGACTAATTGTATTTTCTATTTTTGTTCAAAATTGCTTGTTGTTTTTTGTCACAAATAAACCATATTATATTCTACTCTATTCTACATATCGAGATATCGACAGCTTTTTCCTTATAGTTATTTTTTCAAACACGACCTTGACTATAGGCTTCACAACGTAGCAATTCCTGATTCTATGATAGGTAATACTATTTAAAAAAAAAACAAAAGGTTTCACGCCAAAAAAAGATGGCATCTCTTGCCATAAATTGTATGGCAATGGATGAATGTAAAAGAAACTTCTTAGACTTTCTGTCTTGAATATGCTATCAAAAAAAGTTATTGTTCTGAGTTGCCATTCCTGTTTTACGCAAAGGACTAGCGACATCTATCAACAAAACCAGCACTTTATTGTCATGTGGCAATCTTAGTTAAACTAAGTACAGAAGATAGTACGTTCTACTACAATTTATACTGCCGGATTTTTGATCGAGGTAATCTTACTATCTAAAATGGAGGAAGTTTGCTACGGTGTCATTTACAAGCTTATTTCAATAATATTTAGCTGGAACAACCGAAACATAAGATTAAATAACAGGTCTACCTAAATATGAAAGGAACGGGCAAGAGCATAATTGACTCTTTTTGGAACAAGCCTCAAAATTACTGATCAACAGTTGACAGTAATTTTTTTAACGCTGTCCCCAAAGAAGATAGGTATAAATTATACTGTCACTAAAATTGGTCGATAGGATCGATAACTTCCATTAGTACCTACATATTAAAGGGATAGACGCACAACTAATTGTTCGCGCTAATTGCTCCAGGAATCATTAATTAAAACCTGACACTAGCAATAGAAACGTCCAGTTCAATCAGAATTCATTAGCAATTTCTAGTCGTTGGCGCACATTGTTTTTGACGTGGAAAATTATGTCAAGGCAACACGGGTGAAGGCAAGCTTAAGATATCTAACAAAGACAGAAGATATGTAACAGAGGAAGACGTGAAACCAGAAAAACATGGATTTTGTTTTTCCCCTATTAATCAAACATACTTTTTTTGTTTTTTGTGATGTCTGGCTGAATTAGTAAGGAACAGTGGTTTGCCTGAAATCACAAAATCACCTTTGTTCTTTGGTATTAAGTTCAGCAAGCCGAAAGCTTCCATATTTTTATTTTTGCGTATACCGCAAATGATGATACATTGAACGAAGACGGAAACGCATCATTCACTTAACAGTTCATTCGCTTCAATCGTCGCCCCATCAAAGCTGAATGTTTCTTTTATAGTCCACATGCATGCGCCAGTGTTAGTGATTCACCCTTGTCTTATTAGCCGTTATTAAAACTTTCAGTTGCTTCTGACTACAACCTAACATACTTGGTATTTATTGCCCAACTGCAAAAGAAGATGTTGGGGAAGGAGGACAAGGAGGAGGACGTTTTTCGAGTGCATAAATGCATGTATTGGATGTGTCTCTGGCACACCCTAGAGCCTAAACGGCTAGTCATATTTTGATGTCAATAGATTCGCTTTAGTTGTGAGAGTGACATAAGGTACCTACTAACTAAATTAAAACTAAATCAAAATTAAGGATTTTGGCGCCAAAAATAATTTGAAAACGAAATTAAGTTTTAAAAATACATCGAGTGTATCAAAATAAAGATTTTTTAACAGTGATTACGAATATACATATAACTTGTAACTATGTTTTACTAGTATTAGACATTGGAATAGGAAATACTAAGTTTAAGATTTAGTAGTCGGGTTTAACCACTAGTCGCTTCTAACCACTTACTTTTTTCGGTTACGGGGTGCTTTGGTTAAACCGGGTCATATGTGATTTTAACCCAGTAAAACCACCTTCGTGAACCCCCCTGCTTCTGGATATACCTCGTAGGGCTTCAGGATCTCCATTGAAACGCTGTCAGATCTGAACCCCGGTTTAATTCACCTGTTATGACAGACAGAGGAAAGCGGAATTCTACTACCACGGTTCCAGAGTTTTTTTTTATGGATAATATGCGTCAAACTTTTGTCCCCGTCGCTTTTGCGTCGGGGGTTAAAAATAATAATTTTGGAGGTGGTAAAAAAAACCAAATCATCCGGAAGGCCATCAAGGGTTCAAACTTATTGTGCAAGGATGCTAATTGAATCCGAAGAACTAAATCGAGTTGTCAATGAAGGATATTATTTTATGCGAATGCTTGTCTCATGTCTGGTGTAGGCGCCGCCGGAATTAAATATTCATATGTCTGTATGTACCGTTGCCAGCATTATGCGATACTTTTCAAGCTTAGTTGAACATGCCGCGCGAACAGCAATCTTATTGCAGCGCTAAACGGTTCATGATGGCGCATCGAGTAACAACGAGCGTGAACAGGATCGCTTAACGCTGGTCACGGTAAGGCACTGGATGTAATTTGAATACGTCTCACATACTTGCATTATATCAGCCAATTGAGACGCCGCCGATCTTGATTCTTTTATTTGGCAAATTATGTTATTGTCTCGTAATAGAAATTGAATGACTAAAATACGCAAATTAGTTATCTTTGCTACAAAAACTAGTATTAGGCGCCGAGAGGGTTCAATCCCCAAAAGTAGATCTCGCGAGTACAACCTTTCTTGCTAAAATTTGTTTTTAATTCTTATGTCTCTATAGCCTTTTATACGATTGTTTCATTATTTACACTAAGATTTTTTTTCAACAATTACGAAATAGCTCGTGTAATCATTAAAAAATGGTCACAAACTTCAGAACCAGAAGACCATAAATTCAGATTCCAGAGTCCAGATTAAAAGATTGTGAAGTCTTCAACAGTCCTTTTTCTTTAATCTCGATCCTAAGAAGATTTAACAAAAACACAAAAAGTATTAAAGTTTGTCTCCCCTAAAATATCGCAGGGAGACGAACAGGATAAAATTCCTGTCTGTCCCCTTATCAGCCGTAGGAGGACAGACAGAATTTTTATTCCGGTTATTTGTTTAGATTACCAGTAGGTACTTGGTAGAGGTTCCACAGGCTCATAAAAATCTTTGCGCCTAATTTTATTGTGCGAACTGCTAGGTTGTGGAATTCGCCGCTGCCTTCTCTATTTCCTCATAGCTACTTGTACCTGCGTCTTTTCAAACAAGTTAATCGGTTTCTTCAAGGCAACCGTGCCCCATCCTATCATCACAGTTCATCACATCAGTCAAATTGCGTGCAAATGCTAAACAAACAGAAATAAAAAGGTTATCGATTAGGAGTATACTAAGCCGACATAGGTTAACTATACTTATCTTTACGAACAACTTTCATTACGGGAGCAACCCTGAATTCGAGAAAAAAACGCCAGCTATTACCTACAAAAAGTTAATCGATAAAATATATTTAACCCATTCTAGTACAAAAATATTGAGAAAACTTCAATTGAAGTTATGCAATGTCAACTCATGGTCACGGCGACGACACGCGCGTTTGCGAGGCCTACATTTGTACTTGTGTCATAATCGCACTTAGATAAACATATTTCCCAGTTTTTCGTAAACAAAAATGCAAAATAGACGTGGTTTTTACTGGCGAAATATGTTATATTAACGATGCTGATTGCTTGGTAAAAATATACGCAGTCAATTTAGGATCACCCCGTACATGGTTATCGGCTAGGGGTGTACTAAGCCGAAAAGGGGGTGACTATACACAGCCTAAGGAACAACTTTCACTGTGAAACCAACTCAAAATTCGAGAAAAAATATCAGCTGTTCCATACAAAAAGTTAATCGGTAGTCAACTAAATGTTTGATACAGCTGTTTTTTTTTCTCGAATTGTGAGTTGGTTCCACAGTGAAAATTGTTCCTTAGGATGAGATAATGACCCCTCTTCGGCTTAGTTCACCCCTAACCGATAACAATATATTAACGATGCTTATTGCGTGGTAAAAATATACGCAGTCAATTTACAATCATATATATATATACATATATACGCAGTCAATGTACATCAATTGTATATAAAGTAAGTGCACACATATTAAAGATGGTAGTCAAAGTATCCATTAATGTAATGTCTGAAGAGTATTCAGATAAAAACGAGGAAGCGTCTCGTACGTGCTTGTCACTAAACACTTCTCCATATGCAGGCTATTAATTAACTAGGATGGGGGTATGCGGCAGTGAAGCAGTGCTCTATAAAATCTAAGTTTTTTTAAAGCATGTTTATAGTCAAACATATCCATATAGGTGCTCAAATCCTAACTATAATAGGTAATATTATAAATGCGAAAGTAACTGTGTCTGTCTGTCTCGTTTTCACGCCCAAGCCACTAAACCGATCTGGATGAAATTTGGTTCACAGATAGATTGGAGTCCGACAAAGGACATAGGATACTTTTTAACCCACTTCAAAAATGGAGGTTCTGTATTTGATGGGAACTACGCGGGTGAAACCGCGGGGCACAGCGAGTAATAAATACAGGAGTACTAGTTAATCAACAAGTGATTAGAAACGATTTAAATAAAGAACCCAACAGCTAAATCTAAAAATATTTTTTTTTCTTTAAATTTTGATATACCCAGTGTCACTCTCACGACTAAGACGAATCTATTGACACCACTCACATAAAAATACGACAAGACGTTTAGACTCTAGGACGTGCCAAAGAAATATACATACTTACACTCGACAACATAACCACAGTGTTACTTTTATAATTTTTTTTTTGTAAAAAGTATTTTACTTACAATAAATTAAGTTAAACATTTTTAAGATTAATTAATATAACCACACAAGAAGCCAAAAGAAAAAGTTCCTATTCGGTCCAGGAATATTTGAGAATTTATGTAACACTCTTTTTTTGAAGTAGGTTAAACAAATTTAAACGTTTTAAAACACTATGGACCTATTGAAACGTGCACACTCACGGTTAGGCTGTTTAAAGTCGCTCAGTGTGTTATGTAACGGGCTATGAGAGGCTGATGTCCAGCAGTGAATTATTAAAAATTCAATACCACTAATATGATAAAGGCGAAAGTTTGTATGTGTGTTTGTTTTGTTCCTCCTTCACGCTCTAACTGCTTAACGGAATTGGATGAAATTTGGCACGAAGATAGCTCATACCGTGGATTAACATATAGGATTTTTGGAAAATGGAAGTGTTCCCATGGGCTGATCAAATATGTACGGGTAAAAACGCGGGGCGCAGCTAGTATTAAATAATACAGCCTCATAGCTACCGAGCTCAGGCTCATTCACTATACGCCTAGTTTGGTGGTCATGGCTTCTTACTTAAATTATGTGCATTTCACAACATAGTTTGCTTTTTTTTTAATTTTGTATTAGATGGATAGATAGATCAATTCTTTATTGCAGACACACAAAAGAAAAATTCATACAAAATATAGTGCTACAAGTGGCGGCCTTTTCGCTCAAATGCGATCTCATCCGGCAGCCCTAGGACGGCAGTACCTATTTATAACGGCTGTAACTTACGCACGTTTTGCATAACCCCATCCTTTTTATAGCTAAACATCAGCGTACGAGAATCCCACTCGTGGTTTATTTGTTTGCGCCCACATATCACATTTATAGAGCTTTTTTATAACATACAATTATGTTGAATAGCGTAACAAATAGCTTGGCTTTTGATTAGCTTCAGTTTTTGCAAACGATTCGTTTTTACATGATGAAGTTGGCGACTTAATTAATTTATATGATGTCGTCGTATATCAGGTCCGTTTTGAGTTGGTCGATGTGTTCGTGTATTCTAGTTTGTTCCCCCTGGGTGAACATAAATAGTGTTCATGTCAAGATGTTGGTTCTTTTACCAATTATAAAAAATATTGTAAACGTTTAGAAGAACTTTGTTGTCCATAACCCTTTATATCAATTTGGTGTAAATATAATGAAATAAAAATATATATAAGTCATAACTGACTGATATTCGCTGGGAATCAACACAGAGTTAAAATCGCTGAATCTACGGGCATGAAATTTGGAGAGTGTATTCTTTATAGGGTGTACTAAAATATATTTTTTCAATCCAACAACCCCCAAGGGGACAGATCAAACTATTTTGTCTGGTCTACCACCCTATGGGGACAAATCAGGGTGACAGATCGCAAAAATTCATCGAATGGCGGTTCATAGTTTAAAACTTATATTAAGTTCTTTTATCCACCGCTTCAGACGCGTACGAAACTGGTACACGTAAGTTACAGCAGATGAAAAATATATATTACGATACTAGTTACTAAGTTATTCTTTCTCAGCAATTGACATCTCAGTCCTCTCCCAGAGGCACCAGCGCTGTATAAAGTTGCGACACTATCAACAATGCTATCTGGTCGCCCACTCACTGACACTTGACTTGACAGTGCTGGACTTGACGAGCGCAGTGCAATTACTGCAGTAGGTACACTTGCTGGATTTTAATACACATACAAAACAATCTAGCTAATATTTGAATGTTTATACATTTACTACATTTAACAAATTTAATAGACGAGGTCTCACTGACTGATTTTGCTAGGAATCAGCGCAGAGCCTTAACCACTTAACCTAGAGATATCATATTTGGAAGGTTTTTACTATACAATGTAGTAGTGGTGTACTAAGAAAGTATTTGGAAATTCCTAAGAGAGTCAAATGGGGTTCAAAGTTTTATAGGTATAGGCTTTTTTGATAAGTAAATATATTATATTTAATGTAGCGGGCAACGCCGCGGGTGACAACTGCCAGTAGACAAATAAAAACTTAAATTTTCAAATTTCGATAAATTTTACGTGAGACGAATAGAAAAATATATAATACCTTTTCGAACATATATAGATCAGCCTAATAAGAAAGGTGTAGGCTATAGCAAGTACTTTAATTTATTCTGTGACTATAGTGTTTCACGCCGCGCCGATCAAATTAATGTTTGCATTCACTAACAGTTTTCATCAAAATTCTTAATTTAAAAACCATATTTCAGTGCACATAACAAAAAATCTTAAACTTCAATTTAAAATGGTTTTGTTACGATTTGTTCGAAGTTCGATCACTGTTATTTTTAAACTGTGTCCAAACAAGTGTTTACGAGTGCCTGTGGGCGCGCAACATTTTGCGTAGCGGCCAAACGACCGAGGCGCACCCGTCACAAGTCAGCTCCAATTCGTTTACCTACTCTATTCGCTTTTTAATGTCGAATTGTATAGATCCAGCTACTGGAACCATAAGAGTGGTATTTTACAAAGTCTTTGCTAGCTGACATTTTCATTAAACATTTTCTGCTTTATTAAAAAACGCATCTTAACTTAGAGCATCTTTTGTCTTGTTCTATCCAATGGAGAACGTCACGCGCTAAAACAAGACAAAAGAATGAATGAACGAATGAATTGTTTATTTGCGATATTAATAATTACATATATTATTTACAACTAAACTATACATATAAAATAATATATTAAAAGTAATGAAATATTTATCACAACCCGACCTCAACTCGGCAAAATGCCGGTTAAAGTTAAGACGCGTTTTTTAATAAGGCTGTTTATTTTTTATCCGGGGGAGGGGTTTGTGTCGAGACGGAAAACAACGGGGTGTTGTTGGTTTGACGTATCTATCTTTATGGCATTTTAACTCTTACAGTAATGAATAGATTTACTTTTCATTTTTTATGTTTGAATGGTGAATCAGTCGGGAGTGTTCTTGATAGAAATTGGGCCAATAATGTTACCGACGCTACAAAATGGCGGATTACGTACATATTTTTAGAACTCAACAATACAACAATATGGATATCGAATGAAAGGCTTGACTAGACTCGATTCAGGTTCATCCATTCAGGTGATCAAGTCTGTTATTTCTATTGTCTCAGAATAACAATTGCATTATGCCAAAATGGCGGTTTCGACATAGAATAGATCAAAGTTAGTATAAATAATCTTGTTTTATTTAATACTAACTGTTGTCTATTCTATATCAAAACGGCCATTTTGGTGCAATTAAATTGTAACTCTGAGACAATTCAATTAAAAAACTTTGGCCCCAGGAGCTATGTACAGACACACACCCTCACACACCAAAATTATAACACCCTGTCGTTTTTACGTCGGTTAAAAATTGTTACGAATTTAAAAAATATAATAAATAAGCTAGTTAGTGCAATAACTTAAACAACGTTTATACTCGTGTATGAACGTTATCTAACGCTATCACGGTCCACAGAGGTCGTTGCACCGCGTGAGATAATCTTGATAGCAATGTTATGAAACTCAGCCAAGTTGTTATCATATTATATCTATCTAACGTGAGAATCATATAATGTGAAAATTATAGCATTTTATTAGAAGTAACACTAGAAGGGAACTAACTGCCTTTAAAAACAAACCTTTGGAGCGAATTTGAAAAATGAATAAAAATGGATCTCCTTCAGAGGTTCTTTCACAGATTTTTTCTTCATAATGATTGTTATCGACATAAATATAATGAGGTCGAATTGAGTACACCTTCCTCGTTTAAGAAGTAGGTAAATTATACGACAACCACTCTTAATCGATTCTATTTAGATATAAAGTAAAAATACTTCTTCTTAGATCCACGTTGTGTCTATTGAGAAAAATAATCTCACTAAATCCATCATGGATCTGTACAATACATTCAAGAAATACCCCTCCAATTAAAAATGCCCGACGACAAAACAATTTCATGAATCGTAGAACCCATTAGTTCCAACAAGAAGAGTTGAAAACGACGACCTGTATGACATTTCCAGAAAACAAATTGAACTCCTGGAGATTCAGAAACATGTAGAGAAAAATGTAGTCCCTTTACCCTTCATGGCTAAAAGAGTGGAAGTACTTAATTATTACTTACTAATAAAATTCTGGGCACGAGTGATCTCGTATACGTCACAATAATATTAAGCTAGTATTATGTTTTATAAAAGATTTTTAAGATACGACTCGAATCATCAACATTTCCACACCTCTTTAAGTCGGTCCAAGTAGAATATTGAAGCGTTTTTTGCGACGTTCAAAATGTAAACAAACGCTTAGTGGGCGTTTAATAGCATCCTTATAAGACATGATGATAATGATTTAAAGTATAAACGTTCATAAATACCACGTTACATTATACACGGGCACATTAATGAGCTAAAACCATTGTTATTGTTATACATTTACTGAATATTTTAGATATGAAGTTCATTGTTTTATGAATTTAAAATAACTGAAACACGGCTGGGTGTTTTTTTAAGCTATTGCATAGCTTTTATCGCGAGCTTTGGGCGCTAAGACCAAATCAAGAAATTCCGCAACTAAAATAAACCTAACACTCGTCTAACGTCGTTTCAGTTCGGCAGACTTCGGCACGATGGTTGTGTAGACGTATGCGTATGCATTAGCTTTACCGCGGCAGTCCCCGAGTGCTACACGTATTTTTTTTTTATTGTAATGTTGATTGTTAATTAAAGTATCAATACCTTATAATTATTCATATTTATTGCTAATTGTAAATTATTTCTTGGTTCTCAATTAGTCGGATTAATTTATATATTTTATTTTTTTACGTTTATTAGCCGATTTATCAGCAACGCCTGACTGGACATTGTGTGCCTGGACTGGAAAATATTATTTATCAGCAACGCCTGACTGGACATTGTGTGCCTGGACTGGAAAATATTATTTATCAGCAACGCCTGACTGGACATTGTGTGCCTGGACTGGAAAATATTATTTATCAGCAACGCCTGACTGGATATTGTGTGCCTGGACTGGAAAATATTATTTATCAGCAACGCCTGACTGGACATTGTGTGCCTGGACTGGAAAATATTATTTATCAGCAACGCCTGACTGGACATTGTGTGCCTGGACTGGAAAATATTATTTTGAAAATTCATTTTACAGGTTGGTCCTACAGAAAAAAATATCAAAGTCGGCCCAGTGTTCAAATGAAAACAACAGCAACGTCCCACGTCCCCAGGCAGACCACATGGGGATTAGCTTTACCCTTTGACAAGTAGTATGACTCTTTAGACTAACAAATAATTCTCAGGCTCAGCCGGCTCAGATATCAGATAACAAAACATAAAAAATGATTTACTTCTTACTGTAAGTGCAATAAATAAATAAGCATAAGTATGAAATATTTAAAATAAGTAAAGGAAAAGTATCAAAATCTACAATCGAATTGAGTACCTAGTTTGTTTTAGATGAACAACAAAATCCTAAAAAGTGTTTAGCCTAGTCGGTAAACCTGTTGCCTCACAAGCGAAAAGGCGCGGGTTCAAATCTAGGTTCAGACATGCACCTCTGTGTTTTTCAATCATGTGCATATTAGAATTAATTACCACATGCTTAACCGGTGAAGGAAAACATCGTGAGGAAACCAGCTTGTCGGAAAAGGTTAATAACTTTCAAAGATAAGTGAAGTCTCCAACCCGCAATTTGGCCAGCGTGGTGGACTATGACCTACATCGCCTTCATGGGGAGACCCGTGCCCTCCACTATGGGTTGATACGTAAAATCCTAAGCCATGAACCTATTATGTGCCGCCTTAACCCTTCCAAAGCCAGTGGGTCGGAAATGACCGGTCGTGATGACCGCTGACCCAACGAGGTCAAAAGGCACGATAGCCCTTTACGGCAAAACTGGTACAAATCTATAGCTTTATTTGGTCTCAGTCAGTATTACCTCGAACAACTGGCTCGTCATGCTTCCTGGATGATGCAGAGGCACGTGGTGACAACCAGATTTATCTTCGAACAAATATGGTGCAGCTCATCGAAAAGTACTATAGATCCATGGTTTCTATCTTCTAAGAAATTTAGTGCTGTTAAAATATCGAAAAGTAATCAATTAATAATAAGGTTTCGCTGTTCGGCGGTCCGTTGTCACTAGACTGTATCTCATGAACCGTGATAACAAGACAGTTGAAATTTTCACAGATGATGTGTTTCTGTTCCCGCTAAAACAACAAACACAATTGAAAACAGAACAAAGTTAATATTTAAGGTGGGCTCCCATACAAAAATGTGTTTTATTGCTGTTTTTGCTCGAGAAACATCGTGCACGAGACCAAGTCTCACTCACAACCTTTTCATCATCCCTGTCTTTTGCGCCGCTGGTCCCGGGTTCGATCCCCAAACAGGTCTTTTTTATATATATAAGTATGTATATTATTATAAACTTATCGAATATTCTTCTATCACGACGCAAGGCTTATGAGCCAGTATTAATCTTGCGGCGCCTCGCAATTTCACAGTGTGACTCACTGGAGTTCCTTGCATATAATAATTGTCAATTTACGCGATATTTTAAGGCGAACGTACTAATTATTAGGTCATCGCGGATTGCAGGAATTGTGACATTGTTCCAGCCAAGGTCGGCACCCTAGAAGGGCCTGGAAAATGGCAGCGCGTTAAACACCATATAAGGTGGGTGTCGTGTTATGTGAACTTCCTTGTTGGAGTTGTGTGATGTTTACGACGATTTTAAGGACGTATTGTTTACTAGCTGTGCAGCATTATGTGCTCCGCGGTTTCACCGGCGTAGTTCCCCATTTTATTGTCGAGATAATGCAATGGGGAAATGTTTTTTTTAAGTCGATTAAAAAGTATCCTATGTCCTTTCCCAGGGTCCAATCTACCTGTGTACCAAATTTCATCCGGATTGTTTCAGTGGTTTTGGCGTGAAAGCGAGACAGACAGACAGACAGAGTTACTTTCGCATTTATAATAGTAGGATTTAATAGGTACTATACGTATATATGAAATCATTGTAAAGTTGATGTCGAGATATATGAATATTTTCGTAATAGTTTTGTAAGTGTCAATTCAATGAGTAAAAATGCGTTTGCTGTAAATTGTACAAGTAAATCGAGATGGCGCTAGGCCTAGGAGCTGATCTAGCAATATTTTATGTTGAAAAAACAACCCGGACTGTCCAGGAGTAGAGTAATATTTTTAAATGTATGTAAGTATGTATGTCAAACTCTTGGTTATCCGCCACAGCCTAAACCGGTAGACTATTTGAATGTGCGAAATGTCATTACAATCCATATTGTTTAAGAAAACGGATTTTCACGCGTACCTGACTTTTAGAAAGGTTCAACTATAGTTTCGTTTACATTCGGAGAACTTCATCAGGGATGGAATGAGCCGTTCGTGTCTTCAACGATGACATCGCGCGCTCGGCCGCTCGCCGCGCGCGCGTTGTCATCGTCGGCTGCTGGGGTGTGGGGACCTTATAGTTGGACCTTTCCAACAGTCAGGTACGCGTGAAAACCTGTTTTCTTAAACAATATGAATCAAACACGTTAGTTTTCTAAATAAGTCATTAGAATGATTATTGTCTTAATCTGCTGATAATTATAAACTATACTGTCGCATTCCGTTGCTTCGTTCGTTATGATACTTACTACAAAAGTTTTTGCAATCGCGTGTCGTTTGTAATTCGCTTCTAATACCTATTCTTTACATTATGATTCGAGACTACGAGCATAATCTGTGCAAGCTTCACTGAGCAAACCAATAAACAACGTGCGTCTATAAAATTCAAAAACCTTACGTAACAAAATAATAACAAAAATACAATTCGTAATTTTGGGATAGCGGCCATCTTGAGCCGATAGAGACACACAAAATTATTTATTAGTTATTAGTTTAACTTGAATAATAATAGGCATAAGTTTATTTGGTACAAAGAAAATATTATTACTTTCTTTCACCGCCACACACACGTCAAACGATGGGATGTTATTACCAGTCCGTTTTGCGTCAGGGTTGGAAATTGACGTCTCATTATTCTAATTGACTAAGATTCTCCGTCTACTTACGTGTACAGTGACATTGTGGTTACAATATTCCCAGACTTCACCGATCACTTACTAAATTAAATCGACTACCTTATATTCATAGGGAATAAGATTCTAAGCACTATATGAGTTTGTTATTATGATCTAGTATGTATCGGAAACAATTGGAAAGTTTGTTTATGAGAATTCTAAAGATCACTCACAACCTGGGGACCAAATTTGTTATTTGAATTGTTACAGTATTATTATTGCATATGCTTAGATTACTCCTTTACTATAGAATTTTGGCTAAAAATATCCTCTAATTAGTCCACGCCGTATATATAGGAGGATAGCAGACTGGGGATAAAGATTAGAGGCCTAAGTAACAGTAGTGTGGCGTGCCGCGGAGGAGGCTTTTGTCAACTCATTTCATCCCTGATAATGTTCGCCGAATGTGAACGAAACTATAGTTGGACCTTTCCAACAATCAGGCAGCGTCAAAACCCGATATGAATGAAAAAAACAATATGAATGAAACACGCGTTAGTTTTCTAAATGAAACCAATTATATAGGTTGCCATTAACTTGTTTGTGAGTACATCTCACCAATTATCTTCTTTAAAGCAGCTCTGGTTGTCGTATAAGGGTATACAAGAGTTAGACGTGGGCGCGATATGTTCGTGTCAGATGGACCCACGAGATAGCTTTATGTTTAATATTTTTGAGCTACTTTATATGTCCGTACATTCAACTATGTTTTTTTGTGTGCTGAAAGCAGAGCCTTGATGAGCTTTCCTAGAAATATTACAATCTAATAAATAAGTAAATTAAATCTAACTTAAAATTCTAAACAATAATGTCTCTAAGAATTTGTCCATGGACACTTTTCTTATTGTTTCGCACTTTTCTCATGTGTTCTTTATACTATGTAACTAGTTAGAAATACAAAAAAGTGTCAACTTAAATCGAATTTGGCAAGATTTTTTTCAGTTAGGTATTTTGTTTTGTATTTTTTTTTACTGGAGATAGATTTTGATACAAGGACTTGTTTCATTCTCGGCCATGATGGTGTACGTCTACTAAACAATGCCTAAATATGTATTTTGTGTATTCATGAAACTTGCCTCATTTGCCTGCTTCATTGTGTACAAAAATATTTAAATTCTGTGATTTGTAGGTTAACGCTAATGTAAACATTGGTCTGTTAATTATAGTGTCTGTCACAAATGTCAAAATTGGTACCTTAAAGAACGCTCGATTCGCGTTTTAACGTAAATAACGTGGAAATATTTTTGTTCTCATTTTGTACAATGCGATTAGCTACGTTATTTTGAATTTGGTCGATAGATTAAAGATTAATAATCCCTAACGTATTTATAACATCATGTTAATTGTCATGGCCGGATCTACATACATTTTTAAATGGAAACAAAATAGAAACAAAAAAGGCTCAAAATACCACCAGCACCACTGCATGCGTGTACAGTGACCGCCACGTCAAAGGTCAAGGCGTGACCTCGCTGACGCTGACCTATGTCAACTGTTGCTATATTTAGACATGCTATATTCGTAAGTAAAGCATGTATTGAAACACTGACAGCGCATCGGAAAGCTATGCTTGTCTAAGTAAGTACAAAGGCAAATTTGTGAGCAGCAAAATCAAATATAAATTCAAATAGTCAAAGTATAATAAAATTATGTCAAACTGAGCTACCGGTGAAGGAAAACATCGTGAGGAAACCGTTACGTGGTGGTAGGGCGTTACCTATCGCTCGCCTGGCTAGCTACCACCCTCAAGTTGTAAAATCTGTCGTCAAGCACTTAACGGTGTGTTCCGGCAACCTTTCTTAAGAGGCAGTGCATTCCAGACTAAGAATGCTCTACCTAGGACTACAGTAGGTATCGCTGACTTCCGTAGTCGTGCGAACTTTGTGCACTAGATGTAAGATGTTTTCCTGTATATCTGATGTTTGCGTGTCTGTGTCTGGAATGAAGAGTTGATTCGTTCAATCATCATTTACTATCCATTACTAGCTGACCCGGCGAACTTCGTACCGCCTAACAGTTATTTTCCTCAACTTTTAAACCTTCCCTGGAGTACGACAAACATTTGAAGACCAACATCAGCCAATTCGGCCAAGCTGTTCTCGAGTTTTAGCGAGACAAACGAACAGCAATTGATTTTTATTTATTTTACTAAACAGACTCCGAGGTCCGTCTCATTGTATAACTCACATTTTTTTTGGAAATTATTAACTTTATTGTAGACTATAATAGATCATTAGCTAATTTAACTTAATTCAAGTAAAAAATGTGATAGTAATTTGGATTTAGTTAAATAGACACCCCTTTATTTTAGCAGTATTTATAATTAAGTTAGTAAGTAGGTACCAGTAGATAAAGCATTAGATTACGAGTAGGTATCCCTAGGTACAGATTTGTTTTTAGAATGATTTTAATTATTTCTAACTAACATTCTAGATCTGTGGTCAGAATAGTTAAGACCTCATTTGGTTTGAAACCATACTATGATAAGTTTTGTAACGAACAGAAATGTTATAATAATCCCAGGAGTCAAGATTAGTATAATCAAAACATTTTTATCGAGACACCTCGTTAAAGTGTACAAAAATGGCTAACCAGAACTAAAACTTCTGCTAAAGGAGAGTGCCTAAATATGTACTGAATCCGGTTACTATAAACATGTATCATCTACGTCACACTTTTTACTCGACTGCGAAAGAAGGAGAGTTATGTTTTTCGAGTGAATGTATATATTATATTATGTAAGTGGTGTTAATAGATTCATGTTAGTCGTGAGAGTGACACTGGGTACATCAAAAAAAAAAAAGATGATACACAGGTTTAAAGATTTCAGTCGGGGTTTTTTGAAGTCGCTTCTAACCACTTGTTATGCTCCGTTTGTAATTATTGACCAAAGAAGCTATAGTCTAGTCTATTCTAAAGTTGCTAGTTACCAGTACTAGTTATGTTTTGTAAACGTCACCTAGCAGGGACTGTTATCGATATATAAACAATAACGATACTTTTTGTAAAATATCGATATTAATATATGTACGTCCCTAAAATACCGATATATATATATATATATATATATCATTTCTTTTAAATATCACTAAAGTGGTATCGATAATTTTATCGGTTCTCTATACCTATATGCCGCGAACGCGCAATGTTGCCAGATATCTCGGCTAAGCCCAAAGTGGCAACGTCTCACGCTATACCACCGCGCGCAGCGGCCGCGGGGCCAACGGGCGGCACGTGCCACGGTGAGTGGTATCGAAGGTAAGCGGGCGGAAGGAGCTTATTGATAATATACCTCTGTATTTATATATCGGAACCAATTAAATAAATACACATTAAAGTACATATAGATATTAACGTATTGAAATAATATATCAGTATTTTTACCGATAAAGAGATACCCCATTACCAATATATTTACTCGTATCGGTGTTTTGTTATCGATACCAAAATTATATTGATATTACAGTCCCTGTCACCTAGTGTTTTTATAAACCATATAATACGTGATTTTAATTGTTGTTTGACTGGAAAAAACTTGAACTAATGGCCGACTCGCACTTGGCCGATTTTTATAGCTATAATATTTTGTAGCGATTTTTTTGGCTTGCGCTTGACAGCAACTCCCCTGATATAAAGCTACGATGCAGCCTATTCACTCTTAAATTCAAAAGACCGCAGAAAACTATAAAAAATTGTATACTCTCTTACCAATCATCATTTACATATTTTGTCTATAGCTAATATATGTGATTATCAGTTAATTACTGTTTAGGAATGAGTGGTATATAAATAGTAAACATATCCTTTATGCGGCAGGTCGTGTGTCGAGGCGGGTCAATGAGAATATGCGATTCAGTGAATACTACAGTATCAAAAGAGTAAATTTCCTTATTTAGTAGACCATTTATTTTGTTGCCCCAATACGGGTACACAGACTCTCAAGAGACCTAGCGTAGGGCACTGGCATTATCTAAGTTCCTTTTTTTGTTTTCGAGAAAATATAAAACAGTCAAGTGGAATTGGTTGCGAGGTCGACAGTTCGCGGAAATAAAAAAATGTCAATAAAAGTTAAGTTTAGTGTTTTTTTGTTTAAACTAGAACTAATAATAATATTTAAAAAACCTCGGCATCGTCTTGTGTGGTGGCGGCCATCTTGGATTTGAAATTTATTATGGTGTATTCTACTAGTCAAGCCCTTTCATTTGATAGTCATATTCAGGTGTTTGTCATTTGTGAAAAGATATGTAGTTAATCCACCATTTTGTCGCGGCCATCTTGGACTGATTTTCAGCAAAGCTAAGAACAATCTAGACAAATACACCTTTTAAAGAAACAAATCCAATTCGTTTCATTCGTTCACGTTTATTTGCTATGGTACCAGTAATGATAAAATCCAATGATTTTATTATTTTGTTGTTTTGTTTTAATTCATTATTTGAGCTTAATAGATAGAAAACATAATTTTAGGTTTTCCTTAACAAACAGAGTCTTAACAGAAATGTTAACAAGACGTGACAAGTTTATCCAAACTTCTCTAATTGTTCAGGGGCTACTATAGCACAGACTGACACTTCTAATGTATAACACCCTGTCGTTTTTGCGTTGAGATTAAAATCAGTTGGTAAATGGTCTTACTGCAGCGTTATAAAACTGTGTCTCCTATAAGCCCCGGCGCCACTCAGGTCAACTATGTGCTGACATACAGACGGATCAACAGATAATTCACTATCAATATCAACTTATATTGATGGATCAATTGATGCTAAACTGCTTTATCATCGACCGTGAACTATGAAACCACTTTATTATTAACCAGCGGTGCCCTGCGGTGTTGCCCACGTTATAAATAAGCCTACGTGTTAAAGTATAGTAAAGTAATATTTATTGACCTTTAAATAACGTTCGTTACAGGCAAGTCTTATTACATTTGAATTAACAATTACTTAAAAAAATTAACTTACTAATCTCATTTATATACGATTACTTAATATTCGTTCCTAGTTTAACAGTTCTCTTGACAAATATTTACATTATAATTGCTTTGTTTAGTTATTATTAATATTTTATTATGGTTGTTTGTTACACAAGAACGATGATTCTACTCGTACAAGCTGCATTCACATATATTCGCTGAGTTTATAAAAAGGATTGCTTTCAAAAAATACTTCAATTATTGTTTGAATGTAATAAAATGGTGATCCATTACACTATTAGGTAATTTATTATACATCAGTATTTTGGTATATTTATAACAATTTCATTTGCGTCAAAAAATTCCTTTAACAATTCCATAACGATACTAACTTTATTTTCTAAATTATGTATACATTTGTCTGTGATACCTACATGTGTGTCATCTGCAAATAAATGTATGTGAGCCCAACTTGGCATTGCATTGGTAATATCATTAATATATATCAAAAATAAGACTGGGCCTAAAATAGAGCCCTGTGGTTCTCCAATTGACATCCTACCTTCTGTAGAAATTTGTTCATTAATCGAGACAATTTGACTACGGTTCTGTAAGTTATCATCATATTTAATTCATGACTTTGAAATCCGTAATATTGCATTTTTAAAATCAATATATCGTGCCTCAAACAATCAAAAGCTTTTGAAAGATCACAAAAGATACTTGCACATTTATTTGACGTATCTAAGGATTCTAGAATGTAATATACTACTTTTCTTATAGCCATTTCTGTGGAGCGGCCTTTTCTGAATCCAAACTGTGACATTGTAAATAAATTATTTTCTTCAAAGTATTTAACGATTCTCGATTTAATAATAGCTTCTAAAATTTTTGATAAAGTTGGAAAAATGCAAACGGGTCTATAATTACTAATATCCTCCATATACCCTTTTTTAAAAAGTGGGATTACCCTACCCGGTTTCAATACGTCGGGAAATATTCCGTCAGTTAAACATGAGTTTAAGACAATTAATATTAATTCAAATAAATTATCGTTATTTATTATTAGGTTCCGTAATCCAGGGTTAATCCAATCGATCCAATTTTTTCGAATAATCCGTTAATCCAGGGTCTAAGCTATATCCATATCAAATTCCGTCCAAACCCGTTCAGTGGTTTTTGCGTGAAAGAGTAACAAAGACACATCCACACATTCTTACAAACTTTCACGTTTATAATATTAGTAGGAAGTAGTATATTATTAAGATAGGATAGTAGAACCTGAGCTGGCAAACTTCGTACCGCCTAACAGTCGATGAATGATTGTAGTCAATGATGTGATTTTAATATACGGTCTCGCAATTTTTTTGAATATATTGATATATTCTATAATATTGTAGAACATTTGTTTGTTCTATCGACAATACTTTCCGCAGCGTATGCGATGAAACATTTTAAGGCCTACAGTTAGTAATGAGAAAAATGGTCTTGTGGTATTAACAATTTCTGTGCGTAGGACCGGGATAACGTGCCACGCAATCTGTAGGACAATATCACTGTTCAATTATATAAATATAAACCAAGTAATCAAATATCAGCTGGTTAGTAATCATTTATGATGACCTCGTTATCGATACATGTTGGAAAAAGAGGGACTCTTTGATCAATTCATACATTTTGCAGAACAAATATTTTTTCAAATAATATTGATAAAACATTTAGTAATTAATTAAAAGTTAGTAATACATTTTTGAGGATAATTAAATCGACATATTATTTCATGCTCGCTATCTCTGTTAGCTACCACAACCGAGAGTCATATACAGGATATACTCCTAGTTGGGCGTCTCAAGCTGCTAACGGAAAATTAGCTTGATAGTAATCAAAGTGCAAAAATGTTCTAGGGATCCTGGACTATATATATCTGTCATCAGGTTACCACAGCACAAGCTTTGCCAAGTTTGGGATCTGAACACCTTTGTGTGGATGTTGTCACATATTATTATTATTATATTATATACATATAATTTATTTAAAAATAAAACATCCAACTAACTCTACCACGAGCTATACTCTACAACGTCATGTGAATATAAAATAATGTTTTATCAAAAACAACAGAGTTATCAAATTTGACCCAAATATTAATCTAGACGCGCCCACTTCAGTTAGATATGAATTCTTTGAAGTGTCTGAATCATACATTTAATCAAATAGGACAGACAGACAAACAGGCGGTTTGTTGATATTAATAAATACAGACAACAAATAGAGAGTTTTATTTTATTAACATATAAAAAAGGTGTATTATT
Organism: Ligdia adustata; assembly: GCA_947049295.1. NCBI lineage: Eukaryota > Metazoa > Arthropoda > Insecta > Lepidoptera > Geometridae > Ligdia > Ligdia adustata. Next base: position 11,412,798 of record OX346234.1, read on the forward strand.
ATTATATATAAAAACAAGTAGATATAATAGTCTTTAGGCATTTATTATTAAATAACACATAATAATTATAAATTACAAATGTTAGAAACAAAAAAACTACCTACCTACTTAATTAAGCGACATGCAAGTAAAACTAAAAAAAAAACTATTAATTACCTCTAATCAAATAACCCACCCCTGACCGTTCCTGGTGCAAAAGTACCCATTACTCTTGCAGCATTGCCACGTTGAATAGTAACAGCCATCCTCTGCACCAGGAACGAACCGGAGCGGGAGTCACCAGTCTTAACTTTGAGCCTATGCCCTACTTCGTTAATAAACGCCCTAGCCTCAGAGCCCCAACAGCCCAGGGTTTCCACAGCAATTGGCCCAAAGTGTTAAAGCGGTTCCATAGCGGCATACTTAGTTATAATATACTAAGCGATACAAGTTTTTTACATACATTAAACTTTTTCAGTTATTTAGATTTAGATTTTGATGAAATAAAACGAGACCACCATCAAGAATAAAATATCAGGTTCTCCATACAAGTATTGGTCTCGTGATCGGTCAAGTTGTATGGAGGACGCAATTTTTTTTTTCCGAATTTTGCAAATCTTTCTTCTACGCAGGGTTCACTTAGATTGTCAGACTAATAAACGTCCTTAAGTATTGCTACATCTTTCCGTTACACGTTGTATATAGAGATCAAAGTTACCTCAATGTGCTTTTGATTTTCTAAAAGCAGGGGTAACTTTAACGGCACAATAAAAGCAACAGGACGTCGTCGTAAAATTAGTTCAATTCCCTGTAGACCACCCAGGATCAACCCTTATTGTAAACATTTGTCTGGCTGTCCGGGACAGGCTTATTTCGTTTACAAAAATATAGATATACGTAGATTTTTTTTTTCGTCGATGGACATGGAACCTTATGCATTGTGAAGGTTTTTGTTTTTTTTTACGTCGTCGATTTTCGATGGTCTCATTTTGTCTACTACCTATTCTGAATTATTAGATTTTTTTCGATTCGCGATTGAGACTACATTTTATACATAAACAGTAATGCATAAATTAATTATCTTTGAGTTCTATTTATAAATAATACAAAGAGTAAAAAAAAAACTTGTCTTTTGTTAACCGTCTACAAAAAGAGGAGGTTTAAATAGTTTTTTAGGGTTCCGTACCTAAAATTAAAAAAGGGTCTATATTACTAAGACCTTGCGGTCTGTCTGTCAACAGGCCGTAACTCATGAACCGCGATAGCTTGACAGCTGAAATTTAGTTTTTTTTCCTGTTGCCGCTATAACAACACATGCTAAAAACTGAATAAAGAAACCGATGCATTCGCGACTTGAAGAGACCAAGATTATAGCTATCGGGAAATAGCAGAGAACTAAGCAGAGAATTCCACAACCTGGCAGTTCACACAATAAATGTAGATGCGAAGCGTTTTGTGCGAGTCCGTGGAACCTTTACCATGAACCGGTGGCGCCTTGCAGTATCTCTACTTGTCCGATTGTAAAATGCAGATGGAGAAATTAATTCGTGTAAAGTACTTTGAGTACTTTCTTCTTTAAGTTGGAACTATTTTGTACTCGAATTTCCCAAACATTTTATTTATTTTTGTACCAAACATATTATGAATAGTTTTCGATATTTTTACTTTTATCATCATCATAATAATCGTGGCTGCGCTCTCCCCTCTACTAGTTCGGTCATTGACTCAAGTTTACTATTCTATACACAGTTATACATTACGAAGTACTGATACACTTATTTGCCTTGATTTGATTTAAATAATGTTGAACTTCGCAAACTCAACATTAACCTTTCTCTTTACAGCTTTATATCTTGATATCTTGTCTTGAACAGAAAATAATAATTATACTAATATTATAAAGACAAAACTTTGTCTGTGTGTGTTTGTTTGTTCCTCCTTTACGATCAATCGGCTTGACGGATTCGGATGAAATTTGGCGCGAAGATAGTTAGTACCTTGGATTAACATTATACTTTTTATCCCGGAAAATTGAATTCAAAATGGAATGTAAATTCGTGGGGCGCAGCTAGTAATATTATTAAATGCGTATGGTAAATGGCGCCATAGCTGACCCCTTAAATTATTTGGTCAAACTTCTTTATAAAAATATAAGTACCCCGCACTGTATTCATCATCATCATCAGCTAGAAGACGTCTACTTCTGAACACAGACCTCCCACTCAGATCGCCATTCCGAACGACTAACTGCCAATTGCATGCGTCGGTTGCTTGTGAATTTTACTAAGTCTTCGGTCCACCTAGTTGTTCAGCTGTTGATGGAAGACTGTAGATTGATTTCTTGTAGTGGAGCTAATGAAACGAAAAGGATTTAAACTGGAACGTATATTAGAGCTGTTACTATCACCACGAGTGGCAATGTCAGAGAGAGAGAGAGAAAAAACATCAGAACTTTAGAGTAAAAATAATAAAATTTTGCCTTGATGTGCAACACTAGTGGAAGTCCTACTTACGCTGCGAACCGGAGTTCGTGGTAGCCACTCAAGAAACTTTCTTTCTCATCGGTGTACGGTTCTTTGAGCGATGTGGCCAGCTCTTTGCCACTTCAGCTTGCAAATCCTACGAGCTACGTCGGTTCTTTCGCACTCCACTATGGGCAAACATTTCTATTAAATAATTGAAAAATCGTACTTTGTTGTTAAATAGAATTACAAGTAACCCTGTATAATATGAGTTCCAAAGTTAAGATAATCCCAAACATGTACTATAAAGTAATCTATGACACATGTGTGACCCAATATCATAGTTAATACTATCTCTTCAGTATATTACTTTAAGTAGTTACGGTTTAATGGTATGTACTTAAAATCTGTGTAAAAAATAAAAGGAACCTTTGTTTAGGATAAATGTTAGACTTTATATGGTTGATTGATTGATTCAGATCGAGGCTTTAGCCTGTCTCATTTATTGTGTCAAGTGATTTGAAATATATATAAGGACTCCTTTATTTATATAAATATTCAGATGAAGGTGTCTATTTTGCTTAATTTGTTTGTTTATAAGTCACTGAAATGACCGGTACATGGTAGAGATTCCACGGATTCGCAATAAACGCTTTGCGTCTATTTTTATTGTGCGAACAGCTAAGTTGTTTAATTAGCTGCCGAGTACTAGTAACTGTACGCAAAATAACTACTGTTTAAAAAAATAATAAGATTGTTTATGTATATTTATGTATAATTATCATGAAAAAAGATTTTTTACTGTATTCTGGGGACTTTACCTTCTACTAGGGATTTATTATTAGATTAGTTTATGTAACTGAATGTGTTTTAATAAGGACGTAATATAGTCTAAAACTGTAAAGAAATAAAGAATTTGATTAGGATATACGTAAGAACTAATCTTCTTATAGCTATATAAAAATCAATTGCTGTTCGTTAGTCTCGCTAAAACTCGAGAACGGCTGGGCCGTTTAGCAAATTTTGTTCTTAAAATATTTGTCGTAATCCAGGGAAGGTTTAAAAGGTGAGAATCACGAATAACTATGTATTAGGCGGTACGAAGTTCGCCGGGACGGCAAGTTAGGAATAAAAGATCTGATGTTCATTGGACCTCAATGCATCTAAACTAGACCATCCCGATCTGATCGCAATCATACAGTTAAAAGAGATCCATCAGATTGTTTGTGACTAAACAGGGGGAAGTGTGAGTAAAAATAATCGAATAAAAATCGAATTTTCTTCGAAGTCCTAAAACACAGTTGCTATCCATCTGGCGAGTTGATGTTTGACTTCACTGTAGATTTCACATAAATGGAAATAAAAAATAAATTAACACTGTTATATCTGACCGTTGGAAACGTCCAACTATTGTTTCGTTTATAATCAGTGTTTTTATAATTAGTGAATTTTACCGAATTTTGTATAATAATCAGACCTTACCAAATATCGACCTCAGTATATAGCATAACAATAATATGGCGTTTTTTAACTTACTTTAAAAAGGAGGAGGAATTCAATTCGTTGAAATTTTTTCCACCCGACTGCAAAAGAAAGGAGGGTTATGTTTTTCGAGTGTATGTATGTATATTTATTTGACACGTCCTAGAGCTTGAACAGCTTGTCGTATTTTCATGTGAGTGTTGTCAATAGATTCGTTTTCACCTGCAGATGGTCATAGGCTATACTAGCTGCATCCCGCTATTTCACTTGTTAAGATACAAGTACGTGTCTCTAAAGTTGGTTTTTTTTAAATGCAATATTATTATTCGAATATAATCGAATAATTGCTTAAGTGTTCATTCCTATTCGTAGATATATTTGACCTATTTATCGTCAATACAGCATAAATACAGGATGTGCCTACTGGTGCTTACTTATTGTATGTTAAGGGGCTTGGGATCAAAGTATCGGCGGTTTTTAAGGGTCAAACGCCTCTGCGTCAAAGCTAAACTATCATTTGCGACTTTGGAAAATTTTAGGAATTCGTTTAGTTGGTGACAGTACAAATCTTACTACACTTAATAAATCTTTTTAAAAAGAAAAGTTGATAAAATTCATAAAAAAATTACAAATTTAAACTTTTAGTACTTAATTGTGGATTTCGACGTTTTTTGGCCAAATTTATTATATTTTTCTTCTAAAGTTAAAAAGTATTGCAATATTATCGCAATACACTTCTATAGGTTATTTTGTTACGTCATTTGATGTACCGGAGTTATATTTTTTTATTTCTATGACGTGTGTCTTTATGTATAGCTTGCCATGTTTCTTGTTTGGGTCAAATCATCAAAATTTAACCCCCTTCCTGATTTATTTGATATTAGTTTTACTCCTTTGGAATAGCAGTAACTACAATTTAATATATTCAGTATGTTAGTTAATCCAAAATGGCCTCCATTACTAAATGCATTATAAAAAAAATTATAAACTTACTAGCTGACCCGGCGAACTTCGTACCGTCTAACTGTTATGTATGTTTAAACCTTCCCTGAACCTTCACAAACATTTCAATACCAAAATCAGCTAAATCTGCACAGCCGTGTCCGAACTTTAGCGAGACTGACGAACAGCAACTGATTTTTATGTAAGAGAAGAAGATTATTTAGCTGTAAACCATTATGGCACTTAACCTAACTCCTGTGACCTAATTAAATAGAGATCTATAAAGGTAACTCATATTTATTATTTTGATACAGGATTGAGGCAGGAAGTGTAGCGTTACTGAAATATCTATTCTATCAAGTAATGGAAGCCGGGTTCAAACGCTTTGACACATGATACTGTTGCGGCAGTATATTAAATATAAAAAAACTAGCTATAAAACCACAAGTGTTATCCCTAGTGTGGTTTTTAGGGTTGAATGATTTTGTAACATTTCGTTCAATTGATATTTGATAGTATTGAATGATGATAGCGCTGGTTGTGTTTTAAACCCACACAGCTAGGGATTTGAGCACAAGTTCGCACGACCACGGAATTCAGTGACGCTGTAGCCATAGGTGGAACATGCCTAGTCTGGAATACACTGCCTCTCAAGAAAGGCTGCCGGAAAACACTATTAGATACTTAGCGACAGATTTTACAACTTGAGGGTGGTAGCTAGCCAGGCGAGCGATAGGAAACGCTCTACCGCCATGCTATGGTTTCCTCACAACGTTTTCCTTCACCGGTACTCAGGCTCTTTTTGAATGTTTCGTGGGATCGAACGTTATAAATTTAGCACGGCAATCGACCCCACTTACCACTCGACCATCATCGCTCCAAAAAATAAACAGATAGCTGAAGCTATACGACCGATCATCGATGATGAGCTCAGTCCAGCTACGTTCAGTCCAGTCTGGTTGTGGATGGGTGACCGTCATATTTATAATTTAGCCCTTCCGTAGTTCGCTGTCGATGATACTAAAAGATTTCCTGTTCTCTAAAGAACTTTGAAAATTACCTAATGATTCGCAATGACATAATATCAATGACTAACGTTTCGCACCTGGTTTATCTAAATTATGAAAAATAAAATTTGCATTTTAGACTTAACTTTGTATTTATTTAATTGCATTTAATTTGTTGACTAATCCATGATTTCATACAACACTAGTTATCAACTTTATTAGATAAGTACTTCTTATTTCTTATTGACCTCACGTAGGTACAGTAAGCGGCACATAGGACAAAACAAATCATTTTTATCTTATATTTATTTTTACAAATGATTAATTGTCTGACCGACTGAGAATACTTCAGGGAGGAGGATGAACCCTCAGTCAGTGGACTTCAAACAATTATTTATTTAATAAGGCTAATTTCATGAAAAGTAGCTGAGGCTTTGTTGTGCGTTAACATTTTTTGCTCACACTTTCACAATTTGTATAATTTCTTCTGACTTCAAAAAAGGAAGAGGTTCACAATTCGTCGGAATCTTTTTTTTAATGTATACTTCCAGAATTATCAGCGGTGTTTTGAAAGATTTATAAAAAAATTGTATTGATTTACTTTGTAATTGGTCCTATATATTTTTTATTAAATCAGTCGAGTAGTTGGGTGAAACTAAATAAACATTTTTGGAATGGCAGATGTCAAGAACGTTGCAAAAGTCTACAATACGATAAGCAAAAATGGCCAGTTTGATATTACGCAACGCGCTGAGACACAACGCGATGTGCCATAGCCTTACGTGTAAAGGCCCAGTCTGATGAACATCGAAGTTAGCCGACTGGAGCCGAACTTACCCGAGGAAGCGTGATTGAGACTTTTACTGTACCATACTTATTGTAGAGTTTCCACCTGTTTTTTTGTACCATAACATCATCTTACCAAATACCTAATAGGCAAAGTATCAAATGTGATGTCATCGATGCTAAAATGTGATTTGTTTTGACATGGTGGAGTGGTGAAGAGTATGCGTACTTTGTGATTTGTATTCGTAGCAAAGTTTTATGAGTTAAGTGAATATTCGGTAATAAACAGAACTTTTCTTAGGTGTAATTTTAGCTTGTCTGATAATGTGGGGCCTAAGATTCGCAATAATTGCTAAATTCTGCGAAAATGTAATACTACAAATTTTTATATTCTTTATTGTATACCCCGTCCTTTACTATATTATTTATTTTGTAAATTATCTTCATCCTAAGGTTGCCTGGAAGAGATCGCTTCTAGCGATAAGGCCGCCACTTGTGACACTAGATGTAAGGTTTTTCTTGTATATTTGATGTTTGTGTGCCTGTAATAAAGAGTTTATTCATTCATTCATTCATTCATACTATCGCGCATGCTACATACATCATTCAGGATTATAACATTAGGTATATATTGTAAATCTATTAGCATAATTACGAGACGTGCCATCGTTGTGGACACGACCGACTCATTTCATCCCTGATGAAGTTCACCGAATGTGAACGAAACTATAGTTGTACCCTTCTAACAATCATAGGTCCGCATGAAAACCCGTAGATTTAATCAAAATGAATCAAACACGCGTTAGTTTTGTAAATAAAATATACGCAATAATAACTTGCGATAAGCGTATCTCACGTACAATATCCAACGTCTCTGTACTAGAATCAAATGAATATGACGTCGAGTTAATAAATAAATAAGTTAACGAATAAATTTATACGTTTTCTTTGCAACTTTTTAATAACTATATATAATTTGTACTGTTATATAAAGCGCAGGACACAACGACATAATTAACAATTTTATTACATCACTATACATAAATGTGTCATTCATATGATAAGGGCGACCAGTAAAAATTGGCCGTTTTGACATAGAGTAAGCGACAGTTAGTATTAAATAAAACATAATTTTTAATACTAAATCTGTTCTATTCTATGTCGAAACCGCCACTTTGACACAAGGCTATAAGGCCACAAGACCTCGTTCACAATGGCGTGTGATGTAGAAAGTACAAAAAGGGAAGCGTGGGTGGCCAGTGTGCACCCAGCCCTATCTGGATGACTGGCTGAGATTTATTGATACATATAATGAATAAGAGCAAAACTACAAGTGGGTGTAATTAATAAACTCTTGATAATATACGAGAAAGGTAAAGTCAATAATTTTATTAATCACTAGCTGACCCGGCGAACTTCGTACCGCCTAACCGTCGATTCTTTAAGAGTAATGTGACCATCGTATAAATATTGCCTTCCCGGAACCTCTACACTAACCATTAAACTTTATGGTATGGTATTACAGTTCAAATTGGCTTTTAAGTATTATTACGAATCGATTGTATGAGAGTATAGAAAAGTGTTGTTTTTAGACCTTGTCAGGCAATTTCTTTCTCCGTAAGAACCATCCTCGTACTAAAACATATATTAAAAAAAAAATTATTAACAAAATCGGTTCCGCTGCTTCGAGAGTTCGAGATTTTATTTTGCGCTTAGCATTTGAGGTTGGGATATGAAAATGTAATGAACCCTAGTTTTCATTTTTGATAAATTATTTTTTCATAATATTATTTTAGTATAAATATAAGTCAGAGGGAAATAAAGACTGTTTTTATTTCATTTAAGGTAAGGTCGAGCAAAAGTAAATTATATTTTATACCTGAGTATCTCGCACTTGTACTCTAGTACCTTAATAAGATACCTCCTGTGGTAGGAGGAATGTTAAAAAATATGAATACCCAGATTACATTATGATAGACAGATTACTTTTCCCCACTGCTGAGTTTAGGCCTCTCTCGCCAAAAGTCCATCAGCCTCAATCCTATGCTAATCCGTGTGTTTTGCGTAAATAAAACTGCTATTATCAGACCCATTGTCCGCAGCCATGTCTCTCTCGGGGAGACAAAGGGACACTGCAGCTATTAATGTCTCCATAAACTTCCATTTATAGATCCTGTGATATCTTTTTTAATTAGCTCGTATTATTAGATAAGTCTTAACTAACTTTAAAAACGATTAGGTTCCCTAACCCTAAAAGCCTGACAATGGAATGGGATATGGACTTGATCTCTATAGATAGATAAATAAAAATAATAATAAGAAAAAAACAATTACAACGATATTTAAATTAATAAAATTGATCAACTATTAATTTCCACAGTCAATTCTACTATTTTTTTTTTAAATCTTGGCTCGTACTTTAATAGTGTTATAAATAAAAGTTTACATCTACAGCCAAGTTGATTTGACCCAGGTGGACATCAGTCGCGAAGGTCATACGAAGTAGGCTGTTTGAACAACGGATTATGATTAGGAATACCTTCATACCTAGCTTTGATGAATACAGTGCGGGACTCGGAACGCGTTTGTTAAAGATATTTCTTTACATATATTCTGTGTGTATTTGTTCAGTGGTCATATTTTTTGATAATACAATATTTGCAAATGTAATATTTTGAGATTATAATATTATGAGAATGAAACGTTTGTTAGTCTAGCTAGTAATAGTAATGTAAATATAAACCGTCTTTTGTGTCTCTTAACTGTCGTATTTTTTTTTGTGGTGAGAGTAAAGAATTTTGTAAGTTGTAACAAGCAATACTTTGAAAAAAGGGGAAAATAGTTTTGTACTCGGTAGCCAAAATCACAAAACGCAATGTAGTGTAAAGAAAATAAACTTATTTTGATAAAATATACTGGAACCAATTGGAAATAATGCCATTTACAAGAAAAGAAATAACGGAGCGTACATAAAAAAACTACATTTATTTAACTTTAACATTTGTTCATAGGCTTGCATTTGACAGCAACTCGCCTGATGTAAAGCGACGATGAAACCTTAGATTTAGCACGCCTAATAAACGATTAACTCGAATTAAACTTAAATGACCCAAATATAGTTAAAAAAGCTAGCAGAGTTAAATTTGCAGGTAATAGTACCATTCTTCAATCGGCGGAATTTATTAATAAACGTGTCCATATTTTTATTTGGCGTAGATTAAAAAGATTAACCTTAATACGTAAAAACACCAAATACGAGAAAGCTGAAGAGCAAGGACGTGGTAAAACTAAGGTTTTAGCACATTCACGCACATTTTAACACATTTAGATGACAACTGTTTCTTCAATTAGCAAGGTGACAATACTAAACGGTTTGCTGTTTGTACATTAAGATACTAGTGTCGTAAATTTGCAGTATTGCCAGATTTTATTTGGAATTAATATTGTCATTTTTATACTAGCAACATTAAAATACATGTTTCTGATTGAAAGAAAAGAAAAGAAAGAAAAATATTTATTTGAAACGGAAAACATACTTGATTACACAATTTATAGTCAGACTGAAGTAACAAATTACTGTTTTGTTGTCACAAACTACACCCAACTCAACATAATGCGGGTTGAAACAACCAACGTTGATATTCCGTTGGAACGGTGACGATTGGTCGATATAAAGACCAATCAGAAACGAGAACCAATAGTGACGGTTCCCGGGGTTTTAATTAAAAAGGAGGGGGTAGTTAGAGTTTACAAGAAAAGAAAATGTGTTGTCTGGCACATTCCGTCTCCGACCATCGTATCGAAACGTTCTTCCCTGACTTGTTACCTGTATTATATCAACTTATGAAAGTAATTCTATGTGAATAAAAGTGATTAAATTCGTAACTGAGTTACTGACTAAGACGTAGCCTTTATTATTAAAACGACTAAATACAACAGCAAAAAATTTCAGAAACATTACCTATAAACCGTTTAAGAACTACAGATAATCTAAAATATATAAGATAGAGCCTGAGCTACCAGTGAAGGAAAACATTGAGGAAACCTTAGCATGGAGGTAGGACGTTTCCTATCTCTCGCCTAGTTAGCTACCACCCTCAAGGTGTAAAATCTGTCGCCAAGCACCTAACGGTGTGTTCCGGCAGCCTTCCTTGAGAGACAGTATATTTTAGACTACGCATGCTCAATCTAGGCTACAGTATCGCTGACTCGTAGTCGTGCGGACTTGTGGTCAAATGCCTAGCTATGTATTATAAAAAAAAATGCTCCAACCCCCCACCAAAGTTAAAATACCATATTAAACTATATATCTTACGGCTTCCTCACTAAGGAAGCTTGTATCGAGGAAACCAGAATCCAAGTCAACTCAAAAATATTTTAGTCCGGCTAAGTGGTCTACAGTTACACAAAACTCTTCGACAGCACTCGTTATCATGGATTTCGATATTGATATTAGTTTTTGAGGCTAAGGCAGCAGTAATGTGAAGACACATATACATTGTCTTATTGATGTTTAATGTTAGCAGATTGTTTTGCAGCCACTGCGATATTTGGGACATAACTAGTTCGGTAGAAGATATTACGTCAGGCCATGTATCGCCATTAAATATGACTGCCGTATCGTCTGCATAACACAATATATCTGCGTTTTTAATAGCTAAATGATGAATATCATTAATGTACAGATTAAACAATAAAGGCCCGAGAACACTGCCTTGTGGGACTCCGAAATTAATTAACCGAGCGCTACTTATAGTTTGGGATATCTTTACACACTGTCTTAGTTCCGTTAGATAACTTTCAAACCAGGCTAAAGCGATACCTCGAACTCCCACACCTTCCAGTTTTTTTAGAAGTATGGGAACGGCGACGGTGTTAAAGGCCTTCGCTAAGTCTAAAATACACCAACACATTGCTTCTTTTTGTCTAGGTTAAAGGAGACAACAGTTGTAAGCAGCGTAATTGCATCTTCCGTACTTTTTCCTTTTCGAAACCCAAAATGTTTAGGCGAAATCAGGTTAATTGATTCAATATAATTTGCAAATCTTTTATAAGCTAGCCTCTCAAGCAACTTTGAAAAGACTCCTAGTAAAGATATAGGTCTGTAATTATCCTAAGAACGTTTGGAGCCACCTTTGTGTATTGGGCATACAGATGCAATTTTCCACTCACGTGGAAATACACCAGTAGCTAAGCTGGGGTTGAAAATGTATGTAAGTGCTATCACTAATTCATTCTTGACATGTTTTATAAGAGCATTACTAAATCCATCGATCCCCGGTGCTTTGGCTCACATATATAACCTCTAAGAAGAAGACTAGAATTAGAAGTAGCTAATGTGTACTTATATTTCTTGTTATTATTCCCATAGCGCCACACTGCTACGCTCCCACTGCAAAAAAGGCTTTTTTATACAAGCTGGCAATTAAACAAGTCAGAGGCCTAATTCAGCCCTAACGGAATCGGGAAATAATGTGAGGCTACACCGCGCCCCGCCCGGGCGTTTCTGTATTATTATTATTATAAGTATTTTGTCAGAAAATCTTTTTATTTCTCAAACCCGTTTTTTAGGTTTTTTAAACTAACCTTTATACAAATAAAGAGTTACTTATCTTTATGTTATTTGATATTTTGTTACTAAAATTATGTTTGTTTCTTTTTATTTTTTATTTTTGTTAGTAATCACAGTAATAGTTGTGTCAAGATTTTAATATTATAAGTTTAAAGTAATTCATTATATAATATAATACCATGTAATAAGTTAACTTTTTGTCTGTGATTGTGTCATTATAAATAAATAATTACGTATCAACCCGTAACATCCCACTGCTGAGCACAGGTCTCTACTATGAAAGAGGTGTAGGCCCAAGTCCACGTCGCTGATAAAATTTCGGATTGGAAACATTATATTCAAAAGCTATCAACATGTTAGAGAAGCAGATTTGTTCATGATACTTTCCTGCATCGTTTAAACAAGTGATTATTACTTCGAATATGCATAATTTAATTTAACCAAAAATATAAAATCACCTAGTAAATACCTTTTCTAACAAAAGAGGTATTTTCCGAATCAGTCCAGTCGTTATAAGCAATCGGGAAACAAAGGATAAGATAACTCCTTAATAAAAACAGCTTAAACAATACAAAAAACATGTTAGCTTTTTACTGTCGGCCTTATCGCTTAAGACTACAAACACATAAGGAAAAGGACAAACATACACAAGGTAAAGATTCCGATGAAAAAAGAAAACTCCTCCTTTATTGAAGACGGTTAAAAGGAAATAAATATGTATGTTTGTTAATAAATAATAACTATGTCATCTATAAACAGAGTAAAAAGTCAAAGGTCACAAATCTAAGATCGTTATTGAATGACAATATGCTAAGATATTGTGTTGGAATGAAACACAAACTTTCCATTTCTTAATCTTCTATTGATGAATGAATTTAATACTGTGTTCTGACAACGCGGGTCTATATTTCGTGTCATAGTGAACATTTGTTCACTTTGATTACAACAAATTAAAAACAGCAAACCATTTTGTGGAGGCGATTATCTTCGATTTGAAATGAATCTTAGTTTGTAAGTATTCTGCGCGAGATATGGTATATTTGGTGCTTTTCTATTTGATACCCATATTGAGGGAGTTGTGAAAACATATGTGATCCGCCATTTTGTAGCAGCGGCCAGCTTGGACCGTTTTCATCAAACATAGCTAAAAACACTCCCGACTAATTTACTTTTCAAAAGTAAAAAAAAAAACCGTTTGGGATCTACGATTCCACAGACAGACACTTAAAATTTATAACAAGCCGTCGTTTTGGTCCGAGGGTAAAAAATAATCCTTTAAAATCTCATTAAAATTAGGGAGCACTAAAGTATGCTATAAAAACTAAATTAAAATACGTGTAGCCGATTTAGAGGCTTTAATACTAATGATCATTCAAAGGATAATATTCTTAACATTAACTTACATACTACTCGGTGGTGCGATAACAGACACCTTATTCAGCTTTCCACAGAAGTGCAAAGCTGCTTACTGCTGAGTAAGCAGCTTTGAAGAGCAGAAGAGCAGAGCAGAAAGGCGAGGGGATGCGTAAATACATATTAAGAAACCAAAACAAAAATATTTGGAAAAATGAAAAGCACCACAATCATAAAAAATAAATAATAATAAGGCTGTTTTGGGTACATTGATGTCGCTTTAAAAAGACCTTTATACGAAATCTAAATTTTATCCTTGGAATTTGATAAAAAAAAAGCATTTTGTTATTGTAAAAAAATGCTTCTGTCGTACCTACAGCTATAGAACTATAAAGGGAATAAAAGCGATAGATGAAAGATACATGTTTTATTTCACAAAATAGAACAATCAATTTATTACAATATAAAACTAAATGTTGTCCATTATTTATGTATTTATTATGTTTAAATTAACTTTTTCATATTATATCACACAAAAAAAAACTCTAATAGAAATAGATAGTTTTATTAATAGCAATAGCAACTTGTCATGACACGTAATAGCAGTAATTATATACGTAACAGGGCGATTTTCGTGTTTTTGTTTCGGGTGGTACAATTGATAGATCAATGTGACTATTGGACTCAACCCAGGATATGAAAATATTCCAGGCATTCCAGAATTCCACTACAATTCTCAGAAATTAGATATTTTTGTACACAATGAAGAAGGCAACTGATGCAGGTTTCAATAATACATAATATTAACAACATCTTTAGGCATTTTTAGTAGACGTACACTGTCCTGGCCGAAAATGAAACAAGTTCTTTAAGAGACAGTGAAATAGTTTCTATGTCAGTATTTATATAAGAGTAAAACCTGACTGACTGTCGGTCTATTAATTAACGTAGAGCCTTAACCGCTGAAAGTAGTGTCATTAAATTTAGAGTTCATTGCAAGTAGGGGTGTAATAAGAGAGGATTTTTGGACATTTAACCGCTAAGGTGGTCAAATGAGGGTCCAACATTTGAAACTTCATGTATAATATTATGACGCGTGCTACTAGCACGAGTAGAAACAAAAGTGGTGAATTAAAAAAAAAACGAGTGTTTGAGTCGAGTTTGAATTATGTGTTTCTGGTGCTGTGTTCAGGAATGTTGACATCCCTGACGAGATACGAGAAATCCCAGTGGGGAGCTGTGAGTTTGAAACTTTATTTATTTATAAAAGCTTAGTTGAATTAAGGGGTCTGTCTGCTGAACTTTCAAACAGATAATAAAACTGCAGCATATTGCTCAGTTGACGAATTCCTAAACGAAAATAGAAGAAATAATTTTGACTTGTTATAATTAAATTTAAATAGATATCATTAATTTAATTAACTAATTATTGACGTTATTTTGATATTTATCATAATATAAATTTTGACTTTTAGTGTGCGTCTCTTTTAATTTTGCTGTTATTTTTTAACATATGGAAGCAATAAACGATCTGAATATGAATATGAACTATTGTAAAAAAAATCTAATATTTTTTTCTGTAAGTTGAAGTATACGTAATATTAGAGATCTATTTAAAAAATACGCGTTTCTTTACACTTGTTTTTAGTAACTGTTTTTTTATTCTAGTGTCATCAAAAATAGTTAATTCTTTGCCCCTTAAGCAAAGACCGCAGACCTAATAATGCTGTATATAATTATTTTTTTTGTAATATCGAAGTATTTATCTAACAGTTACCATAAAGTGTACCTAAGTAGTAAGCAGGCCAATCGATGCCGGTCGATGGACATTCCGCATAATGCCCCGCGGCAGTCATTACGCGAAATGACTGGATGATCGATGATATCGATCCGAGACATTATTTTCAAATAGTTATGATTGTGTTCTAAATGTTTGATTGAGTAACAAACTGTTTGCTAACTAGCCACTAAAGTTCAAGCAAAATGTATAATTTGACTAACTACTGAAATAAGCTGTTTTTTGTTTGCTAATACTTAATAACCGACTGCAAGTAAGAAAGAGGTTCTTAATTCGACTATATGTTAGATTTATAAACTGTATATTCCTCGTTTATGGCGTGAGTCAGTCTCCCTTAAGGAATAAGTATACCTGTCGGTATTCAACCATTAGATATAGTCTGTTACCATCCACAGAAAAAGTCAAATCCAAGGACACATTGTTCATCAAAATTGGTCCAGCTGCTTAGGCTGTCGACGATCACAAAGAGTTAGTACACAAGTTAGATACACGTACAAAAATACACCCGAAAAACATTATCCTCCTTTTGAGCTTTGGATAAAAAGGAGAAGTGAATTAGTCACACTACTTAATTTGATAAATAAGATGAAGAAGATCCTAATTACCTCGTAATTAGAATCGAAGCATGAGTGCTGCTCTGGACTACACCTGATTAATGATTATCAATTAATTGAGTATAATTGAGTTGGTTCTGTTTAGAAACTATCCACGGGTCAATAAGCCATTCAAATTTATTGACAAACAGTTGAATAAAGTCATGGAATTCATATAATTGAACATATAGTACCCGTAGAACGAATCACATTTGATTAGTTGAATTTGTTCAACTCACCACTTTGTTCAATTGTTTATTCAAACAATTGAACAAAGTCGTAGAATTTGTTCCATTTGATATATAGTTGAATAAATCACACTACGTTTGTTAAATTCTTAGAACAAAGTGGATATAATTGTGAATAATTTGTCCTTCTTTGTTACAACTCTTAAAAAGGTACATAAGTTATTATTTTTTGATAAGAAAAGATATAAAAAATAAAAATTATACACCAATAAAAAAAACTTCGATAAGCGTACACTTACTGCTCAGTTGGATTGTAATTTTGTAAACTGAAAAAGTCTTTTAACATTTGTTTTCATCAGATCACAGTTTTAAATTTATCTTGACGAACCTTGATGCACATATTCAACGATTTCTTACTTTTTACTGTATTATTTGAGCTGTAAAATGCTCCATAGGACCTACACTCCCTTCATAAAGGAATCAGCAGTGGCATGCTATAGGTTAATACGAAAAGCTTCATAAAGCGACTGTTTTAATCGTATTAAGCTCTGAAAGCCTGCCTAACGGATACGTAACTCAATTTCTCCTGACTCATCAGCGCTGTGATTCCCAACGCAGGGCGAATTCGCTGTCTGCCACCCGCCCTAAATCTCGCCGCCCGCTCTATAGCTCGCTGCCCGCCGTACAGCTCGCCGCCCGCCCTGAAGATTTGTCGGTATGATCTCAGTTTGAAGTTGTGATTTGATAATTGTTTGGGAATTTGGCTTTGAGTGTTATGGTGTGGAAAAGTTTTTAAATTTCGGTTATTCGCCAAGTCTCGCACAGAGGCAACGGGTTTACCGACTAGGCTACCACTAACTTACTCATAATATAGGCATACTATATAATTGTAAGTATGAAATGATTCCAGACTTGTGCAACGTGTGTTTTGATTGCGATAATATTGTTTAATTAAGTAAATCAAGATTATTATTTTTTGTCAATCATTGTTAATAATATGTATTTAATATGACCTACCTATTGATATACATAAATTAGTTATCTTGTTGCATGGAAAAGGTTGTCCGTGTGAAAAATGAAAATCATTGCATTTTCGACAACGTGAAAGACAGAAAATAAATGATTTTATTAATCTAAATAATTTGTTTTATCGGACATATTTGTTGCTTTTTTTTTCACCTGGGTATCGATTTGTGATTTAAAATTTTTCACGTATTTTTTACAATTTAGATTCCTCTTGTTATAAAGTGGTTGTTTGCGTTTCTTGATAGGTTATTCAAGTTAAGCCTGGTTTTACTTTTTTAGTTAATCTTCTTGAAAGAGTTGTTTACAAGATGAACTGTCAAACCGAATTTAAACTTTTCTAAATTTCACAGCTATCAAAATGTAACCAATTTTTTTATTTTGAATTTATTAATTTTCCATTGGGATGACTTTGACGGGTAGACTGCTAAGGCTTCAGCCTCGAATTTATCGGGCAGCGAGGCGGCAGCGGCGGCGGCGCTCGTTCTATGCACTCCTGTTTTCGAGAACCGGTCCATTTGATTTTACGCATAAGATCCTGCCGCTCCTGCGCCGCCACCGCCGCCCGCTAAATTCGAGGCAAAAGCTAGACTATTGTCACACCTTTCTGTTACACGTTGTATATTATCCTAAATTTATATTAGCAACTAAAATAGAGTTTGATTAGATCCTCTATTAAGAAATTCAGTATAGGAATCTTTCGTCTAATTTACAGCACAACTACATCTACAAACTATAATAATATTCTGTTAGATTTCGCGACTACGATGTTTTTTAATTTTTTCAACATCATTAAAACACAACTACAAATTTTCGTGTTAAGAATTATATAACGATACGAAATACGATTCTTTTCATGTTAAGAATTCTAAACTAATGTCGTGAACAGCATATTTATACCAAATATTTTTAATATCAGCAGACAAATGACGTCGTTGTAAACATCACCTTTATTGGGCGAAATAAATAAAAGAAAAAAATCCCCCGAATTGAAACTCCCTGATTACTAAAAAATCGTTAATGCCATATACCTTAGACAAGATTGGTTGGGAACTACGAGCTGTACACGACTACAGAATTTTCACACAATCATCTATACATACAAACTAACACAAAAGAGATGTTTCAATAATGTAAGGAGCTCCGGCCAGGACAGTGTATATGATACCATACATACGTTAGAGATTATTAATATTTTATCTATCAACTATATGTAAATAACGTAATTTATCGCAATGTACAAAATTAATTTCGAATCACAATATTTCTACCTTATTTAAGTAAACAGGCGATTTTCGCGTTTTTGTTGAATCAATTTTGACATCGATAGACCAATGTGACCATTCGAGTTAACCTAGGATATGAAAATTCCCAAGGATGCCAGAATTCCAATACAATTCACAGAAATTAGATATTTTTGTACACAATGAAGGAGGCAACTGATGCAGGTTTCATTGATACTTAATATTAACCACATCTTTATGCATTTTTGTTAGACGTACACCGTCTTGGCCGAAAATGAAACTAGTCCTTTCTCAGACTCGAAGCAGAGTCGCTTCGCTCGCCGGTCAATGAATGATGACTTATTAGTATTAAAGATATGATGTACTGACTGATTGTCTACAATAAGCAAGGTCTCTCAGAGGCAAAGTTCCCGCGATTTCGCACATTATTGCACTTTTCTTATTAACAACAATGAGTAAAAGCATGGTTAATGCTTGTAAAATAACTATGAATATGCGGTGGTGCAATATGATCGTATAGATAAGAATATATAATATTTTTTTTGTATTTATCTGCTTGGATATAAGGAGTACATATTATTGTATACCACCTTCATGGGGAGGCCCGTGCACAGCAGTAGTAGCTATGGGTTGTTACTTAATTGCTTTATGCTATAACTTACGCCAAGTCAGACAAAGCCGGGAACGTCATTATCATCGTGTATCATTGTTACAACAATCGATCGCTGGGAAAGGAAATCGATGTTTTGTTCTATTCGATAACAGAATCGATTCTCATGTCATAATGTCGAACGAGTTATGTGACAACTCATATAATAGATGCAAAAGTAGGTAGTTATTTAATAATTATGGTACAGAATATTTTCTTTTCTGCGGACTAGACTAGAAAAACGAAAAAGAAGGAAGAATTGAAAAATGGAGTTTGTGTTTCCGGATAAATACAACCCGGGAGTTTTCAAGCGCAAGGTGAATAGGTTCTACTAGGTAAACGTGCTACATCTTCGATTACATCTTCACTTACCATCAGGTGAGATCGTGGTCAACCGTTACCTAAGTAGTTGTAAAAAAAAAATGTTTGTTACCTGATTTCGCGGAGACGGAAGGGCTAATTTGAAAAATTCTTTATTTATTTCTAAGGATACATATAGCTTCTAGAGTGGTGCCATTTTAATTTTAATTCAAAATTGTCCCATAGGTTTTAATTTTAAACTGAAAATGTTCTATTGGCGCCAGTCGTGAAGTCCGTTGTCTTTTGAAGGAACTTGTTTTGCTTTTTTAGCTGGAGTTTTAGAGGAGAGGTTTCCGTATTATGTGAAAATTATTTTCCTTTACATAAAAGGGTAAGTCCTGGCTGATTGTCAGGTCAGAATTAACGCAGAGCCGTACGCGCTGAATTTAGGTACCTACAGTAATTAGGAGGGTAAATTTATTATAAAGTGCAGAAGTGTATTTACGAGCGGAAAAGATATTTGGAAATTCAACCCCTAAGAGAGTCGAGTCGAGTTCGAAATTTTAAAATTGTTATAATAATATTAATAAAATAAATAAATAAATATTGGCGGACATTTTTCACACAGCGCCATCTAGCCCCAAACTAAGCAGAGCTTGTACTATGGGAACCAGATGGTTCCCATAGTATAATGCCGCGAACAACGCCGCGGGAGAGAGCTATATAGTTACTAGTTTTCCACATTTAGCATGTCCACTTGATTTTAAGTACTTAATTTTAATGTAAGTTTTTTTTTATGTTATTATTGCAGTCTTTTTTGCCGTAATAAACGTCTTCTTTCCTTTTTTCCACTCGACTGCGAATGAAGGAGGGTTATGTTTTTCGAGTGAATGTATGTATATTTCATTGGTACGCTCTAGAGTCTAAACGGCTGTCTTACTTTTATGTGAGTGGTGTCAATAGATTCGTCTCAGTCGTGAGAGTGACACTGGGTACATCAAAATTTTAAAAACAATTAAAATTTAGGATGATACACAGGTTTTACGATTTAGCGGTCGGGTTATTTCGAACTCTCTTCAAGCCACTTGTTTTAACTATACGTTATTTGTTATTATTGTAGGTAGTAGAGTCTATTTTGCCTTCTTTTGTTCTTTTATTTGAAAGTATTGCGTTAATTAATTGTCCCGAGTTGTTTACTTAAGCGTATCGATAACTTAGGAAATAAATGACTGAATAAATGACACCAATGACTTCCTTACATAATTAAAATAAGAAAAAGTCTCGATGACAGTCTTTAGCTGTAGTCTTTTTAAAACATCTCAAGAAAAAATACACATAATTTTAGCTAACTGAAAACTTCACAGTATCTTTAGTCAAAAATATTGTATGTTACTAAACAGAAGCGTTATTCACGCTCAATTCGTTATACATCTGTAACACTATTGCATTTTACATATTTCAAGCATTTATTTTTGAAACAAAGTTGTCGAAATTCAAGGACGCCCGCGCCGGGACATCTGCCGAGCAGGATCGCGAAGCAAAAAACCAATTAAGATAAATCTCGAAATTGCATTCAAGGATTCTGCTGTCGGTACCATGCGCCGGCGCACTCCACACATCCTGCGATCGCGAGTGATCGAGTCAGTTGCTTCGCGACCCTCGCCCGAACAACACGTCTAGTGCTCGCTCGCGTTCTATCGACTTATCGATAATCCCGCGCAGTTGCAATTTCGATCGATTCAGTGTTGTGTTTTACATTTTTACTAATTAAAACCAGGATTTAGCTCAGTGGTGTGACTCGGACACGCAAGCTTTTTACCAATTATAAGGTATGTATAATTTTATTTTTTTGGTATATTTTGATCGATGCTGTCGGAAACTGAAGTTATCTCGTTTTAAAATTGAATAGAGTAGGTGTAAAAGCGAATTGTAATGCAGTTTTTTATGTAAACACCTGTATTTAAAGGTCGCAATAGTATTTATAGACTTTAAGTTAGTGGTTTATTTATCTCATAAGTGTGAAGATAAATAAATTTATCTTTTCCGGCTTCGATGTGCTGTAGTGAGTGTTATAATTTATTATCAGTAACAATGACGTCAAATATTGATATCGGACGATAATACGAGTATCATTCGATAATCTCCTTCGATTGGTGTTTATGGTATTTGTAGGAAATTTGGTTGCGTGCTTTAAATTGTTATTTTTTTCGGTGTTATTAATTAATTGATAAATACATTAATTGTGTTCATATTACAGTTAATAATGTCATTAAATGCATTCAAGACCGACATTAATAAGTTAGCATTTCGCATCTTCACAAATCTACAGATTTATATGCCTCAGGGGTCTTAAAATACCTTATGGCTAAAATCAGGTTTAATCAATCTTATATGAGGTACCTATAGGGTCTCATAAAATATCCTTTTTAGATCAGGTCTGAAAAAGTATATATTTCTAACGAAAAGCCCTAACGTTAATAATAAATAACATTTATTTCTAATAACATGAGTTTGACTTAATACGTTCATGTTTTTACATTGATTCATGAATGTATTTGTCATTGTTTCTGTAAATTTCCCCTTAATTAAGGAAAATTGGTATTTATGCTTGAACTTTTTGCTCTTTAACAATTGATTATTTGTGGAGTTATACAAATAACCAATTAAGAGCAAAAAGTTCTCTGACTGTCATTTTTCTCTAAATTAATTAGAATATGTACCAGTAAGTAGATCTAATTTTCTAAATAAGGTAATTAAGTAAAAGTTAACTATGTACCATAAGAGTTTATTTATCTACATAAACTAAGTAAAGTTTAGAGATTTGCAAGTTCAACAATATTAAATCAACTATTTGAGGCTTAACAAAATAATAATATAACATTTAGAGATTTAGTACTTAAATATCTTCAACATTTTAAGAATGTAAAGGTTAAAAAAGCTAAGTGAATTACATGCATGAATTTTACTCGTATATACTACAAAATATACTAGTGTGAAATACATTAAACATCTATGTTAACATGCTAATGTTCAAATCCTCACGCCATGTAAGCAAACCACATAAAACTGTCGCCTAATTTTATCCAGCCAAGTTGGTATTTCGTCCGAGGAGTCCGTCGCATGCTATTTTCGGATTAGGCGCTACGCCCTCTGCATATCTTACAGCTTTTGAGTAACCTTCCTGTGGGGCAACCGGCTGCGCACGTTGCATTTTAAATAAATACACCATTTCCTCTATTTTTATTTATATTCTGTAAACAGTTGGTTAATAAGTTGGTTTTTAATTATTTTCGTATTAAAAATGGAGTGTCGCAAATATTTACTAAATATATTTGTAGACATAATAAGTGATAAGTGAAAACTAATATTGCTAGAAACGAAACAGGAACGAGCGCTCGTTCAACTATATTTACATTATGAAAAATAAAACATAAGTTAGTCATATAAAATCATTTTTTTAAAAGAATGTGGAATATTACGTACATAATGTTAACATGTTCGTAAATTAAAAAATCTGTGATAGTCGGGTTTTTAATGGTAATAATTTATTAATAAGTTTTATTGCTATTTATTGAACCAAATCATATTAGAATCCAACACGTATAAATAGAGTTTTATCTTCTGCATTAAATATGTTCGATGAACTCGTTCATCGAACATATTTAGTTTTAAAATGTCAAAGCAAAAGAATAAAAAATACTTTTGATGTGAGTTTTAATGTGTTTTTATTGTATTTTCTAATAATACTAAAACTTTCAGTATGTTTTTAGGATTTCAATATGTCTGCATACTAATCTGTAACGCTGTACGTCTGTATATCTGTATAGGTACCTATACGTCCATAAAACGAACCTATCCTGCCAATTTATTTATACAACCCGTGAAATTAAATTTAATAGTATCTGATAGTAAGTAATATTTACACACTTGATCATAACAGAGAAACGGTTGAATCTGTTGTGACGATGAACTCACAAACGTTTAAAAATTTCGCGGAAAGATCACACCGTTAACGAAATTTACAGATCCATAACGCTTCGAAGTGAAGCTGGACTTTATAAAGTTAAAATGTTAGTAGGGATTTAGAGCTCTCCTAATTATTAAGATAAAATACCTTTTAATTAAGACAGTAAAACGTTTGTTGAAATCTAAAATGCGGACATAAAACAATTTAAAGAAATATTACTACCCTTGATGGAAAGAAAGTTACCATGTTTCTAGCTGCATTGGCACGTTGAATACGAATGCTCATGTTTTGTCTGAGATAATTTAATATGATCACAGCACTCTGATCACACGTCGCTTCCAACGGACGTTTAGAATTTTCCAAATATAATTTCAAAGCTAGGATCCCATGTCCTGTGATGTCCTGTGATGTCCTTCATGCCCATTTGAATCATGGGGGTCTATGACCTCGTATTTTTTACATGATTTATGTTTGAACTTAGTACGTGGCGGTAAATAAAATGTAAGTAGACTTATCTGGTTTATTGTAAATAGACAAAGCGACAAAATATAAAATGTGTTAATGCATGACGATAATAATTATTAAGGATAAAGATATCTCAATTTCTAAAATAAATGCGATATATAATATAAACCGATGAAACGGCAAACCATTAATTAATACAATAACGGAATATATGTACGTCCAGTAGCAAGATTTCTAGTTATTTTAAAGTAAAATTACTCTAAGTAAAATAATATGTTGTGACAGAGCAAAAATAATAAAAGCTCTTGCTTGCCCTATGATACTTTCTAACACGCAAAGTTAGGCGTGTTTAAATGTTGCAGTAATCGTTTTATAACCAGATATTGTAATTACTACGCGAATAATAATGTTTATTTAAAACCTGCAAATTTCGTACAATTATTGTCTAATACTGACACTAATTATTGCAGTACATCATTGTAAACTTTGTTGAATTAAATAGCGAAAATATTAACTTCTTATGCAAGATATGTTTACATGTTAATTCATTTTAGCGATGAAGTAAAATATGTTGTATGTTTTGTAACCAACTCGCGCTGTAGTCGTACTGTCGATTTTATCAAGTGAGTAGGTACTTGGTATTTCCGATAACATAATCTGTAATGTTTTATGCTCAGATACGAGAAGAAAGCTATTGTTTACCGTATTAAGTTTATAGCTCGTGGCAAATTCTTTATTGTTTCTTTACGATCGCATTCAAAGTATAGTTAGTGGCTACCAATTAAGGAGCAGCTAGTATGAATATATTTGTGTATATATATATATATATATATATATATTTACGAATAATTCGTTAGCGATTCAGCGTGGTAATGCCGCTAGTGTTATTGGGACGTTTGGACGAGGGACTGATATAGGTTTAGATTTTTGACTATATTATGCCATAGTAACATAATTGTAAGTGTTATTATTATATCATTTTAATTTTGACATGTTTGAGTAATCATATATCTGAATAATAAACATATATTAGTTTACGAATGAAGTTTGTATGTATATTTGATTCGTTTTATTATTTAAAATAAATCCAAACATCATCCTTAAAACAATTAAGTAAACTTAACTATTTTTATGTTGTACATATTTTTTTTCAGAATAGGTATTATTAAATAATATCCTATGAAGTTTCAGAGTAAAATATTATATTTTAAATTCCCAAAACAGTAAAATTAATATAACATCTTATGGCATATTTATAGATTTTCGTAATAAACACCATTATACGCACTTAAAAAGGATATAAAACTTGTAATTCATATAATTTATGCGTTATTTGGCCACCGTAGCGTAGGAGTAACCTTTGCAAATCTTGATGCTAACTTTAAAATAATTATTTTTAATGAAACTTTGTACGGTGTGGGCGATCTAGGCTATTTATTTTTTGGCCAAAATTTACTAAATACAATAATTGAATTAAATCGATTAACTGTATATAATAACAAAACGTACAACACTGACCTCTAAAATGATTATAAACTCTGTTTTGCAGACCTTAACTTTTGACATAATTATGTAGGGTAAATACATCAGAACCTTAGTATATTTTATCTATTTACAAATATCATTTCTAGCTGTATTTTATTTTAATGTATTATTGCTTTAATTTCTGAGCTTTCAGTCAAATATACTCTTAATTATTATGGTGGTACTTCTAAGACACGACTTCAAACTAAAAAATTGAGTGTACTAACAGTTAGGCTAAGCTAAACCTCCTGTGAATTCCTACAAGAGTATTGATAATTTAAATTAAAAAAAATTGCGAGTTGATCGCTAGAGTTTGAATGTCATAAACAATGAAAAAAAACTAGATAACATTAAATGCATAGATAATAATCAATGTTTCTAACTATACCTTATATGTACTTAAACACGGCTTAATATTCATAACTCTTTATATCCTTAAGCAGCCTTACTTGTGCAAATATTAATGTTATAAAAAAATAATAACTTATAGTTTATCGACAGTATGGCTGCGTAACAAAATGTCACCGGCCCGCCCTAGCGAGGCCGACGCGGAGTAAGAACAGTTGCCTAGTTCACTTCCGGCTTTCAAGGTCCTTATGTACATATGTTACAGTTACTTATATGCACAAAGGTTTTACTACCAAAAAAATAAAATATAGATTACCTATAGACTATTTAAGATCTACCAATAATCCAAATGCTCCAACCCACCACCAGAGTGCCCAAAATGCTAGCTGCATTACCACGCTGCATTCAAAGTAAAAACTTTGCCATTGAAATGTTTGTACGTTGAGCTAGATTATAAACGGCATTCTGGTCACGCATCGAATCGACCAAAAACTGCGATAAGTTTTGGAAAATAATAAAAAATAAGCTATTACTTGACATCTACTGCTACAATATACAGAAAAAATACCATTGCTATATTATTTTGAAATTAATTAATTACCTACTAATAAAAATATGGACGCTATGTATTTTAAAAATATTTAGAAATATTTATTGAAAACATTCTAAAGTGAACATATCATATGATGTAAACAAGATACTCAAAATTATAAATTCAAATGCGATCAATAACAAAAGGTATTTGATTCAATTTTAATTTTATTTTACTAAGTTATTAAATTATTCTTAACACAGTTTTAAAATCAAGTGTTTTCTTCATTATCCGATTTGCATAAGAACATTTCATAACAAAAATAAAACTTACATACATAAAAATGCGCATATATATACGTTAGCTTTATCAAATTTTCATTTATCTTGCCTGACCTAGAACTTGTGCAAATATTGTATCAGATATGGTCACAATCCGAACACACTAATTGTGAAGATACTTATCAAGTAATACCTTAAATATCAGCCAAGTGCGAGTCGGAGTCGCGTAAGAACGGTTCCGTACCATTATACATATACAGAATTAGTTAATGTTTCTTACTATTGTAGTTATTGTATGGATGAAATATTTATTTCTGTGAAAATTTCAACGGTCTATAATAGGATCCCGTTATTACCCGACTGCGAAAGAAGGAGGGTTGCGTTATTCGAGTGTACGTATGTATGTATAAATCTTTTTTTCACGTCCTAGAGCCTAAACGGCTTATCGTATGTTTATGTGAGTGGTGTCAATAGATTCGTCTTATTCGTGAGAGTGACACTGGGAATATCAAAATTAAAAAATTAAAGATGATACACAGGTTTAAAGATTTGGCTGTCGGGTTTATTTGAAATCACTTCAAACCACTTGTTACCCTTTGTGCATGGAGCCCTAAAAAGTGACAGCTGACTTCTTCAATTCGGCTATATGTAGGTACCTACTAGCTTGTTCCGTGGTTTCGCTCATGTTAGGTTTGTTTTTCCAGAAAAAATGTAGTATAAGGCACCTTCCGAATTATCTCTGTCGAATACTAAAATCGATCTGTCACTTAGTAGCCCAGGAGAAGGATGATAAACAGACCTGAAACAAAACCAAAATTAATTAGATTGTTCGAATCAGTGTAGCCACATAAAACATACACGAAAGTCACTTCTGTTTATTAGAAGTATAAAGTTTTAAAGTTTAAATGAATCACGGCGTCCCCATAGCGTCCCGGTTGATGCGCTGCGAACAGATAAGCCTACAAAGCGAGTAACGTCAGCAAACAAATGCCACCGGTCTTTAATTTGACAGACAAAAAATAGCTACCAAATTACTTGATTTATATATTTTCATAAAACATACATATAACAAATTATTTAAATAAAGTGATTACCGATTTCCTATAATACCCTTCCTTCCTTCCTTCATAAGTATAGCCTAGAATTTTTGAAATCTGTCCAGCGCCGTCTTCGAGAAATCAGGTACCAAACATATGAAAAAATTACAGTTAAGTTGAAAAAACAATCGCTACAAGCAATCTAATTGCTCATAAAACGGGGAACATTCATAAAAAAATATAAATTCGCGAAACTAGTCTTTTTGACGTTAATTTTAGTAAAATCAATCATTTAAATTTATATAAATAACATAAACAAACTATCGAAAAGTATAGTTATACTCGTAAAATGGTCCGTAAGTAAGCCATCTGTTTTTTTTTTTGTTTTAGTCAGTCATGTCGTTTCTCGTAATAAAGGCACTTGTCCTTCAGAAAGTATAAACATATAAGAATATTTTAACTATTTTAATGAATAAGCGTTATTTATCGTTGTTTGCTGGCGGTACAGTGCGCGACAACGGAAGTCGCCCGAGCGTGTAGTTGCGCAACCGGCCGCGGCATTGTCTTGCCGACGGTACCTGCTAGTTATGATGCCGCTAGTTTTTCTGCCAACGGTTACAGTACAGTGCGCGACATTATTTGATACCGCGTAAATTGAAGTTAACAGTCGAAACTTGTTTGAAACGATTTCGGTAATTCACTGCAATTTTAGACACAAACTTATGAAACATATTATCTGTAACATTATTTATCTTTATTAAACTTAATAAAGATAAATAATGTTATAAATAATAAGATCAATACGACTAGAATATTTTCGTTTTCTTACGCTGACACTGATACAAAGCGGGAAAACACAAGATATTCGTTAAACTACATCTATTATTTTAATTCATCATATTATTTAAATTTTGACATGTCTGTTTTGTAATATAATAAATGACTAACCTATTTGTAAAATAAAAACTACATCTTATTATCTGTAACATTATTTATCTAGTGTTTTCTCGCTTCGTTTTAGTGTCAGCGTGAGAAAACGAAAATATATTTACATCTCTCATATTCGGTAAGTAGGTCCTTATTACCCCCAAATGAGGCTTGTAAGTGACCAATTAGCACTCTAGGGTAATAATGTAGCTAGAAAAGCCCTATGGCGGTAAGTAATTAAAAAAAAAACTTTACTCTTTCAAAAAGTTCGCGTACATCTAACCAGCATACTGGCAATAGACAATGACAAAAGAGGTCGCTTCGCTATTCAGCCTTGTCTTCGTATGAGTATAATGAGTAAGAACGGCGAAGCTCAATTTCGTTTTTTTTTCTTTTGATTATTGGCACCATAAGTATATATTTGCCAGCGTCAAGTTTATATTCTCAATTTCGTTCTTGAAAAAAATAATTTAAAAAGGCGGGATAATAAAAACTTTAACTTTAAATATTGTTTGTTTTTGTTTGTTTTTTTATAATTACGTGCTAATTAGGGAAAAAAACATGAGTTCTGCAAGTGATGAAGATATAAGCTGCACTCCCGATTCAATGAAAATGGAAACTGAAGCAGCAATTAAATTTTTTTATTATTGTAATGCCGGTTTTTTTCTACTTACCTCACAATCGATGTAAAGCAGAGTAGTTAGCTCGGGCGTAAGCATCAATTGCACCCTCGAACTATAGGCGCCCTCTATATCTCGGGCTGCAATTGATGCCTTACAGCCTTTGGCTACTAATCTACTATTGTCGTCATGATGGTCTATTGTATAATGTAACAGTTATATTTAAATATAATTTTACAAATATTGTTCAATTTGTTATGTCCTATAAATTAATAAAAATATTTCAAGTGTAACATTGCTGAGAGGAATCCCCAAGTGCATATTTTCAGTTTAACAATTGTCGTCATAAAACTTACATAAAAGCAAACGGCGGAGTCAATATTGTTCTATATCCGTTTAATATAAAAAAAAAACTAACTGCACATGAAAACTAAGAAATACGAAACTTAACCACCTTGTCTAATACTTGGAAAGTAGTATAAAAGAGATGTTTCTATCAATCAAATTCAAAATAACGTAATTTATCGCACAATTGATTGATAGACCAACGTGACCATTGGTGTCTACCTAGAACATAAAAAAAACAGGGATGCCAGAATTCCACTAGAATTCACAGAAATTAGATATTTTTGTGCACAATGAAGAAGGCAAGTGGTGCAGGTTTCATTAATACATAATATTAACCACATTTTAAGGCATTTTTGGTTGACGTACACCGTGTTGCACAAAATAAAACAAGTTCTTTTCATTCTTTTTTTTCCCTTATAAACAAAGCGGCTATTAAATTTGTCCCGCAGTGTATACGCGTGTAATGTAGGCGTGTTGTTGCTGTCGGTACCAGAGTGCGTGTCATTACAAATATTGTTAGTTTTTCTGTGGTTTTTCTCTTCGTGAGTTGTCGATGTCGAACCAAATCGAGGAATGTTTGCGTTGACTGACTTATATCTCAATGGTATGGACCTATATTGTTTAAGAAAACGGGTTTTCTCTTTTTGAATAGGTGTGCCAAGTGCCACACCTATTAAATTAATTAATTATATTATTTTATTTAAATTAAATTATATAAAGGCACTTGCCTTTATTAACATTAACAAAATGACTAACTGAGACAACAAAAAAAAATGACAGCAGAATGATTTCCTATAGACAATTTAAGATCTACAGATAATCCAAATGCTCCAACCCAACACCAGAGGGCAGCGTGCCTATTATTACGCTGAATGGCAATGCTTATACGTTTTCACTTGTACCTGATTGTTGTAAAGGTCCAACTATAGTTTCGTTCACATTCGGTGAACATCATCAGGGATGAAATTAGCCGTTCGTGTCTTCAGCGATGACATACGTCTCGCACATGACAGACACGCGTGAAAACCCGTTTTCTTGAAATATATGAATCAAACACGTGTTGGTATGTACCTACTTACTTTATTTTGTAAAGTTCCATATTAGCTTGTACATCGTCAACATCAGTATCAACATTTTATATTTTTCATGTACGTGCATGGTTGCCTGGAAGAGATCGCTATAAGCGATAAGGCCGCTATTAAAAAACTTAAAATAAATATTTTTTTTGGTAAACTGTTTTTTTTAAATATTTTTTTAGCATCCTTCAGCATTTATGTTCTTTGGAAAGAGATAGTAGACGAATATAATTGTTTGTTTAAAGTATTTTTCTAAACAAGCCTGAATGTCACAGTCTGTCTACAAGAACAGGTAAATTGTTCAAGGTTTACGAAGAACAAGTAACGAATTTTTTTACACATGACGTATTTATTCCAGAGAATTGCATGACCGGAGAATTTTCTGTGACGTGATGACGAAAAGACCTTGTTTAGGTCTTTTCGTGAGAAAATTGCTATAAATTGAGTGTTTTTTATTGATTGTCCATTAATAAAGAATAACCTGTCATACTGTACTAATAGGAATTATATTATTGTTTGTTCCTTCATTGCACGGTATAGAAATCCTATCTGTCTATTTATTTTTCCGCTAAGGGGCGGAGATATTTTTTGTAATATGTGGTAATGATTCATGTAAATAAATGAAAGTATTTTTCGAATGCGTTTGAGACTATTTAGTATTTATGATCTAACTCTATAATTACTTGTTTTATAATTAGATAATTATATAATATTGTATGTATGTCACGCAATGTGTAACGATGAATCAAGCGTGACGTCACGAGTTCTAGTTACTCGTGAAACAGATCTTATTTTTACCAGACTGATTCTTGAGTCTCATGCGATTTGGCTTAGTCATAACATCGTGCTAGTTCGGCTCACTGTAACTAAACACCTAGTAATTTTGCTAATGGGATTTTCCAAATTATAAATGTACACTGAAGTATAATAAATGATGCCTTACTTGTTGTAGGATTTAAAAAATAGCTGTGGATTCTGTAAAAGCTTAAGCATTTATTTTAAAAATAATTGCCAACAGACTTTAGCAGCAGACGCCTTGATACATTTTTTTTGGGGTTCCTTACCTAAAGGGTAACACGTGGTTAGAAGTGAGTTAGAAAAAACCCGACTGCTAAATCGTTAAACCTGTGTATCACACTAAATGTTTTTTAAATGTTGATGTGCCCAGTGTCACTCTCACGACTAATACGAATCTATTGACACCATTTACATAAAAATCCGACAAGCCGTTTAGGCGTGCCAAAGAAATATACTCACTAGAAAAACATAACCCTTCTTCTTTTGCAGTCGGGTAAATAAGAAAAACTATACTAATTCATAATGTTTATAGATTTTTTAAAAGGAGATACCGAATAACTGAGAACTTTTTCCGCTGCGATATTTTAATGCATTTCGATGCATCGCTTTGATCGCGCGCATGAGTAAGCAACTCAATCAAGCTTTTAACTTAAAAGTTCAACGGCCGTCTAACAAGCAATTTAACTTAATTGTTACTTTAACCACTTGACCTAACTTGACTGTCTAACTTTGAACTTCAAAACCAAGTCAAGTACAAGAAAGTTATATACCTATTTGATCGTGCGTTTAATTTGTGAGGTTGCTTTTAGTATAATAATCTTGTGTGATTTGGTTATTTAATTATACTTTCTAAAAAGTATTAGTTTTCAAAATTAGTTGAAGTTCTTGTCGGCTATTAAAACTTTTTATCAGAAATAATATCTCTCTGTAAAAACATTAGGAAGGATATAAATAGGTAGATATGGTTCTAGTAATTCTAAATGCAAATTGTTCCAACCGTCTTCCAGACATACATACAAAGTTTGGCCAAGTGCATGGCCAAGTGCATGTGCAGTGTTAAGATTCTATATGTTGTCCATATCAATATCGAGCAAAAAAAGGAATCACGTTTGTTGTATGGGAGCCCACATTGAACATTAATTTTATTTAGTTTTTAGTACTTTTTTGTTATAGAAATACATCATCTGTGGCAATTTCAACTTTCTAGCTATCACAGTTCATTATATACAGTCTGGTGACAGACAGACGAACGGACGAAGAGTGAAGTTTTATTAATAGGGTCCCGTTTTTACCCTTTGTGTATCGAACCCAAAAAACGGCCGAATTAAGAACCTCCTTTTACTTTAAACGAAAAATGATTTCAGTCAGTCATTTGCTAAGTCAAACCAAGTTTCGCTGCAGTTAACCATCAGCTATTAGAGTTAAATCGTCCGTCAAATGGTTGGTGAAGTTAGTTGAACCGGGCCCCGGGTCATCGACCCGCTTGTTAGCGAATCCACCTGTCAAGTTTTATCCTTATCTTAACAGATAGTTATCTTGTTATCAAAGCTCTAACCGAGTTTTGAAAATCAAGACTTTTGTTTGAATTCGCAATAGAAATGTTTGAAGGCTAAATAAAAATTTTAATGGTTGGATTATTAAAATATTTGATAACATATTATTTCAATTTATTTTAATTTTTGCTATGTTACTGTATTTCTATCAATTGATGTAGGACGTGAGGAAGAGGATTTTCTTACCGCATTCAAAAAAAAAGAAGATTGAGCATCTCCTTTTTTTTCGATTTATCGTTTTTTATTTTCGTTACGTATGGCAAAAAAATATTTCTTCCTTTTTCCGTTTACCTTCCGAGATAACATATAATTGTTTGTCAAAATTGATCTGCCTGATTATATTCTAACCTTAATTCTTTTTCAAAATAATAAAGATTACTTTTTGCAGGTACAGTTACACATCCTTGCCAAATCTAAATCCGAATTGAGACACGAACGCCTAATTCATGTCATTTTACATAACATTCGTAAAATATGTACAGACAATGTGAGAACGAGACACGATCCGTGACACGAAATACTGAATATGTACAGACAATGTGAGAACGAGACACGATCCGTGACACGAAATACTGAATATGTACAGACAATGTGAGAACGAGACACGATCCGTGACACGAAATACTCAATATTTAGCAAACAAAAACAATTTCAACTAAAATTGCTACAAAATTTACGCTTTAACTGCTTAAAATGCGTCGAAAAGAGTGAAGGGGAAAGGTTAACCTCTAATGTCTGATTTTGCGACAGTTATTTTTTGTTTGTTATAAATTCAACCTTATCCCCATTACAATACAAATCTTGCATAAACTGGTGTCTTTATCCACACACACTACTACATAATGACACAGTGCTAGTGTATTATGTATTTTCTACGCACACTTTTATTTGAAACTCACCTTAAACTTGACAAAACTTAGATTAAAGTTATTGAGAGATAGAGAACTCGGCAGCGAATTCTTCCTTCTGGCAGTCCCCACAATGAAAGTAAACGTTCAGCGTTTCCTGTGTGCATTCCCGTGCAACCTCCACCATGATGATTCCTTCTTTGTGGAATGGGGATGGGGAAATTAAATTATGTAATTCCAATGCCCACTCCCTGAAATGTACGTAATAAAAAAACGAAGTTCGTCTCTCTATCTAGACATATAAATAATCAAAATACCATTGTTCATGTCTCGTGAAGTATACAAGAGATGACGATGATTTATTTATCAAATTCTCAATAATTCATGAAACGCTCAATACAAATGCTTTCAATTATTTCTCTGTTGAATATTAAACTTTGCATAATATTACTGTTGATAATTAAACCATTTATTGGTATAAAGAAGTAATAATAGGACTCAGTTATTGTAACACTACCAGATAAAATGAAAAAGAGTTGGTAGAGCATTTATAAACTTATTTTATAAGGAACAGAAAACTATAGAATTTTTCGCCCAAATCGCTGTTTTCACAACATGACGCGGGTTATTTGAGAACCTCAGTTCCCTTTCCGATTTCAAAGGGAGAGATTTTATATGAATGAATGTCTTTGTTATTTATTATACGGGTGATTTTAAATTGACTCCGTATATTTTACCATGCAATCAGCATCGTTAATAGGAACCATTTTTTTTAGCATTTTTTTTGCAAACTCTGAGAAATATGTTCATCTAAGCTCGATTACACAAATCTGGGTCACGCGAACGTGCTTGCCGTCGCCGCGACCTAGTTTCGCACCGGAGCGGCGGCGCGGCATACATAGGCTGTCCATGAGTTTCGCGTTCACTTTGCATGACTGTAAAAGTTTGGTCAATATTATTGTACTAAAGTGGGTTAAACAAAAACTCGGCTATTTTATTTTTTCAATCTTCTTTCAGTATACGATATAAGCACTCAATCTAATAAAATAATTTCTATAAACTTTTTTGTAAAGAATTATCTTTGAGACTGGTCCTCGCCTCGGGAGATCCCAGGGCTGGCACTTACTTTGCTCAAAAGTTGTTTGATTATTCAGCGAGGTAACGCTGCCAGCATCCTGGGAACATTGCCACAAGGCAGTAAGTTGGATGGGGTTTTTTAATTTAAGTGTTTAGGTAAATTTTTATATTTATGCTTCTGTTACTAAAGTGTTTTTAATTTTTAGTTCATTTCTATAATACTTCTATCGCATATTTATGCGAATTATCAATCAATATACAAAATCATATTGATGAAAATAAGTGAACCATTCTCTCCTTCATTTAATTGCAGTTTTGATTGGAAAAGTAAATACATTTACTTATTGGACGTAATTATGAACAAAGCAAACATTTGAATCTGTCAGTCATAGCTGTCACATTAATTCAGATAGATTCAGACTAGGTATGTCTAGACTAAGACTACATGTGTTTCGACACGCAAACTATTTAGGAAATTACTAACTTGTGAATAAGCATTTAAATTGTCTTTGAATATTATATACGAGTATAACTAGCTCACCCGGCGAACTTCGTACCGCCTAACAGTCGATTCTTTAAGAGTAATGTTACCATCGTATAAATATTGACATTAATATTTATACGATACTAACGTCTCTCAATTGTTTTGCCTTCCCGGAACCTCTACACTAGCAGTTAAACTTAATGATATAGTATTAAATTTAAATTGACTTTTATATATAATTACGAATGTATTGTATACAAAAGTGTTGTTTTTAGACCCTTTGTATAGTTGTTGTAGTGTCACCTAACCTAGTACCTACATTCTTAAAATTTTCTAAAGTCGTAAATAGCTCGTAAATAGCCCCTTAAGACTGCGGGCGCGACGACAGGTCTCAACACGAAAATGCCCGGCCCGCCCCGTTTCCTAAGATGTGCCTAAATGTCTACTAACAAACACATTTCTTTCTATTCCAGAGCCAGTAATGTCCATCTAAGTCACACTAGGACATCATGGCAGCCGCGGTAGGCGCAGTGCTCCTCGAGGCTCGGCCCTTCCGGCCGTTCAAGTCCTCGGAGGAGTACCTCTATGCCATGAAGGAGGACTTAGCCGAGTGGCTCACAGTCCTCTACCCGGAGCTCAGGATCAACGCGGATAACTTCTTAGACAGGCTTGATACGGGTGTCGCATTGTGCAGGGTGAGTTTTTTTAAATATTTATTTGACTACAAGTTCGCACGACCAGGGAAGCCCTAGATGGAGCATGCCTAGTCTATAAACACTGGAACAAGTGCTTTAAAAAAATGATAAGGAACTTCGACGACGGTAGATCTTTTTCAGGTTAATTCAATTTAAAAATCAATTTATGTTGATAAAATTTACCTATCTAGAATTTTTGAAATCGGTCCAGCGAGAAATCATTTATTAAACATAAAAACAGCCGTCGAATTGAGTCGGTACCTTTTCCTTTTTTGGGAAATCGGTAAATTAGAGAAGATACGAGTATTATACCTGATAACATAAAACATTCATGATTTAAGTTAAGTAATCATTAAACTTAGTAAACTTAATACCTTAAACATTTAAGACAATGGTGTCTCTGGTCTACCCATCGATGTGGTCAGAAAATTGTAGGATGGAAGTGACTTCCGAAAACCCGACTGCAAGAACTTTAGAGCCAAGTACGTATCTTAACAACGTGAAATCGCAGGATGCACCTAGAATAGCTTATGACCATCTGCAGGTGAAAACGTATCTATTGACACCACTCACATAAAAATACCACAAGCTGTTCAGGCTCTAGGGTGTGACAAATAAAAATATTTCATTGACATACACTCAAAAAACAAAAACCTACTTCTTTTGCAGTCGGGTAAAATTGCACTTATTTACATACATCTGACAAAATGATATACAAAATATTTTCAAATTTAACATCGCAATGAACTAATAAGATAAGATAGTTGTCAAATGCCATAACAAAATGTAATACTTGGCCGAATTGCAAAAATAAACATTACTTGGTGATATTTCTGCGAAAGTAGGTCTTTATATATATTTACTTTATATTATTCACATTGCCAATTATGAAACGAAATTTTTGAAATTTAATGGCAGAGAAATAAGTACGAATGCTTGACCCAGTTTTATAATAATACTAGCTGTGACCAGTGGCGCTGCCCGCGACAAGAAAAATATCTATTTATTCTAAAATTTCAAATTTTGAACCCTTAATTGATCTCTTTAGGCATTGATTTACAGAAATCATTTCTTAGCACAACTCTATATCCTTTATTGAATACACTCTCCAAATTTCATGTGTCTAGGATCAGCGGTTTAGGCCCTGCGTCGATCCTAGCAAGTGTCAGTCAGTCAGGACTTACAGTTTTATATACAACGTGTAACAGAAAGGTGTGGAAATACTTAAGGGTGATAATCCCATCAAAGTAAACCCATTGTAGAACATAATTTTGCAAAATTCTTAAATAAATTATTGCGTCCTCCATACAACTTGACCGATCACGTGACCAACCTGAAATCATGAATTTTGTAAAATTTTGTTCTACAATGAGTTCACCTTGTTGTGTAGATTAACACTCTTAAGTATTGTCACACCTTTCTGTTACACGTTGCATATTAACAAAAAATGTACATTACTAGAGTCAACGCTTGTTACTAATAAAGTTTAATCAATGCTTTATTAAATTTGTATATTAAGCTTTATTATTGAGTCGTAAATGTTAAATGGCACATAAAGTCGTTTTAATGAAAATCAGCGTCAAACATGTGTGAACTTATCTGAATTGTTACATTAATGATAAACATTGATTATAATATATTGTCCTCTTTACTATTAGAATGAAATATTTTCAGTTTTCTGAACAGAAAATAATTTGCAACAAAAAAGAAGAAAAACGGGTCTAAAAGTGGAAGATTCTTGTCTCCCCCGCGCAAGGGAAACACGGACCCTAGTAGTATCCCAAAGGGAGATACAGCACCGTAGCCGCTTGATCGCCTATAGACCACTAAAGTTCCACAAATCCAAACCCTCCACCCACTGAAATGACAAAACATACCTACTACCAGAGTACACCTAATAATTAGAAGGCTTATTCCACAAATCCCCTTAGCCGATCCCCTGCGCAGGGGATTTGTGGAATTTTTGTCCATAAATCCCCTACGGTATTGCAGGAAAGGGATTTGTGGACAAAATATCCAAAAATACCCATTCTGCAATACCGTAGGGGATTTCTGGACTTAAGGTCTACAAATCCCCTTAATCAATAATTATAGTTATAAGGGTGTCATGTTTATACAAAAATCTGGATAAAAAATAAATGATTAAAAAAAATCAATAACAATACACTTTGAAAATAAAATACAAGTCAAAGTAATAAAAGTTTGTTGAATAAATAATCAAGGTTATATATAATATATAGGTAAGAGTAAACGAGTATCAGAGTCGTAAAAATAACTAACAAAATAATCAAATTTAATAATTTGAAATTAGTTACACTATTTTTTCGCCGAATTTAGTTAGTTATTACATACATATAATAGAAATCTTTGCCAAATACGTTAAAAAAGGGAAAAACTAAGTATTCGTATTAGCTGCTTTGTTTTTTGATCTCCTAAATAATAAAAAAAACTGGCCAAGTGCGAGTCGCACTTGCGCACGAAGGGTTCCGTACCATTATCTATACAACATTGATTCGATCGCACAAAACGCTTTGCGTCTACTTTTATTGTACGAACTGCTAGATTGTGGAACTCGCTACCGGTTTCTATATTTCCTGATAACTATAATCTGGGTCTTTTCAAGTCGCGAGTGAATAAGTTTCTTCTAGGCAAGCGTGCCACATCCTAGACCGTATCGCCGCTTTACATCAGGCGAGTTGCGGTCAAGCGCAAGCCCATTATATATATAAGTATGTCAATTACCTACTAAGTTTTATTTCTTCGATCTTTAAATAAAAAAACAGGCATAGATTAGCTAACATTTAATCTAGTCCAGAGTAGGTTGTTTTTTTACTAAAATTTTATCATAAAAGTCGAAGCACAAATTCATGTAAAAATTATCATAATATAAACCTCGTTGCTTATTTTTTGTAATAGCGACGTTTTATTGCTATTAGTATGTTAATTGTTTCTTGCATAAAACTAGAGCAAGATATGCATTACTATCAGTTAATTACTCATTTTGTATTGCTAATCGATTACTAGATTTCCTAAACTATAATTGCGCACACACGCCACTCGGGATTGCAGCCCTACTGTCAAAGTAATCTGACAGAACGGTTTGTCACACGTCAGCTGTCAGATGACATGTCAATGTCACCTGCCAGTTGACATGTAACGTGTTGCGGGGCTTATCTCAGTAATATTGCAAAAATGATTTGTTTTAATTAATATTACCGTGATTTAATTACAGATAACGATATTGCCAAAGAATTTGCTCCATCAACACTTCTACACTACGAGTTATATTGTGAGGAAGTATTTTTATTTTTGTATGTAATTAATATAGTTAAAAACTACTGGACTGATTTCAAAAATTCTTTAAGCGTTAGAAAGCTACATTATCACTAAGTAACATAGGCTATATTTTTTTACAAAAACTGTCCATATGTGCGAAGCCGGGACTTGCCGCTAGTCATTAATATAACGTGTAACAAGTAAGGCTACCAATCAAAGTGAACCCTGCGTAGAACAGAAATTCAGCAAAATTAGTAGTAATTAGTGAGTCGGCCGATAACGTAACCATTTTTTCTATGCAGTCTGATTTCATTTTAATTTTTAAAATGTTGTTATTCACTAGGTAGACTAGCTCTCATACGTATTGTCACACTTTTCTGTTGCATGTTCTTTATG
The DNA here is from genome assembly GCA_947049295.1 of Ligdia adustata. NCBI lineage: Eukaryota > Metazoa > Arthropoda > Insecta > Lepidoptera > Geometridae > Ligdia > Ligdia adustata. The sequence continues at coordinate 11,452,428 of OX346234.1, forward strand.
TATGCAGATAACTGCATAAGCGCATTATTTATTTAGAATGCAGTTTAAAAGTGAAGCTTGGAGTATGATTAGAAACTATGATAATATTGTATCTATAAAAAAAGAGCAAAAAAGTAAAAATATGATAAAATAATAATTTGATTATTATTTTTGGCAAAGAGTTAGTATGAAACTGTTTTCATTGCCACCATTTTGTTGCGGCTTGACATGCATTACTTTTGTGTCAAACTTCTGTTTTATACCTGCCCCACTATCGGCTAGTGTGAGGCATAAAATAAGTGAAACAAGACAAAGCAAATTTGGTTAAGTTTTGACAGCGTCGAGGCGGCGATCTGTCAAAACGAAACCAAATTGTCTTGCTCTTGTTTTCACCTCTTTTACGCTTAACTATAGCCGATAGCCATTTCCTAATTCATATCTTTTTTTGAACGTTTCACACTCATAGTGTTTCGTTTCATTCAAAAATATTTATCAAGACAGTAGGAAAATAAGCTAAAACAACATGGACATTGTTATGTGACATATTTCTGGCAACAAGACTAACTGAAACAATAACTGAAATCATGAATATATTTGTCCATGTACTACTTTTTCAGTGAGTCATTTTTATAGTCATACATAATTTCCTATTGTGTTTCCCTGTAGCATGTAATAGAACGTAATTATATTGACCGTAGATTAAATAGCTAGCTGCACTCCGCGGCTCCACCCGCTGCTTTTTTTTTACACAGCTAGTCATTTGACCACAAGTTCGCACGACCACGGAAGTCAGCGGTACTGTAGCCCTAGATGGAGGATAGGAAACGTCCTACCACCATGCTATGGTTTCCTCACGATGTTTTCCTTCACTGTTAGCTCAGGCTCTTTTTGCATGTTTCGTGGGATCGAACCTCGTACCTTTTTCTCGGCAATCGACCCCAATAACCATTCGACTATCATCGCTACAAATCCTCGCTCGCGCTTTGTATTTTTATTCTTTTATTTTTTATATGGCTTTTGTTACTAAGTAATGATTTGGCTTTCTAGTGACAAAGAATTTTTGACAACGGGCCGTTAGTTTTTAAGTAACATATCATACAGACATACAAATCTTTTCACTTTATTATATTAGTGTAGGTATAATTTTAGTTTAGTTGACGTAGTTCTAATAACAAAGCCTGATTTGCAATAAAAAATTAAGTAAATATCGGACAAGATGAATTTATAAGTTCCTTTTTATTTTGAGTAGGCAATAAGGTATAGATCTCTCCAAAGATTGCCTAGAAGAGATCGCTTTTAGCGATAAGGGACTTGTGGTACTGCATGTAAAATTATATTGTGTTTTGTAAATACAAATACAAATACAAAACGTTTATTGACTTTTTACATTTACACACTTAGACATTCAAACATATGAACTTAAATTATAAATTATATTATTATTACTATATTATATTATTATTATATTATTATTATTATTATATTATATTATCGTGTGTCTATAATATAGCGTTCGTCTATCTAAGTCGCATCTTCCATCAACATTTAGAATGATTCGTTACAAAACAGCAAACCGTCCGAAGGTCGATTTACCAAACAAGTATCCAAACACTCCGGCCGGCTCCTACCGCTACCTACTACACCGCTAACGAAAACTTACGACATATACAAGGTCTCGTGTTGTGACCGATTCATCTTTTATACACTGTCATTTACATGCTACTGAATTATACGCGAGGTCGACGAAATGAGATACTTACTATTAAAATTTAGAAAATTGAAATTGTTTTTTAAACAATTTATTTTTTATTTTTGTATAGACATTAAATAGGTTTAACTGTAACTCATCTAATGTAAAGCGACAATCCTCAACCTGGCAGTCCGCACAACAAAAGTAGACGCGAAGCGTTTTTTGCGAGTCCGTGGAACCTCCACCATATAATTTAAAACAACTTTTTTAGTTATTTTGGCCGTTTGCAACGATTTTGCCTTTTTCCGAATTCCCCATCATTCATAAGATTTTTAATACGGGGAAAATTGACAAAATTTCGATTTATTGCCCGTTATGAGAGATTCGTGTAAAGGATTTTTAGTATTATTTAAGTATACAGAAATTTCTACATTTCGATGAACAATTTTAACAATAAATCAGTGATAAATTTATAAAATTTACTTAATAAAATCTACTTGAACATTCTGAATCACGACATTTTCAAATTCAGCGAAGCGTTACTCACGCGAAATGACTGAGGAATTGTTTATCTATGTCGGGAAACACACACCCTCATGTTTGACAACAGTTTAAACTTTATTCAGTTCCGTTCGCACGAATTATACATTTTTTTACAGGAATTCTAATCATAGTTGAAGTGGTTATATGTGTAATGGATGAATTAGGGACATAGTTTTGTACTTTAAAGTGTCAGTGTTAATAATTAGGACTATTTTATTGTTATCACTTACTTACACTATTTTTAAATGACTGCAAAAAAAACGAGGAGGTTCTCAATTCGTTTTTACTTATTATTTTTTCCCCATTTCGTTATCGAGATAATCCAACGATGAACTACTTTTTGAAGTATGTTAAAAAGTATCCTATGTCCTTTCCCGCGGCCCAATCTACCTGTGTACCAATTTCATCCAGATCGGGTGGTTTTGGCGTGAAAGCGAGACAGACAGACACATGTACTTTGGCATTTATAATATTAGTTAGATTAGATTAGAATTTATTTATTTGTTTTATAATATATTAAAATTACATATATGTTTCGCAATCGGAGTTTTTCTTTGTTTCAAAGAATCGTACATTAATTTATCAAAACAGGTTTAGTACTATCGATTGTAAATAAATAAAAAACGAATAATTTGTGATTAAAAAAATTGATAATGCGTCCGTCGAATTGTAATTGTTTGTAACTTTTTTTTAAATATTACTTATACATATTACAAACTTGTTATAAAATTGACAGATCTATAACTTCTATCATTAATAAAAAAATATGAACGGATTATAAAAAAAAACTCTGCTCATAAAAGCTAAAAAAAACACATAAATAATTTTAAATTAATAAGTTATACATCTAACAAACTTGGTCTATAAATAATATGTCATTTATATAAATAATTGTCAGGCTCGAAATTAAAGAATTGGGAACTGGCACAATACACAGAGAGTGATGGCCAAACAAGAAAAAAAAAATCGGCCAAGTGCGAGCTAAACTCGCGCACGAAGGGTTTTGTACCATTATTTATACAACATTATTAAAAATAAGCATAAACTGAAAACAATTTTTTTGTGCTTAAGGGAGCCCCCCCCCCACCCCAAAAATATTTATTTTATATTGATTTAATTATTTATTTTTATAACCCGTTTTCTTTAACAATATAAATATACCTATTGCCGTAATTAATTTCGAGCAAAAAGCGGCCAAAGAATTATGTTTCTTTTGTATGAGATTTTATGTTTCTTTTGTATGAACACTAAAAATACAATAAAATAATTATTTAAGGGGACTTAAATACTTATTTTATTGTATTTTTAGTGTTTGCTGTTATAGCGCCAACAAAGTTTCATCTACCCAGCTAACGGTTCAGGACGGACGGACGGACAGCGAAGTCTTAGCAATAGGGCCCCGTTATTACCCTTTGGGTACGGAATCCTAATAAGCATGTCGACAATAAAATTAGCTTCTGTAGTTATAGATTTCAGTTATGTTTATCGCCTGGATTAACAAAAACCATAACATACGAAAAAGCCTAATGCTACTTTAATGATACGGTTCTTTCTCAGAAACGATATTTATAAATTCTTCTTTAATGGCTAATACTCTAATTTTGATGAATTTTGATTACCAGCCCTCTTCGTTTTCAAATAGGCAGCTTAACTTCGTAAAATATAGGTTCGCTAGTCATTTTGGTGTGGTTTTCGAATCATCGTTTATTTCAAAGGGTTTTTGAAGAGCACTTGAAGTTTATGATGTGTTTATAATTTTCGGGTTTTCTGTTAAGTAATTACTTAATTTCGATCAGAAGTGTGAATAAAGTATGTAAATTATACGATTTAAATTATTGGGAATGCTTTATTTTGTAAGGTTACAAAAAAAACATTTTTATGAACAAATAATAACCAATGATTTTATAAAGTTATTGGTAACATCAAGATAGATATATGAATACTTTATTGCAGACGCACAAAAAAAACTCACTAAATGTACAAGTAGCGGCCTTATCGCAAAAAGCGATCTCTTCAAGGCAACCTTCGGATGGAGACAATTGTGAAAAAATTAATAAGTGAATCAAGTGTAAATCATAACATTTTTTGTGTTTCTTTTTTGAGTGATGATGTAGTTTTGTAGTAATCTTTTACAGGGTTATCGGTTAGGGGTGTACTATGCCGAAAGAAGATCACTATTCTCTTCATTACGAACAATTTTCATTTTGGGATCAACCATGAATTCGAGAAAAAAATCAGTCGATAAAAGAGGTGGGTGGTTGTCGACAACATGTATGGAGCAGATTTTTTTTTTCTCGAATTCATGGTTGGTCCCATAGTGAAAGTTGTTCATTGGGACAAGTATATTGACCCCCCTTTCGGCTTAGCACCCCTAGCTAATAACCCTGTAATGTAAGAGTTATGATAAACTTTACTTTAAGAGTTATAATAAAAATATGAGTTCTCAAAAAACCCGACTGCTAAATCGTTAAACCTGTGTATCCTTAATTTCTTTTCTATTTATTTTTAATGTACCCAGTGTCACTCTCACGACTAAGACGTATCTATTGACACCACACACATAAAAATACGACAAGCCGTTTAGGTTCTAGAGCGTGACAAAGAAGTATACATAAAAAAATCCTCGGGTAAAATAGACCTATCATACTCTAATTTATTTGCAAGTTTTTCTATTGACATCTATCACATCCACTCGCAAATTAATTGTAAAACTTAGTAAACTTTGCTTAAGTATAAGTCATAGTATTAAGTACGCCTCGGGGATATAATTTTCTTATCTTGCTGAATGCAGTTTAGTTTAGAGTTATAAATTAATTAATTTCTTGAGTTGACGTTATCATTTGTACATGAGTTGGTATTTAATGGACTGTTTACTTTACACTAGTGTTATTTATTATTAATTCAATATTTATAGAGAAAAATAAATAATTAAGTAAAAAAAATACTTGTGGCACTCGGGGACTGCCGCGGTAAAGCTATTGCATCATGCTAGTGCTGAAGTCTGTCGAACTGAAACGACGTTAGACGATGCACGGCGTTCAACCCCGCACCGCTGCTGCCAGTCGCAGAGTTGGGAGGTGTTAGGTTTATTTACGTTACGGAATATTTACACTAAGCTTTTTTTCTACAATTAGTCTTACGCTTGACAGAACACAAGCATGGCGCCTTGTTCAATATTACAGATTAATTTGTTATGCATTCAAATCGCTCGTAATTAATGTTGTAATGACGCCGCGCCTGTTTAGATAAGTATTTATAATCGTCCATGTACATAAAGTTTATTGTAATATATTAACTTAAATACAGAGTTATCGATTAGTGGTGCATTAAACCTAAAGGGGGTCTATATTTATCCTAATTAAGGCCTGTATTACAGCATACCGCATAAATACGTAGTTTTCCGCGTTCAAATTGTATACTTTGCAACAATAGTTCTTTTTATGTCTAATAAACTCAATAAAAGTATTTTGTTTTCTCTTCTTGAATTATCATGATGTGAATTTTAATTTTTTTACTTACTTATTTCAATATATTTTTTTCACGGTACATGGTCAAGCACAATATCGTGCAAACCTCATTTAGGAGCTCTACTTTGCAGATGCTATTGATTGTAATCCCCTAAAAATATATTTTCTCTTTATAGTTACCATGGGCTTTGATTACCATGATTCATATATTCCCTAGAAGCCGCAAATACTGAGAAAAAATATATTAAATCCATTTAATTTTCAACCAAAAAGGCTTTGAAACATCGACCAACTCAAAACAATAGGGTTTACGGTTAAGGGTGTACTCGTACTAAGCCTGTGGTAAAGTGGTCACTATACACATTCCAAAGAACAGTATTTACTATGGTATCAATTCTGAATTTGAGAAGAAAAAGATCAACTTTTTCTCATATTCTATCGACGACTGAAAAACATTGACTTGGAAACAGCTGATTCTTTTTCTCGAATTCAGAACAAGTGCCTTAGTGAAAAACATTTATTAGTATAAGGAGTGAAAAATGACCCCATTTTTTTATAGTCGATGGGCTTGCGCTTGACCGCAACTCACCTGATGTAAAGTGACGATGCGGTCTAGGATGTAGCGCGCTTGCCTAGAAGAAACCGATTCACTCGCGATTTGAAGATTTCGGCTATACTAACCAATAACCTTGTATAATAACCAGCTATTTTACTTGATTTACAAGACACGATCGATAAACCATTGTTTTAGATACACGATAGTAATAATCACGATGTTATATCTTGTGTTCAGTAAATATTTATAATGGCTTGCCAGTTAGCACTCACAGATAATGTACTCAATTATCATTATTAGTATTACGAGAATTATGTGTTTCCAACTAATATATCCGTATGTATTATATGGATAATGTTAAAGGTGTGTGTAATAAACTTAATGATCCCACGGGAACAAAAAGTATCCTATGTCCGTCTCCTGGTTCTATGCTACCTATTCACCAATTTTCAGCCAAATTGATTCAGCCGTTCTTGAGTTATAAATAGTGTAACTAACACGACTTTCTTATATATATATATCTATGAACATCTACTTATCAGTAATTTTTATCTGATTTAAAAAAAGGGTGCTCTCAATACGTCGTAATCGAAAACAATACACAAAAGATCTGATCAAAGTCAAAAAGAAAAGAAAAAGGCAAAGATGTTTTTGAAAAATCTAAATAAATTTGTACTTCATAGATGGTACCATACAGATTTACTATGTAGGTATGTTCAGTTCAATAGTTTCATTTATATATTAAAATAATATATAGATTTATAGTCTATAAGTTTTGATTCCTTTTTTCTTAGGTTTCCAGAGATAAAGGTTCCGACTAACAACTAAGTGATTCTAAAAGGGTTCCATATTCCGCAGATACGGAATCCTAAAAAACCAACGTTAGTGCATTAGACAGTCTCACTCGTATTGCCTAAATAAATGGCTTTATATCTTTTTGACCTTCCAAAAGCAGTAATTATTTCTGAAAGCTTTGGTAATTCTACATTTTTATCCCTACAATACCATTATCATTCTTGAACGAACATTTTTCACCCACTAGTGTTGCGCAATGCGTTATCGATGTAAGCGATCGTCCTTGTCGATAGCAATCGATAACTATCGAGTGCGTGGGAGGAGGTGCCGATAGGTGGCGCTAGTGTACCTATACCTTATACAGAGATAATTATAGGGCTTAGGTGTTGCTAATAATTGTAGAGTTAAAGTAAAAGGAAGGACAATTTTGTAATAATGTTTATAAATTCTTTCAGTTTATTGCTATTTATGCTGTCATTAACCCAAAATAAGAAGGATTTAAATTAGACCAGACTTTGAAATTGTCAGCTAAAGTTATGCCACTAACTTAACGATCTTTTATTGATTACTTCGTCGATATTAAATCGATTCAATGGATTTTCTGTTTTGTAGTTAATATTAAAAAGAGGTGTCATAGTTGGGCCGAAGGTCGTTGATCGTATGTAAATAAATAAATATTTTTTTTATAAAATGTGGTCCAGTATTAAACTTTATTGTATTTCAGTTAACCTAAATTAAAAACACCTAAACAGTTTGTAATTCACATAAACTATAAAACAATACATATACGTTTCTGTTTAGTAATTTAATTTATCTAAAATAGTGTTTTAAGTATTTTAACTATAACCAAATAATTGATTTCTCTGGGAGTCTAATCTACTTTTAATTTTTTCTTGGATAATTTAGATGTGCTTATAATTGTGCAGTATGCGTTCTTTTTAGTTTTCAAAATACTTTTATAATAGCCTGTGATTGAATACCCAGCTACTTGACATACAGTAGGTTTAAGTCATTGATTCCTTGTGGAGAGCTTAAAATTCCACTATGAAAAAACAAATTGGTTGCGGTGTGAATTATTAGCGGCTAGATTATGTTGTTTTACACCTTATACGTGAAACTGGTTTTCAAATAAAATGTTCTTAGTAAGCGGTTATTGAAAAACCTGCCAGGATAGTAGATCTTACATCAGCCTCAGCACCACCGACGATCGAATCAAACTTGATGAAATGATTATTGATTAACTATATGAGTTTTCACTTCTTGGTTATATTGTTGGAAAAGTTAAACTATATTTTCGTTCACATTCGGCGGACTTCATCAGGGATGAATTGAGTCACCACGTGTGCGAAACGTGCCATCATTGTGGATATGACTGACTCAAAATCCGTATTGTTAATGAAAATGCGTCAAACACGCCTGATTTTTCTAAATAAAACTGGTGAAAATATCTTTCTTTTGAAATCCTTATTTGTATGTGTTTTAAAATATAAACACAGCGCATAACATTTTGTATTTTCTTTGCTTCAGAAGCGAACACAATGCTAAGTCTGATAAAAACTAATGCTCGTAGCGTGTTAATTTCTGTATCAGAAAATAATCCTAAATATTGACGTTTATTTAAAAAGCTTTTGCTTATGATGGGTATCCCCTTAAAGTTAAGCTTAATATACGCGTAATGAAATCAAATATAAGTAAGATGTACATAAGTAGGTCCAGGCATCCTTGAGAAATAAGGGAACGTACTTTTAAAAGGATTTCATAAACTGAGTACTTTCTCTACTTTTGAAGGAGTTTAACAGATAAACTCTTATCGATACGATACCTATACAGACACTTTATAACGGCTTTCTAGTAAACTAGGCTAAATTTAAAACGTGCTAAACTTAATCACAACATCCGATCGTTGATTTTGACATTGACTTTCACGATGCCACCCGATGTTACCACACGCTGAGTCACTTGCGAGTAAACAATCGATTTAACGTTACAATACGCAATCGATAATCGATAGTTACAACGAAACACTATTGATTATTCTATAGTTACAATAGGGTTGTGATTTTCTAATGTATAGTTTCAAATTTCGGTGTTATTACGAATAATATTGTATACGTGCCTATAAAGACTCAGTCTAGTGATATAGAAGATAAGTATAGCGTATCGATATTTTACCTGTAGACTCTGTAAAAACGTTATACTAATTTTTTTAACTAAGATTATTACAGTAACAACATAATATGTATAACGATTTGAATAGCTCCATTAAAACATTTAGCAGGGGCAACCCTGAACCTAGGTCATTGTTATCGGTAAGAATGTAGAATTCATCTATGGTCTCACGCGTAATGCTAATTCTAAAACGGAGTTAGTGCCGTTAGGTTGTCAGCATTTCAACATCAAATGTTTATTGGGTTGGTCAGTGAGGTCAACAAGAAATAGATCGAGAAATTAGAATTTGTTTCTTTTGACTCATCATTAAACGCTAAGAACATAGCTTTTTATAAACGTATAATCTCTAGCCGATAAAATACAATATTATCATCAGCCAGAAGACGTCCACTGCAGAAAATAGGCCTCCTCCTTAGAACAAAATTCCGAACGACAAGCTGCTAAATTGCATATTCTAGTCATGTGTGACTTTTACTTTGGCGTCGGTCAAAAATACAATAAAACACTCTTTAATTGTCACTAGGAAAAATATAAACAGTAAGTACTAAATATGGAGTTCAACCTTTCAGGGGTTGTCGTGCGTACTAATTATACATATCCTCTTAAACTTGAAATCTGCCAAGGCATGTCTTAAAATCTAGGAACAAACTTAAAAAACCTATTTCTTTTCTGAAGACAGTATAAAAACTTATTGTGTTAAAACTGCCTCGAAAAGATATGTCAGTTACGTATTCAGCACCCTACGGTGTATTCTGAGAAGCCATACAATATTCAGGAGAGAAGTGCTCTACTCGTACCTCAAGCGGACCCTACGTGTTGAGAATCTAGGTTAGGGCTACTAACTTTAACCAGAAACGTTTAGGTTAATGTGAGAACCGAGCCACCAGGTTTGAGTAGAATGTCGAGACTAATGGTATTGAAAGTAGATAATTCACGTTCATTGCTAACCTTTGATGTTTTGTTTTATAAATCGTATTACTAGAACAATATATACAAATAACTATACTATACTATATATTATAGCAAACGTAGAGAACGAAGAATATCCTAGTATAAAAAGAAATCTTTGCTCTGTGGGTATTATTTTCGGTTAAAGCAGTAGACCTTTTTTACTGACTCTAGAATAAGAAAGAGGTCGTCAATTCATCAGAATCTGTTTTTTACTATGTTTGTTCCACAATTTTAATAATGCTTAGACCGAAATTGTATCTTTTTGTTTCAAATTGTATTTTTTTAGAAAAATTAATCTATTACTTTGGTTTGTAAATCACAATAACAGTAAAAATTTAAAGGCTACTACCGAATTAGAGTTGGTTGTCATTTTTCTAAACTGGTATTATTGAAACAACAAAATGAGTCCCACCGGCCAACTCTTCATCAAACCTTATTTATATCATACATTTTTTGTTTGTTTCTATTGTCAAAATTTAATTGGTATTCTATACAGCCAGATTTTGTTAAGAATATGAATCTTTATTAAGGTTCAAGAAACGTGTAAAATTTGAACTGTTGCCAGCATTGTACATGGTCTGACTTAATAATGATTCTGGTTTGGCATATTTTACATAATCTAATTTATGTAAGCAGATATACGTAACTTTATTTTATAATCAGAAACATAGCTCACGACTATCAAAGTTGAGATCAAATCATCACCATCATCAAAAATATTTACTTACTGCTGATGATAGGTCTCCTCTTCTGCGCCCCATTATTTCAGGTCGTAATGTCGTCCACTAACAAAACAGGAAACATGAAATTGTTAATTACTTTTCATACTATTTCGTGAGTTATGATCTTCATTATAAATCTCACTGACCGTTTAATCATGTCTTTGACATTTAACTGTCAGTTAAGGGGAGTGTTCTGCGCCTTTGAACTTTACTTTTTTGTTCGCCAATTTGATCTGGAGCCACTGGTCACTTTCAAAGGTTAATCAGAACTTGAACGCCGTTTTTCGGCCGTGAGTTAAGGTAAACTGTAAATCAAGAGAGGGCAGATTTGGGAAAGTAGTTCGAACAATATGCTAAATAAAAATAAACAATTTGGCTAGGTTTTCAGTATGTCTAAATTAATTTACAACAGCCTAGTCTTATATCAGTTAGTAAATGTAAAAATTTGCCTCCCTATTCGAACTTCTTAGTTCTTCATAGATTTTTCACAAAAACATATTAGTAGGTACTTTATATACATGGAAAAAAAATCCATGACCCTTCCATTCGGGCTCTGTGGCAATTCTTAGATAGATGATTTACAAACCATATAATTTAAATCTTATTTTATCGTAACATTCTTCCATTTTTGTCTTCTTCCTTAAATTTATTTAAGATGCGTAAATAAAATTTATACGTTATTGACAACTCGACGTTTAAGGCAGATTAAACATTAAAAAAACGAATCTATTTCATTTGTATTCATAAAATATAAACCTTAATAATTGTAGAATTTCGAACCACCGTTCAGCCAGTCTTTAATGATTTATACTTCATTGCTTGCAGTACCTTTTATCCATCTCATCTGTCAAAAAGTGCGAACAGAGTAATTACCACGTTAAACGACTCCATAATGACCTCTGTGGTCACCATTTAGCCATCCCGCTGCAACCGCATCTGTCAATGTCAAGTTTGACACTGACAGCGCCAACCTTGTCCGTGCCTTGTTCTTTCGTAATGACATTGTTTTCATATTATGTGTTGATGCGTAATTGAACGTAATTATGTTAAAATGAGATGTTTATGTCAATGGTCATTAAATTTTCATTTGAGGATTATAGAGATGGTTTTCTTGATACTTCATATAAGATATGCCGACTATATTTATTTTAGTTTCGCAAGTGTACTGACAGTCAAGTCAGTACACTTGCGAAACTAAAACACGACACAAAAAAACATGAGCAAGACTTGACTTACATGAGCAATTCCAAAAACAACATTTGTTTTTGTAATAGACCAAGACTTACGAGACTAATTTCTCATCATCATCCATAATAATCAAAACGGCTGTTAAACGATGCCCAGGCTTGCAGCAAATATACCGAAAACACTTAGTCACAGGATTCGTCTTATAATGTCTTACATTTAAATAAACAAATCATTATAATTCATTACCGTGTCCCGATTCGGTAGTAAAAGGCCCGGCTATTTTTACACCCATTCATAAAAATTATACGATCTCACCTACAATGCAACATGTCGACACTTCACTACAAAAGAAGCCTACCAATTACAGCTGCCATGACCATACGGGTTCCATACAATTATTACCAAATCGACCACACAATTGCATACCTATCCATCAAGTAAATACCTCTCCAAAATTAATAACTAGCCCGTCACAATTAAACACCCTAATGAGATCTATAAAAGGAGATAATTATCAGTCGATATTTTTATGAAAGCTCTAATTGTCGATTTTTATCGATAAGTGCGCATCACTATAGTTTAATGAGTGAGGGTTGTCAGTTGTTAAAAAATATATTTTTGTGGAACTATACGATGCTCGTTTCTTGAACTTCTTTTGTGTTTTTTTGTTGTTTTCAATGATTTATTTTTTAAATTATGGATTATTATACGTGATGCCCAGTCGTAATTGGAAAATTGACCGAAAAATTATTCGGTTTTATCAATAAAAAAGATTAAGCGGTGGGCAAGTAGATCACTAGCCACATGGGTCAACGATATCATAGACAGAAAAATAAGGCACAAGAGAGAGGAGGCCTTATCCAGCAGAAGGCCGATGCAGGCTGAAAATAATGATGATGATGACGTTACTTATTTTTTTTACCCAATGGTCTGGTACACGTTTAAAAATTTAAAAACATACAGAAAAAAAATAACAATTACAAACGAAAGCGACTATTTTAATCCTAATAATTGCAAGGCTGTTTGTTGCGTTTTGTTAATTTTCAAGTAAGTCACCAATTTAGTCACTTGACTGCGAAAATGTCACAATTTTTTAATTATAGGTACTACTTAAAAAGTTAAATTTTAATTCTATGGTATAGAGCTTATATTAAATGCTAAATATCGTATATCAGTAGAAGAATGTCCTGTTGCTCACCGATACAAAAACTAACCAATTCTTATTCTGAACGAAATAGGACATTTTTTTTACCTTTCGACCGAATTCTTTCATATTTTGAATTCTGTTTAAGGCAGTCTTTCGCATGTCCAGGTCAAACATACAAACACAGACAGACAGACGAAAGAAAAATGCCAGATTCAGAGCAATTATAAAAATATAAAATTAAAATACCCGTATATAAAGCTCGGTCTATTATATAAATAAATAATGTTACGTCCAGTTATGTGATATCTTGTACGTGCATGGTTGCCTGGAAGAGATCGCTTTAAGCGATAAGGCCACCAATGAAAAGCTAGCATGTTTTTTGGATTGTTTAAGCTGGATTTTTAATAAAGAATTGTCTTATCTTAATGTCTACTGTAATTATTGGCGCGGCTCTATTTTACTAAATACTAAGGAACTCCTTCGTTTTTGTGATTTAACTTTTGACAGCAAATTGACAGTTAAAAATCAGTGATCAAAAATTACGCAACAGCGATCTTTTAAATCAACGCGTCTTAACTTTAAACGTCTTTTATTTTGTTATATCCGCTGGAGAACGTCACGCGACAAAACAAGACAAATTAAGGCTTTTAAAGTTAAGACGCGTTTATTAATAAGACTGCAGATGTTTGGAATCGGCTACTTACAATTTATTACGAGCAATAAATACTCAAAAATGTCTACTTACATGCTTTAGTAACAACATTTGCTTATTTATAAGGTCTAATGAAAATGGTCTAATTTACTGAATCAGTCAGTCATTCTGAATAACACGCAAAAATACACTTTATGCCATTGAGATATAGTCTAGTTATGGTATTCCCGCGAATTCACCCGTAGTATCAAACATTATATTTTAGTTTTAGTACAAAAAAAATCTTTACTCTCACCACAAAAAAAACATCAGGTAATAAAAAACAACAGGTTCAAAATGCGGTCTTGTTGTTAAAAAGCGATCTCATCCAGACAAGTTTTGTAGGTCTTTACCTAACCTAGAGCTAGGTCCGGTTCTGTATTTGTTCCGTTACACGTTACGCCTCAGAAAAAGCTACTTAATAAACCAAAAAAATAAAATAAACCAATGCAACTTAATAAGTGAAAACGCGGGATAAAATAAATAAAAGTATGGTATGTTTCTTACCAAATTTCCGTGATGATAAACTTTGAAGACGACCACGTACGTATTGAAATATAGAAACCCTTATCAGAGGTCATTTCTATCACTAATGTACTTCCCATGAACTTTGATACCTTCCTATCTGGCTAGTTAAACATGTATAGATACAGGGTTATAGATAGGTATATTTTTCTTCATGTCCTTATCCCACTACGTGGGGTCGGCACAGCCTGCCTCTTCCATTCTACTCTATGAGCCCTCTTCTCTTCATTGCTTTCCCTTTCACATATATCCCTCACAACTAATTTCATCTTTTACCATAATTCTCATTCAGATATAACCCTAAATATTGAAAAATAAAATATTCATCGCTCGTCAACAAAATGTATGAAACGCTTCTTACTTTCTTTCATTCTTAAATTCCCATATTAAAGATGAGTATAGTAAGTAACCCTAGCAGTCTATGTGCATATTCTGCATGGTGGTAGGGCGTTTCCTATCGCTCGCCTGGCTAGCTACCACCTTCAAGTTGTAAAATCTGTCGCCAAGCACCTAACGGCGTGTTCCGGCAGCCTTCCTTGAGAGTCAGTGTATTCCAGACTAGGCATGCTCCATCTAGGGCTACAGTATCACTGATTGCCGTGCTCGTGTGAACTTGTAGTCAAATGCCTAGATAAAAAATATAGTCTTATGATATAACACAACACATACTCGTGGACATGCGTACTGATTTGCGATGCATAAAGTATTGTCGAGCGGTCATTGCACATTGGATAGACCAATTATTATATTTCTATAAGAGTTACGACATTTCATATTCGGGAAAAATGGTGTCGCTAACGACTTAGCGTATATTACATTTAGTTTATATTATTCGAACATTTCAAAGTATAGCTTTATGTTCAATACTGTTATGCTCTCTTCGTTTTTTTTTTTGTTTAGTAACTACAAGTAGATCTAATGAAGCACACGAGCGCAAATCTTTATCTAATATTGATGGAGCGTTTTTCGAGAAATTAAACTAGTACGTCTGTGAACTGTTGATCTCGCAACCACAATAAATATTGAAACTCGAAAATATATTAAACTTCCAAACTCAGAACAATAACTGTATGAGTACAATAAAGGAGTTTCTTTTACATAAATGTGTTTGTTATGAGCTTCTAAATCTCAACACCCTGTTGCCTTGGAAACTAACATTTCTGATTCGTTTTATTGCCATAGTATTTGAAACCTTATTACAAAAAATAAATACTAATTTTGTTGAATCGGCGTGGTTCTTGATTTTTCAACGAAATTTCCTCGTTATTTGAGAGAGATGCGAGAGATGAAACTATATTACATTACCTGCATATTTCACGTTAATTTGATTAACAACTGCCATATTTTAGATGTAAATTTTAAACTATGATGTTTGAAAACGTTTGATATCATACAGAAAACATGCATCATTTTGAAGTGTACCAACAAATTGTGGTTGGTCGGATACCAGTATGTCGAGCGATGACCCGCGGTCATTTACATTCATAGACGTAAACGTCCACGCTTTATGTTTAACAATCGACTGTGACGTATTTATGAATAGTTATAAAGTTATAAGCCACTCCTTATAAATAGGGTTGAGACTTATGTGTCTCTATCAGTACTAAGTTCGCACCTAACTTACGTCATTTTGTTAGATTTTCCATACGTATCAACCCATAGCGTCCAGCTGCTGGGCACGGGTCTCCCTATGAAGGAAGTGTAGGCCATAGTCCACCACGCAGGCCAAATTGCGGGACTTTGTTGGGGACTTCACTTATCTTTGAAAGTTATTAACCTTTCGCTTGTGAGGCAACGGGCTTACCGACTAGGCTACCACTAACTGAGTTAGTTAGATTTTCCATAAGTTACGCCAATGCGATGTCACGTTAAGGAAGTATAACGTTTGTAAATAAAATTATTATCTAGCAATCTGGTGTGTGAACCTCATCGATGCACCGGCGGTTCCATGGTGGAAGCCGATGGCCATCATGCATTAAGCTGTCGTCGTTGTTCAGGTCGGTTTTCTCGTCACCATGCTCTCAACGACATAGTCCGAAGAGCTTTAATATCGGCTGATGTCCCGTGTTTGCTTGAGCCGCCCGGCCTTAGCAGATCTGTGAAGATCAGAACGGCAAGTGCTTTATTTGGGACGCCACGTGCGTCAGCACTGTCGCTCCCAGTCACCTCGGTCGTACTGTCCTTTCTCCCGCCGCAGCCGCTGAAGATGCAGCTGACAAGAAGCGCAGTAAGTATGCGGCCTTAGTGGTGCCGTATTTATTTGTGCCCTTTGCGGTGGAGACAATGGGCAGTTGGGGCAGTGAAACGAAAATATTTGTGACAGAAATGGGGCGCAGGATTAGGGAAAAATCTGGTGACCCCGCTCAGGGTCGTACCTGGTGCAAAGACTTGCCATTGCTATCCAGAGGGGCAATGCAGCCAGTGTGATGGATACTTTTGCACCAGGTGCAATCAAAGGCGGGCTATTTGATTGCTGACGTGCATTTAATTGTGATTTTATTTTGTTTTGACGAAATGTAAAAAACTAATAAAATAATTAAAATTTATCTAGCAATTAAATTTTAGTTATTAACTCTATAATTTATATTGTAAATACTAATCCGTAAGAAACTTGTATATGAATGCGAAAAAATAAAAATGCAGCGATCACTAAACAGTTTCTCTCAAATGAAATAAAGAAAGTGATTACTAACATAGAACCACGTATGGTCACTGATAGACCCCGGGGCGCAAACAATCAGGTAGGTGAATATATTGACGCGATCGCTGCCGCGGTCACATTATCTGCAACGTTCATATAAACAAGTTCTTTTTTACCGACTACCAAAAAGAAGCTCCACTCGAGAATAGTACTCTTTGAACCAAAAAAATTCAAATCGGTTCAGCAATCTACGACAACAAAGGTTCTTTCTTAAGTTTTTAAACTTAAAAATAAAAGGAAAACAAAATACAATTGAATTAAGTCTCTTAAGTTCTCCTCCTTTTTTGGGTGGTCGGTAAACATAAAACAAACTATTATACGGATCTACCAAAAACTAAAATGCTACAATCACTAAACGTTAACTTTCAAGTGAAGTGAAGTAATGAAAGTGATTACCAACATTGAACCGAACATGGTCACTTATAGACCCCGGGGTTAACTAATTATTAAGTAGGTGAAAATATTAATGCGGTAGCTGCCGCGGTCACACTATTTATTTCACCAAATCATGTACCATTCATCTTTGATAAGATTTTTTAGCGAAAACAACAATATAGTCCTGTAAATCTTGACTCTGCTTCGCAGTAATGGCATTACTATCCTTCGAAACTGTGATATAATAAGTGATATTTAATTATCTTACAGGTTAAATAACGGTTGCATAATTTGTACTCAATGATGTAAAATCAAATTCAGCGCTTACAGTTTAAATTATTCGTAATTAATTTAATTTATACAAACCTCCAGTATAAAATCGTCTCCTGAAATAATACTATGTAACAAAATATATTTGCATGTTATTATAAAATTATTATTTGGTTTTTGCATAATAACGCAAAATAACAGTTTAGTCATCAATGAGTAATAAACAACTGTTCCGAATTTAATGTTATGCGTTTCCTGACTTACAACTAAAATGAAGCAGCTATGATTAAGTAAACTGAAAAAACTCAAAAATGATAGGACTTTTTATAGTAAAATTTGTTCATAAAATAAGACTTTTTTGTTTTATTTTTTAGTATGAGTTTCCTTAAAATTTTTGTACAGTCTGCACTAAGTAGGTATCGGCGTGAATCGCCACACATATTATTAATGCAAAATGTGTTTTTTGGTTTATTTTTTTATTTGTCCTTCATTTCCATAGAAACTGAGTGAAAGTAAAAAAAAACGATGAAGTAAAATTAAAACTAGTCAATTACAGCTTTTGTCCGCAGATTCGACTGCGTTAATCTGTTTTCCCTTAGCTGTAGCACTCTTCAAACCTCGAACAATCGTACTAAATTCTCAAGTCGATTTTCGCCAAGTTTCTGAAGAAAAATAGACAAACAAACCAAAAAACACTTTCATCACGTATATAATATGTGTGTGGGCAGCCAGAGAGGTCAATTGCGTTGACCGCAACCGCGATCGCTCCAGTATGTCCTCGTCTTTCTCCATAATGCTTACCATGTACAGGTAATCGTGCATTGTTCGCCACAATAAGGCTTGGACCAGCTTTCTCCAGCTTTGCTTTTTAGCTTAATTGGATAAACTAAAAAAAACGTGTTTAGTGCCAGTTCCAAGGATTCAAATGTGAGGTAAAGAAAATTATAATTATTTTTAAGATGAAACCGAGGTGTTTCGAGTAGAAAAAAAAACAATGACTTTAGATTGATGGTTCGAGTGACTGGCACCGCGAGAACTAGAACCGTGCTCTCAGTTGTCGGATTTTTTTGTCTGTTGAACATGAATATTACATTTCGAAACTGCGTCTAAAATACTTTTACACTAGTTTTTTGGTCGAAGAACTAAAATCGGTTATATAGTAGATTTATAGAAGTCTCTTTGTTGTGTATTTACGGTAAAGTAAACATAAAAAAAATATTACTAGTAGTGCATCAAGCGGCAGCCTTATCGCTAGAAGGTATCTCTTCCAGGCTACCTTTGGATAAAGAGTACTAAAGCATAACATGGGCTTCATACATTCGATTGGTATGGACTTTGTCTAATAATCAAACCGGCGAAATATTTATTTTATAATTTATTTATTAATTATATCCTGGACTGAAACTTGTTAGGCAACCGACATACAATATATTTATTTACATGTTAAGTTAAATATAAGATATGTTTTATTAAACAGACATCTCGGTGAAGATCGTTGTATATCGGGATCTTAGACAATTACACAATAAGACGGCTAATTAAATCTCGAACGCATTAGAGTTACCTCCCAGGTGTCAAATTAAACACCACTCCATTCCCATAGATAAAATCTAATTGTTCAAAGAAATATTTCAAAAGACGTGTTTCAAAGAAATAATGAAATTGCATTTGCTCTTAATAATTACATGATTTAGTACTTTCCGCCTTTGTGTTGGATTTTCTCTCGCGTTTCGCAAAAATTTGATGTGTTTTTTTAATTACTTTCAAATACAATAATTGTTTTAATTAATGTGGTTTCTATGTTTTTACACGCAATTGTAACGGGTGGTTATTAAAATAACACTTTTTGAATATTACTAATAAATTACTTAAGTCGACTAAGTACTGAAGCGCGTCATAGAACCAAAATATAAGCACCGGTTCATGGAATGACGTAACAAAAAAAATAACGGTTAGGTAATAGACTAATCTACAGAAACGCGGTGCGTTAATTTTGTTATTTTAATTTAATTTTAATTAAAAAAAATATATATAATTGTTTTTTTTTAAGATTTGGTGTTTCATCAGTGAGCGTTTAGATGCATTAGTTGAGCTTTCACACACTTTATCTTCTTATATATAAATCAATTGCTGTTCTTCTGTTTGTCTCGCAAAAACTCAAGAACGGCCGAGTCGAAAATTATTAAAAATTATTAAATTTAATTCTTTAATTCTTGATTTTTTTGTAAAGTGACTAGTGTGTACCGGTGTAGTGTGTTGGTGTTGGTGTTGGTGTCAGGCGCCGACGGAAAGTTTTCAGTAAATTCGATAAAAATCAACCTGCTAAACCGATTTCGATACAATTTTAATGGGACCACATGAGATATAAAATATTTATACAAATCAGTCGTCCCATCTCTGAGAAATCAGATAGCAAACATTAAAAAAAACTATCAAATTGTGTAGGTACCTCCTTTTTTTGGAAATCGGTAGAAATAGGTAAAAAAATCAAACTCGCATTGCTCGCGCAATTGTCCATATATGGGACAGTTTAATAAGACTTATATTATGATCATTATTGAGAAGCCTAACAATTTGTTAATTTTAGCTTAAACTAAAAAGCATTTCACTTTCAAATGTGGACAAAGCCGCGGGAAATGCCTAGTAGTTTTTTTTTAAATATCGTGTTTAAGACAGCTATAGACCGCCAACTTGTCCATACAATAAGATATAGCTCTATTCTACCTCTTAGTGTTGTCCGATTCCAGTGATTGTTCTCTCATGTAGCTAACACATTACTTACTAAGCTTGTACGTTTTAATTATTTCTGTATTATAAATCACTTTAAAGTTACAAGTGTCATAAGCTATCGTATTTCTTTGCGCTCAGACTATGTTTATTAAATGCTTTTGTTACTACAAACTTCACTTCAAAAACAATATAAGTAGTATATAAGTTACTTACCTTCATAAAAATTAATTTTTTCTGCTTGTTTAATTAATTGACATAAAACAAATGATACAATTATAATGACACATGTCTACTAATTGCTACAAATACGTAACATACCTTCGGTTTAGTTGCGTTAGAATGTCATCTGGGATTCCTTTCCGTCGTACCGGAAACAGCTCGAACGTGATACCGCACGTTACTTCCTGTGAAGTCACACCACTACAAGTGGGGTACCTAACCTACCTTTTCTTTTATCCTAAACAGTTAGGCATTTGAGTACAAGTTCGCACGACCATGGTTGTCAGCGATACTCCTGTAGCTCTATATGGAGCATGCCTAATCTGGAATACACTGGCTCTCAAGGAAGGCTGCCGGAACACACCTTTAGGTACTTGGCGACAGATCTTACAACTTGAGGGTGGTAGCTAGCCAGGTAGCTAGCCAGCATGCAAAACCTAGGTAATTAGTTATTTTAATATTTTTTCTAAAGTAATTACAGTTTAGTTGCACAATTTAAATGAACACAAAGTAGAAATAAAAACAATTTCAATTATAAAAAAAAGCTGGCTGCTATATATTATTAACAATATGTTTGTAAAAATACGAAGTAGAGGAAAGGTTCTTATCAAACTTAATCTCTAAAGAGCGAGATTATCTTAAATTAAAAATCTCAAATATATTTCTATTTTTTTGATAATTATAGCGTTTTTGATAAATTTACTTGCAAATTGGTTTCTGTATTTGCGTTCTACATATGTACTAATATGTTAGAAATTTCAGGATTCGCACTAAACGCTTTGCGTCGAGTTTTATTGTGCGAACTGCTAGTTTGTGAAGTTAACTGCCGAGTGCTCTATTTTCCGATAGATATAATCTCGGTCTATTCAAATCGAGAGAGAATCGGTTTCTTATAGGCAAGCGTGCCTCATACTAGACCGCATCGTCGCTTTTTATCAGGACCAGGAAAAGTATTTGTACTTACTTACTTGCACGTTCTCTAATCTTAGTACTCGTAAACTTGTAATGACATTAAATCAGACTATTGTTAGATAAATAGATAGATGAACGCTTTATTGTCGAAACACAAAAAAAAACCTATAATTTTACATGTAGCGCCACAAGGCGGCCTTATCGCTATTGGTCTGCTAACTCTAGATATCAAGACTAAGTTTCATTTCGCCGACCTTGACTCACCCTAACCCTGACCGTACTTTACTATTCCAAATGTCAAGGGCAAGTACATTCTCGTCGTTATTATCTTTATTTGCAATGAATAATTACAATTGCAATTATGAAAACTGCAGCTGCAATAACAATTATCCGCGGCGGATGAATGCATTTCCTTGCACAAATCGCACCATTTTTGGTAATTATTTTTTAATTAAACGCTTTTTTAGTATTTTTTCATAATAATGCTGGCCATTTTCTGACCTTACTTTTGTTATGGAACGTTTGATCTGTTCTTGCAATTCGTCGACATTGACATTTTGATTTATTTTGTTATTAACTTATTTATTTTTTTATATTTAACATTAAGAGACGACAGCCAGCGTTTGCATTATAACCTTTAGCTGTAACAAATTTGTAAAGGCTAAAGACATTCAGCATAAGATAATACTTATTAATGAATTTGCTTATTTTGCCTTTTTTTGCATTTTTATCACATATTCTAAGTTACCTTGATTACTTATGTGTACCTAAATCAATCATTTAATTAAACAACCCAAATCAAAGCCACTAAACTTCACAGCATAAGACTTACCCTAGTCCAGAATTCAGGATGTAAAGTAAAGATATCGAATCAGTAGGTACGTACTTTAATTTAGTTATTTCTATAAAAGTTCATTAATTTATCAATAATATGAAGAGTATTATGTTCATTCCATAGACTTTGTACATAGACTCTAACAAAATCACTAATTTCGTAAAATTGCCAGAGAGGTGAAAAGGCAAATTCTTAAAAGCCGAAAAGTACAAATTTAACAAGGCTCATTAGTTCATTTTCAGAGGTTAATTTGCCATAATTGTGTGAAAATTAACAAAATATTCCGTCGCACTCAGCACTCAGCCTTGACCGTTTGTTGTTGGGCTAAAAGGAGGACATTAGACAAAAGTCTCTTAGGAAGTTAAGACTGAAACAATGTGCCTTGTGAGGGCCAGCAAGCGAATTTCGCGAGTTTTAGCTTGTGTTTAAGTTAGTGGTGGCCTAGCCGGTAAACCCGTTGCCTTAGAAGCAAAAGGGCGCGGGTTCAAATCCACGCTTAGGCATGCACCTCTGTGTTTTTCACTCATACGCACATTAGAATTAATTACCAAGTGCTTAAACGGTGAAGGAAAACATCGTGAGGAAACCTGCTTGTCGGAGAAGGTTAACTTTCAAAGATAAGTGAAGCACAATCCGCAATTTGGCCAGCGTTGTGGAATATGGTCTACACCCCCTTCATGGGGAGACACGTGCCCAGCAGTGGACGCCATGGGTTTATACGTAGCTAGTCTTTATCCATTGAATTAGGTACACAGAATTTATTTATTAGATAGATATTTTTAAATAGGAAACTAAAATTCATACATACGTATGCAGTTGTAAGTATTCTTAACAAATTATGAACATACAAAACGCTAAAATGAAATAAATATATAGTCAGCCCGAAGGATGATAAAGACTTTGCCGAGCTGTGGCCATCTTTTTACCTATCGGGAATTTTCGCTTGGATTTCTTCCAAAAGAAAGGAAGTTTACTAAGTACAGGGCTATTTAATTGCAGATTTCGATAATATTTGGTACAAATATGAAAAACACAAAATAAATTAAGATTCTTGAATACAAAAAAAAAACGTTTTTTTTAAATAATTTAAAAAAGAAATTCACCGGTTTAATTATTAAACAAATTCCATTCCAATCGAAAATTATGGCAACCCATATACAATATATTTATTGGCATATGAAATTAAATATAAAATACGTCTGATTAAATAAACATCTCGGTGAATTTCGTTGTGTATCGGGATCCTAGAATATCGTGCTCATTGTTATTTTGGGTAAATCCTATTTGGATTTTGATTCGGGTAAATTATAAATATCGAGTCAATTACTTTTTTGCGATAAGGCCGCTCAATGTAGGTACTTATTGTATTGGTATTCATTATTTTTACTTTTTTTGTTACACATACGCGCTCAAAATCAAAAAGAATTAAACAAAAATAACATAATCATAATTACTATAGTCACTGAGTAATACTTTTGTTGTATTTTGGGTGAAAACATGTCTTGTTACAAACAATAACTTTGTTTCTAGAGTGCATCACTCCTTTATTTGATTTAAGAGGATCACCGACCCTTCACTGTTTTCGTGTTTCTGATAGAATTGGTTCCGGGACCTATCTCTTTTCACCCCCTAAATTTTAATGTAATTGTATGTTATTAGCGTCAATCGCTTCACTATGATGTATATTAGGCCTACACGCTTTATTATTTTGATAAATGTTATTGAATTCTTCATAATAAAGGCTTTTAATAGGCGTCGTATCAGCGCAAAAATATGATATAAAAACAGAGAAAAGTAGAACGGTGAAGCCTAGTAAAGAATGTGCTAGCAATGTGAAAAAGAAAACCACTGAAATCGAACAACATTAGGTAGATAAGATCTATATCTTATTGTACTGACAAGGTGGCGGTCTATAGCTGTCTTAACAGATTTTAGCTTATACTCTAAAATGATCGATTTTCACATAAAATCTTCGCTAGTAATATGACAAAGCAACAGTTACAATTTTTCACTTTATATTATGGTTCTGAACATTCACAGTAACCGTGTATTATAATTAATTAAAGACACTTGATGTTCCATTCAAGTGACGAGCATTGTTTCCAGACAAATTTGACAAGAACCATTAATAAAATCTGTCGATAAGACCAGCAAAAACCACCTGTCATTTCAACAACCCGTCGCCTTTGCAATTAATAAGCCCATGTGGTCATGACCACACAATTGTCCTTTTAAAAGCACATCGCGGAAGTCAGTAGTAATCAATAGATTAATTGATCTCAGGTCACAGTCATCGTCCGGGATCATTAATCTACTGCATTTAAAATATTACTAGTGATAGTAACTAACTACCAGACAGGTGCCTTTATTACCAAAAACTAAATGACTAATTATAACAGCAAGAAAAAATGCAGAAAGATTACCTATAGACCATTTAAGATCTACAGATAATCCAAATGCTCCAACCTACCAGCAGAATTTCGCCTCTTGTGCTGTTTGGCTGAATATGCCGCCGCCCCAGCCCTACTTTGTGTCAAAGGAAGATGAGATGGCGCTAAAGAAAAAAAATATTAGTTAATTTCAATATCAGCAATACTAAAGACATCGAAAATCTCGAAAATTCAAGTACAACTTTTGAAAACTGACTTGAATTCGGTACCTAGGTGTGTATAAAGATTGAGTGACATCACTGAGAAAGTAAATTCATCATACAAACGAAAAATGTATTTTCAAATGTTCCAAACCTCGCTGAGAATTCGTTATATACATAAAAAATATTCTGAATTGAAAAACTAAGGAACTTTGAAACTCTATATTTTTAAAAGTCACACTTAAATTAGCAAGACATTGGCATTCAACTTGATGCGGCCAGCAGTCTTGGAACTTTCCGTTCTACTGGGGGTTTATAGATTAGTTTTTATAACTGTGAATGTATTTTTACCTTTGATTTTGTGTTTTAATAAATCTATACTTAAATAGCAAGAGTTGAAGTACTGTATTACGAGTATCTATCTGTTTGTCAGTATTGTACAAGATTTTAAAATGACCGACCGTGACCTGCTCGGCGCAGGTTTTGATTCGTCATTAATTAGTACTTTTTGTTTCTGTTCCGATTGCTTTTTGTTCTGTGAGTCATTGGATTAGATTAGCTATTTCTAATCAAAGGTTATCTGTAACAGATAACATAGTCATAATAATGGCAGAAAGGGTGTGTGCGTGTACAATACGAGTACAGATTTATTTACATCATGCTTTCAATGAAATAAGGCATCACGATAAATAAAAGGATAGATATAGAATGTCTCCTGATCGTTTTTACTTTGTGTGCTTTCAATAGAAATATCACTGCGAACCAAATAATTATTTAACTTAAAGCTAGAATAAATAATTATATCTTTCTGTGTTGAGAGTTTTTTTATTCCACTTAGTTACACCTCTGATAGCCTTTATGCCCTTGTAATTACTTTTAATTATCATTTTAAAAATATTATGTGTTAAACATATTTTTAGAATGATAATATACACATGTAAGAAAATTGATAAAAAAATAGTTTAACTTACTAGATTTTTAATGACTTTAATCGTTCGACAATTTCTGATTTGTAAGCAAATGATATATGTTGTTTGTTTGTTGCTTACTCGAGTAAAATAACATTTGATTGAATGGTAGAGAAATTACAAATACTATGAATTTTCCGATTTCACAATAACATTCTCACGCGAATATTTAAAAATAAATGCAGATTCAATTCTGCTTACAACCGCCGCCCCGGGCGAAGCCTTCACGGTCGTCGACTCGATAAGGATCGATTAGAATAATCGATTAAGAGGCGTGTGTAAATCGATTAGAATCGATACAATGCAATCGAGTCTTGTAGATACCTGTCGTCACTTTCGCTGGAGTAATTGCCAGAGAAGATGTAATTATGGTTTTTTAATGTTAATTGTCCAATAGAAAGTACATACTTGTATTCTGTCCCACGGTCGACGCTACTGAATGTCATATTAACGACGTTGTTATGAACGCAGTCATCATGTTTTGACGTGATCGTTATGTAGTTAGACGGCACGCCTTATGTTATTTTTGTATTTAATTTCAAAAGTTGAACAAGTTGATTTTCTCCTCTCTTGCACTGCCAAGCTGATGCCATGTTTTTTAGTGAACTCGGATAACATTAAAAGTCATTAAAACAAAATCTGAACAGAATTACCGTTAGGTAGGTACTCGTAGATAGGTCGGTAGGTAATAGTTTAATAGGGCCTTTTAATAAAACCACATAACCATATTTTTAATGGAATATCGTCATGTTTAGATATCAGAAGGTATGCTTAGTGAGTATTATCACGAATAATATGAGTAAAGAAAGTATTCTACGTTAACTTTAGTTGATATAACTAGGAAATTGCATAAACTTATAGATTTATAAAAGATACCAATTATTACATACGCATTACCATTTCAAACAATAACAATACAATCATACACCACTTACGCTCGTATTGAGGAAAACACCATTCATAAAAATGGGTTACATACATTTATGTAATACATACATACTCGTAACACATGATAAGTGCAGTAAAAACCGAGAGCGATGACTGTTCGTATCTTCGAGCGTAATACTCCGTGAATATTACATGAAAACCATACAAAAAGTAACAATTAAGTAACAAAATCATACAAAAAGCAACAGTTAACTTTCTAAGCGTGCATGTGTAAGAGTTAATGAAGCAGGTGCAATTGAATGAGAGGCGCGATGTAAGTGATAAATGGCTGCTGTAGAGTGATTTTGGTAATTATTTAAGATTTACGACTTACTGACAAATATTACGTTTAAGATAATCTATTAAATTTAGATTACGTGATAGGACAGTTGATTAGAGATAGTGCAAGTGACTCCCATTCTAGCTCATACTTGCAAGGCATGATGATTATTCTATTCGCGATGGTAGTTCTAAAAATATCATGCTATTCCAGACACTCTTATTTATAGCTGTTTGTTTGAACAAATTTTCTTTCTTTATTTTTGAACATAATTGTTAAGAGTCAAATTAAAGTTGTTGATTAAAATACATCTCATGAATGTCATGTTCGTGAAGTAAAAATTGGTAGACAATATTCTATCATCTTGTGTATTTTAGATTTATTAGGTGCGAATTTCTTAATCGCAAAATAAATATCTTACTGGAAATATTATATAGAATACATTCTAAACAATTCAAAATGTAACGAAACATGTAGCTGATAGTAAGCTACATGTTTCGTTACAATATAATTGTTCTCATATTTTTTTTAATATAGACACATTTTATATAATTTTGTATGATTTCGGTTTAAGAAGTAGTTATACTTTTAATAGTAGGTATACCTAAGATAGTTCTACTGGTTTTATATTTTTTAAATAACGACAAAATGTCCTTTCTAAAGTACTCTTGTCCACTCTCATATGTACGAGTAAACACCTACATACACCTCACTCCACGAATTCCACGAAGTGAAAATTGGAGAAGCGTGTCTCCACAAGTGACACAATGCAATCTGTAAACAGGCATTATGTCTATCATATCATAATGTTAGCAAACAGATTTCACACGGCTTGAGTCGACAACGCGGTGCCGAGCTGAGCCCTTTACCCGGCCGAGCGTCAAATAGCGACCTCACGAACTCACGACTAAGGGATTATGTTCTTATGATTTGTTATAACACGTTCAGAAATATATTATACAGACCAATATTATCACAACGACTTCAATGGCACGGACAAATTTACCAGTTATTATTATTTAATAAATATAAATAATAAACGAAACTGCCTCACAGATTATATAAAATGAATGAATATGTCATTCCATTAAAACCACAAAAAAATAAACCCATTCGAAAATAAACGTTTTTTTGTTCAAAAATCATGGATAATTATTTTTTATCACGTAAATAGAGATAGTTCAGATATGAAGCGTTATTTTTTAACTAACAAGCGATGCAATTTCATAAGTCACTCGTAATCATATATTAAATAATAATAACGTAGTTGTAAAATATTACTATGAAACCAGTTCGTAAACTATAATTTATTGCATGCTAAACTGCCTAATTACTAACTATGAATAAAATTAACCGGTAGGTATTCAAAATAATAAATATTACTGCTTGTTAAATTGATTGAGCAGAATTACAACATATAAGATCATCCCTACAATGAGATAGCCATAAATCAACCCTATTTTTTACCACCTAATATTTGTTTATATTTAATAGGTTTTTTTGTAATATTTTAGGCTTTGTCGCTGAGCGACCACATCGCCTTGTAAGTTACAACCAAAAATTCAGCAACACAACATAATCAGTTCGCAGAATCAAGTCTTTTCAGACATTTTTTTTTCTTTAACGTGGAGAATGCATACCGCTCCATCACGGGGAGGCAGAGCGGTTATGTCGGACTCTTACCCACTAAAACTCCACGGTGTCAATCCCTGCCGATAGCTGGCGGGACACGGGAACGCTATAGCACTCATCCGCGACCCGCCACGGCTGTCCGTCTCCGGACCCATCCCTCGGGGTTACCCACCGTTGCAGTATATAATACGTTGGCCCTTCCGTAGTCTGATATTTAATAGTTATGTACTTTAGTTATTACATTTTATATACCTATTACTGACCGACGAGCGAACCGTCTCTGCTTCAAGTGTCACCAAATGTTCTTTCGTCTGTCAATATTTATATTGTTGGTGCTCGCGTACTGGTCGCAGTTTTTAACTTCCAACCAATCTTTTTTAAAAGTTGGTATGCAAGTTGTAATGAGTGTTTAGTTTGTCGGGCATTTTTAACGGTAAAGTATTTCTCCTAAAAAAATGAGGAAAGTAGGCCACGATGCCATTTATACCACAGTCTCAATAAAAAAATGTAAATATGAAAAACAAACGATAGTTATTTATTTTCATAAACCACACAATAAATCGTGGTCTCGAAGTCATTCATCAGTTCGGAGAACTGCTAGTTGTTATCTACCGTTTTTAACTTTTTAATCTTGTAACACTGATGTTTTCCTACTAAAAATGATATAGAAAAGAAGCTATGTAATTTCATTTTCATGTTTGTTAATTTATATTTTTGCATTGATAAAAATAGTTAATCTGTATATTCAAGAATTCGTTCTGCAATTTTTTTACATATAAATTATGTTAACTACAGAAACCTTTTAAGATTCATTCGATAAAACTTACAATCATTTTGATAAAACTAATTTGATATAAGTACCAGATGTGTTTGTCTGTACGGACTCACTGTTTTAAATATTATTGTTATATTCTTACAACTTTTTAAAGAAATCCATTATATTGTTGCAGATTTAAATTTAGTATAAAAACTTATAAAATCTTTAATAATCGTTTAACATGAAAAAAATAAATAATTGAATAATTAATTTGGTACTTGGATAGTCGTGTTAAATAAACATAAACGACATTATCGTTTAACATGTAACTTCTAAAAAAAAGTTACACATTCAATTATATAAGAAATATTAAGAACTACTATCATCATCATCATCATCTAATAAATTAATTATACATAGCTAAATACAGTAAGATGAAGTTATAAGATCATCAATTAACAATAACATACGGGACAACATCCACACAAAGGTCTTCAGGTCCCAAACTAGGCACAGCCTGTGCTGTGGTAACCTGATCACTGATATACATACTTATATACATAAATATATACTTATATGTATAATAAACACTCAGACACAGGTCAAACAGAC
The DNA here is from genome assembly GCA_947049295.1 of Ligdia adustata. Lineage (NCBI taxonomy): Eukaryota > Metazoa > Arthropoda > Insecta > Lepidoptera > Geometridae > Ligdia > Ligdia adustata. The sequence goes on from OX346234.1 coordinate 11,482,659, forward strand.
ATGTTCATGCACACAAATGTTTAACCTGTCCGGGGATCGAAATTTGACAAAACCTTTAAAAATCTTGATTGATTAATTTTTAACCAGTTTTAAATTGTAACTAAACCGTTAATTATTGGAACAGATAAGTACTAATCAACTGTTGTAAAGTTTCAATTCGGACTTAGTAAATGAATGTTATACTACTCGCAGTAAACCAGATCGATTGTTAGAACCGGGCGCCTGCCATTACACTATTACATAGCATGACTACGATTTAGAACGTAAGCTAAGATATAAGAAAATAGCAATTAGGTGTTAACAAGTAAAAGCTATTTAAAAAAAACTGTAACGAAATTTTAAATGATGTTATATGGAATTATTGAAGATGTATACCACCCGACAATATTTATTTTCTAGTCGATCCTGTCATATCTGAGGAATCGGGAATACACATAAATTAAATAACATTAATATTGAGGTTACAAGGCAATAAAAATTAGAAATTAAATATAATTAGTAGGTTTTAAAGAAAATTTAAACTTGTAATAAATTGATGTTTCGATTGAAATGTAAGATAAGATAATTTTAATGTAGTACTATTTTTAGATGTGCGATTGTAAAATTAATATTGTTATTATACCTCCTAAGTTTCAGTTCTTGATACAATGCCGTACTTTATTAAAAACAACATATCTTAAGTCTCTTGCAAACTTATGATTCAGTTGAATGAATGAATGAATGAATGAATGAACTCTTTATGTCTGTAACACACAAACATCAAATATACAGAAACAATCTTACATCTAGTGCCACAAGTTATCTTTAAAAGCGAAAATCTCTTAAAGGCAACCTTAGGATGGAGACAATTTACAAAATAAATACAGTTTAGACGGGCTATACAATAAATAATATTTACTAATATAATAATAATAATAACTAATAAACTAATAATAATAAAACTGATTATACTATAAATAAACGAATAACAGCGGAAGAGAGAGAGAGAAAAAAAAGAAGTAATGTATATAAATTTTGTCACGATAAAATAATTAAGCTCCTAAAATACTTTGTCAAAAAATAACACATAAATAAGTTTATATGAGGAAAAAAATAAAGTCTTTTTAATAACCCCACCATGGTCCACCTAAATGTAGAATTGTGACATTACAACACAACGCCCACGATCTGCGCCGCCGCCGCCGGTGCGCGGTGGCGCCCGCGCGCCCGCGTACGACCTTCAGCTTTGCATCTCTTATAATTATAAAATTATCATTATCAACCAAGATATTATTATAATAGTTATTATGAACCATTTGTAAGCGGTTTGAAAGGCGATAAGTGAAGTTATAGACAGGTCTGATAGCGCTTTGTAAGGACGACTTGTAGGATTGGTCGATTCATTTAGCATGCATTTTATTCTCTAACCCAATTAGGTAAGGTTGTAGCCGCGCCCTGGTTAAGCCATTTGAGGGTGATAAAAATTATATCATGTCCTTGCTAATAAGGTACTTAAATTAACTTTGAGTATTTTATAAAAATAGGTTGATTTTCTTTCAGTAATAAATCTTCGCATAGTGAGATTGAGACGTAATAACACTTCGCTTATTAAAAAAATAAGTTAATTTACTGTCCCTATATTGTACGAGTTGCAAAAACGGCTACTATTTGTTTTTTTTTTGTTTTTTTTAATATTTACATTTCACAGACGCTTTGGTCCGTGCCCTTTATGATATTATACAATTTTTTGTGAATTTAATTACATTTTTTGAAATTCTAGGCTTGTAAAGAAATCAAATAACTACTTAGCTAATTAAACTAGTGTTAGGGTTAATAACTGTTCGGATAGACTGAATTTCATAATCGAATCTTTAATAATTCTTTAAGTTTTTTAATATTTTTGATAAATTTACGTATTTATGGATGTAATAATATTTTTATGCAGTAGTATCTGTAGACTGTATCTTTCATATCTTTTTAAATCTACTTTTTAAATATTGTGTATAACTGATATTAACATATCCGCTAGAGAATTTCAACACCAATAGATAAATTCAGTCTGTTTTTAAATACCATTATAATTAGATAATGTACTTTGAGAAGGACAAATAATTCCTCCCGTATTGAAGAAAACAGCTGTAACGAATACGACCTCCGATCGCGATTCGATTCCGCACAATTATCGAGATATCGATCTGTTTACTCGATTGTGACTAATCGATTGACTTTATCGCGATGTTTTTGTTTTGCGACACATATAACAACAAATTGTGTTATTCATTGAATAGCACAAAAAAAAACCCAATGAATTAAAATGTACATTTACTCGTAGTAGTTCTTTTACAGTTTTACTGTCATACATATTTTAAGATGTTTTATTGGTTATAAAATAAAGATTTGTTTTATTTAAATAAAGTGAGTTGTTCTATTTTTTTTGTCCCAAAAAACTAATGAATCTAGTTCTCATTTTACTTTTTATTTTGTTTCAGGTAAGTCATAATCTAAAGAGAAACACCGTACTATAATGAAAGAGTAAGAAATTAAAATTACTAAAGATTGAAACTAAGAAATGCAAATTAGGACTATTTGGACCTAACCAAAGTTAAGCAATAAATTTAACTAAGATTTTTCTTTGAATAACCTTCGTATTGCAATAAGGACTTCGGACTTCTAACTTATTTGTTAGGAATTCGTTACGTTTTCTAGATTTTAAAAATATTGGCCATGACTATTTTAACTTTTGTTTGTTTGACCTGTCCGGGGATCGAACCCGGGACCAGCGGCGCAGAAGGCAGTGTTGCTACCAACTGCGCCAACCGGCCAGTAAATATAAAACAGGAATCTCTAACACTAATATAAAATACTAACTAAACTATATACAAACTAACCAAAGGTTACTTAGAGTGTTGATTATTTTAGGTTGTATGATAAGATTAGATTTAAAAAATATTGAAAAATTAGCTTATGCCGCACATACTACGGTATCCTGATGACCGATATACATACTTATATACAAAAATGTATGTATGTATAAGTATGTAGGTATATCAGGTTAGGTTACCATAGCACAGGCTTTGCCTAGTTTGGGACCTGAACACCTTTGTGTGGATGTTGTCCCATATTATTATTTATTTTTATCCTCGTACTTCAAGGAATATTCTAAAAAAATAATCAGATAAATGGGTTCAGCCACTCTCGACATTTGCGCTTAGCAACACATTCAGCGATTCATTTTTATATTATAGAATACTGTCATTGTTATAAACTTATTATAGGTCAAAGCATACAGTATTCTACGAGTACTGTATGCTTGAAATAAGTGTGATAGTAATTAATGTATGTATTGTTCCTCGTGTGTGGTGTCTCACTTATTCATTATCACAATGACTTGTGGATGTACTGATGAGCATTTATCTGTTACTTCTGGCTGGTAAATGTTGGTATTGTTGTTCCTAATTGCTTAAATTAGATATTTATTACGAAGACAACGCGGATAAACAAAATTAACGATTATTGGGTTTGCTAAGTCATTGCGATATTTGAGCGACGTAAAGACGACGGCGTATCTATCATAAATTTGATGTGCAACTCCTGTAAAAGAGCTTGACTAGTAGAATCCAAGATGGCCGCTATCACTATTTGAATTTTTTAATTTCACTTGTTACTTTCAAGGGATTACTCTTCTATAATTAAATTTATTGTCTTTGGCAACCATAACCATAATACTTTCTTCTGTTTTATAAAAAAACGGCCACTGGGCCTGGAACTTGACTGAACCAATTTTGGATTCATAATTAAAGTTGTGTTCCGCATATCGATGCCAATTATCAAAGAAATCGGTCAGTAAATGGCGCCCTAGCAAACGTTTATCAACTTTTTTAAACTCTTAGTACCTTATAAACTTAGTTTTCTCTAAGCATTTGTTGGAAACTTTACCCCGTACGTGAGTACCACCATCCGGACAAAGATACAAACAAACCGACAAACGAAAAAACATTTTTCCAGTCACGAATCAGCCTTCGTTCGCTCGGTGAATGACACACCATATATTTTTTTTGTTCCTCATTTTATTTAAGATTATGATATTTTGGACAGTCTTGCCAGACTACAAACCGTGTCAAGTTTATCCAGCCTTCTAAGTTAACACATTTGAACTTGTTACGTCCACCCACCACTACTTATGGTTACCTTTGCAAGTCGACGTGCTCTCATAAAATCACTCATGTCTGACACTTGAGTTAAAAAAAAACATGAGACGCAATGATTAGGTGCCAATTTAAATAAGACGTAACTTAGGGCTTGGATATGTTAAATTAATGAGCGGTGTATGATTTAAAAATAATGTGTAATTAGTCCCCATATAAGTTCATTTAAAAACGTTTTTATAAACGTGAAAGTTTGTAAGAATGTGTGGATGTATGTTTGTGGCTCTCTCAGACAAAAACTGCTGAACTGATTTGTATGAAATTTGGTAGAGAGATAGCTTAGACCCTGGATTAATACGTATTATCCTGTATAAACGCGGTTAAAATCGCAGTTCGCAGCTAGTGGCAAAATGAAGTGAAAAAATTGCCTGTCAAAATCATATTAAAAATTACTTTATTTCTGACAAATGAAGATCAATGTTAGTACAAGAAACTTTTTTAACAACTTTTTTGTTTTTGATATATTGCGCCATACTACACGATTTGTATATTTGTCAGCGTCAAGTATATACATTTTCAAGTCAATCAAGTTAAGTAAAATTTCAAGTATTTAGTCATCGGATCATGTTAAAGTATCATTATGTACCCAAGTAATGTGGTGGAGACCTTACCAGGTTTTCTATGAAGATTTCCCGCGAACACAAAAACCGGATTATTCCGTCCTTATATCGCTTACCCTCACTTTTGCACACAAACAAGACATTAATGGTTAATAATCCACCAATATTACACATTAAAATTTGCAGAATCACTAGTTATATAATAAATACACAGACAGAGACGCAATTTTTTCAGCGAACGCGGGAAAGCACCAACATTTTTTCTCAAAAACTTTAAACAAAGTGTTAATGTTCTGACGTTTAACATCTCCCTATACCGTATCATTGATTTATCAACATAGAGCTGGGCTAATACTAGTTAGGTCGTTTTATTAAGTTACTCGCACCATTTATCACTCCTAAATAGGTCAGGTGGTCTCTTAAGGAGTACACATTATAATTGAGTAGGTCAGAGGGACTGCTATGGTTCATTTACCAGGAGTATCATATATCAGTTCGCATTGCAAAATTGAGCAGCGTCTACTAACTAAACAAGATAAATTTGTTTAAATTGCTCAAAAATCCTCCGAATGTGACATCGAATATTAAATAATATAAGATATTCAGTTGTGCTAGTCAAAAGTACCGGAAAACTTAAAGAAATAACAACAACACAGAAGATTGCAGGCAGGGGGTTGAGACTTGAGACGAGAACCCACGGAAGACTGCGATTCTGTAGCCCTAGATGGAGCATGTCTAGTCTGGAATACACTGGCTCTCGAAAGAAGGCTGCCCGAACACACCGTTAGGTGCTTTGCGACAGATTTTACAACCTAAAGGTGGTAGCAAGCCAGGCGAGCGATGCCCTACCAACATGCGAATGATGATAATGTATGCGTCTTCAAAGCAGATCCCTTTAATTTCCCATCAAAGTCATTGACTCTTACTTGCTCTTGATCTTGCCACTTGACTGCCCTTTGCATAGAATCAAACGCTCAGTGACGTACTAGTACTGACCGCAGGGCTAGGTGGTGACGTGTGTTGGGGCCCCACGTTCGGGAGCCCTCTACTACCACAACAAATAGTTACTGTAATAAATATATTTTGATTTTTCGGAAAACTGAGCCTATTAATTAATAATTAGCTAATTTGTATTGAATAATACGGGGTATATATGTTATAGTATATATATAGGGTATATAGTTGTTTACAATCACCCCGTATCATTACAATACGGGGTGATTGTAAACGACTATCTCAACTGATTCAGTGTATTCCATACTAAACATGCTTCATCTAGGGCTACAGTATCGCTGACTTCCGTGATCGTACGAACTTGTGGTCAAATAAATGCCTGGCTGTGTAGGATAAAAAAAATCTGCGTATATTTTTACCACGAAATCAGCATCGTTAATATAACATATATAACTAAAAAACACATCTTATTGTTGCATTTTTGTTTACAAAAACTGGGTAATATGTTTATTTCTTTGTACTTCACTCGAATCCTCGTCGTGGCCATCTTTCTCAGTGTAGTAGGTAGGTTGAGGTCTTATAAAATTACTGTAAGTTATATACAGAAAACCCTAACTAAACTTTTTCAAGTTTGGTAGGGGCCCATGGTTGTCAGGGCCATTTTCTCCCAAGGCCTTTAGTTTCTCAACTTCGTTTGGCTACATTACGAGTAGAATTGTGTTCTATTCATATGCGTCTAAAGGCAGACGACCGCAGCTACTACTCTTACTAGTTTCCATTACTTCACAAATAATACGTGCACTCAAATATCTAGATTTGAGTAAATAAGTCAATATTTATGATATCTTTCACAGTGTAGTAAGATAAGTCCAGCTTTCATATAACAATTGCAAGAGACCTTTTAAAAGCTCTAATTTAGCTGTTTAAGATCACTTAGGGCCCCAGTTTTCCCTCCAGGGCCGTTACCTCCTAACCACATCTCTGTCCAAACTACATTTAGACAGTGTTCCATTCACATGCGTTATTAGGGCTACCGTGTGGGCGACTAACAGTTCAGTTGCCGTTGTTTCCCAAGTAGGGTCTGACCTGGATTCATATCGATCACATCTTGTTTTGTTTTGGTAGATAGGTCTTAAATTGCTGATCTTATTAGGCAGTTTAATGTTGGAATTAGGCGTGTTTTTATTTTAGAAAACGATTATACGAACAAAAAAGGTAATCTCTAATATTAGAGGTAAAAGCTAAAGTAATATTTATTGACCTTTAAATAACGTTCGTTACAAGCAAGTCTTATTACATTTGAATTAATAATTACTTTAAATATAAATCTTATTTATATACGAGTAGGTAGTTAATATTATTTGTTAGTTTAATAGTTTTCATGACATATATTTAAATCTTGTTTGAATGTATGGATGTTTGTTAATATTTCACGCTCTACGGATCTGCTAAATGGATTTGGATGAAATTTGGCTCGAATATAACGAATAACCTGGAATAACGCATAGAAAAAACTAAAACTACTTTTGATATTTTTTGTCGTACACAGCTAGACATTTGACCACAAGTTAGTACGACCATGGAAGTCAGCGACACTGTAGCCCTAGATGGAGCATGCCTAGTCTGGAATACACTGTCTCTCAAGAAAGGCTGCTGGAATGCACCATTAGGTGCTTGGCGACAGATCTTACAACTAAACGGATTTGAATTAAATTTGGCTTGAATATCGCTATTATCCTGGATTAACACAAAGAAAAAAAATATGCTACTTTTGAATCTGAAATATGAACTTATCTTAAGGGATGATTAGATATTCATTGCGGGTAAAACCACGGGGCGCAGCTATAGCATACAACTTGTTCAATAAGCACAAAAATATTTTCAAAATAGTAACAAGCATCTACATAGAAATGACAACAAGTTTCCATACGACTGGCATCTTCTGGCAGGGTCTTTAGTCTGAAAGGACCAAATTAAACGGACAACGGGTAATTATGTATTAACCAAATTATTAATGGTTTTTTTGAACATAAATATAAATGTTTAAATCGTTTGGCGTCTTCAAAAATCTGATAAACCAAAAAAAAAATGAATTAATAAATTCAAAATTTTATCAAGTATTAGTCATCCGAAAAACTTTAGAAATCAGTTATTAGACAATATAACATTTGAATTAGCCACCACACACATTTACATAAATATTTAATACAAAAATATATAAATATGTAGGTTGAGAGGTGTACTCAGCCGCAAGGGGGTCGCCGTACCTATCATTACGAATAATTTTTATTATGACAAACCCCCCTGAATTCGAGAAAAAATAATCAGGTGTTCGTCGACAAAATGTATGCAACAGCTGATTTTTTATCTCGAATTCCACATTCCATAGTAAAAGTTGTTCATTACAATGAACATAGTGACCTCCTTTCGGCTCATTTCACCCCTAACCAATAATCCTTTATGTAATTTATTCACGTGTTACAAATTAAATTCTATAAACCTATTTCCTTGGCCTAAAATTTTTGTAAACAGCTATAGAGAAGACAATGTATCATAAAAAAATGGCGCCTTAAAAATTCTATGCATTATTCATGACGACTCTAAGTATGTCGATGTCCATTCCCACAGTTATAGTAATTGGCTTTTCTTGTCAAACATGAAAATTGATTGAGCCGCGAAAAGGTCAAAGACACAGAAACACAATTCGTTCAAACTTTTACATAATTAAATTAAATTTGTGATTAAATATGGTTTCTGGTATAGTATATATATTGTTACCATATTTATTACAATTTATTCACAATTACTAGTATATATTAATATATATTATATTCGCGTGCTCAAAATTATCACAAAAGAGTTGTTTCAAAAATGTATGGAGCTCCGGCCAGGACAGTGGACATGATACCATTAATACGTTAGGGACTATTAATCTTTAATATATCAACCAAATTCAAAATAACGTAACTTATCGCAGTGTACAAAATTAATAGCAAATCAAAATATTTCCATGTTATTCACACAAAAAAGTGATTTATACGTTTTTATTGCGTCAATTTTGACAGGTGGTACAATTTTTAGACCAATGAGACTATCGGAGTCAACCTAGGATACATAACTCTTCCAGGGATGCCATGATTCCACTACAATTCACAGAATTTACATATTTTTGTACACAATGAAGAAGGTGACTGACAATAGGTATTAACCACCTCTTAAGGCATTTTTTGGTAGACGTACACCGCCCTGGCCGAAAATGAAACAAGTCCTTACGAACCTTAGTTTACGGTTTAATGTGTCAAAACAAGAACGAAGGGTTTCAAAAGAGTGAAGTTTGTTAAGAATTAGAGGTGTCAGTGACAGTAGCGAGCCTTGATTTTACATTGACATTGACACTGTAATCTACTTGCACAGATAATCAATTTTTTAGTGAATATTTAAATAGTTATTAACTGGTTCACTTATCTACACTAAGAGTATGAGTGTTTCACTATGTACATATTATGGTTATTTTTCTTTACAATTAAAAAAAATGTATAGGTTATAAAAAATTAGAGATCCGCGGGTGAATCTGGTAAAAATATAAATTATTATTAATTTATCATTATCATTTCATTATTATTATTTTTCACTTACTACATATAGCTACTTATAATACAATTAGCTATATCCAGCTCCCTGACCGACGACCTAGTTGTGACAGACTGACAGACAAACGGAGGAAGTCCGTTGCGTCATTGTTTATGTCGACGACGACACAATGAATGGCATTGTGACGAAAATGTCACACTGTTCGCAGATAATAGTTTGTTATACTAAGAATACGCGAGTACTAACTGCAAGTTAACCTTTTTATTTTTATCCGACTGTCCATAACGAGGGTAATGTATTTCGAGTGTATGTATGTATATTTCTTTGGCACGTCCTAGAGCCTGAACAGCTTGTCGTATTTCTATGTGAGTGGTGTCAATAGATTCGTCTTAGTCGTGAGAGTGACACTGGGTACTACAACATTAAAAAAAATTAAGGTTGACATACTTTTTTTTTGTTAATATTAAAAACTATATTTGTCGCACAAACTTATAAAACATGATACAATTTTAACTAAATCACAAAGTCACAAACTATATGTACAAAATCTTTAACGATGATACACAGGTTTAACGATTCAGTAATCCGGTTGTTTCGTTCTCTTCCGACTCTTCGAAACAAGGGTATTATATTATATAGGGGAGATAATATATGATTTCTCATGTCTCTATAAAAATCGCATCCAAGTCCCTCTTATACGATGCACAGGATAGCTGTCAGGATGAAGTCAAACTTATAAACACCCCTCTTTTTGCGTCGCGGTCAAATATTCCAACTAACTAACTTTACAACTTTGCAATATTTGAACAATTCACAACGCTTTAGTGACACTAATATAATTACTTAAAAGACTGGTTAACAGATACGAATCGTTTTTTTTTAAATAAATCGTTTTCTTTTTGGATAATTAATTAAATTTAACAAAAATTACGAAATTGAACTTTAAGAAAGTGTCGATTTCGACATTTTGGTCAATCAATTGTCTTTCAAAAGCTAAGGAATATTTTAAAAATGTCGCATCGCGTTTCTCTAGGTTAATATATTGCCTAACTGTAAGGATATTTTATTTTTTATTATTTTATTTAGGAAGTTTTATTTTATCCTGCAAAGCTATTTTCTCAGTATTCAGTATCAGCGTATTATAATTAATTACCACTTGCTTAAACGGTGAAGGAAAATATCGTGATGGAATCTGCTTGCCGGAGAAAATTTATAGATTTCGAAGACAAGTGAAGTCACCTACCGTTAATTTGGCCAGCGTGGTAGAGTATGGCCTACACCCCCTTCTAGGGGAGACCCATGTCCAGCAGGACACTATGGGTTGATACGTAAGATAAAGCAGGTACTGTTAGAAATGTTTGATCGTATAAGAAGTAATATATGTACATTAAAATTCTTAAGTACTTTTGTTTATAGCACGAACATTTTTAGTGTTATGACGTTTTCTAATTCCTAATAAATATAATGTCTTAATTATTCATAATAAAAGCTTCGTGAAAAGAAAAATCGTTATGGTCCCATTCATTTTTCATTTTTTTACCGAAATGCTGCTTAATGTCAACATGTACATCATACTCGTATGTTATCATCGACTCTTATTTGAAAATAATTAGCATTAAAATTTAAAAATCTTTAATAGATTGTTATTTTTAACATAATGGCTGAGATTGTTGTTATTTTCCAGATATAATTCTTATTATTTCATACTTTGTACACTACAAAATGCGAGCTAAAGAACAACTACCACAAATTGTGTATCCCTTTGAAGTATTTCTGAAGAATTGAACTCGCACACAAACGTAATTTTAATCATATTTGTAGAGTGCGATATTTTGTAGAGAAGAAAATCAAACTCATATCGTGATGTCATTATTTCATTGGTAAGTAATAAAGATACGACAATTAATAATCAAATATTATCAGAAACTATAAACTCGACTAAGTAATACATAGATAATTTCGACACGTCGCTCAGATGCGATGGTGGTGTAATGGTCAGCATAGTTGCCTTCCAAGCAGTTGATCCGGGTTCGATTCCCGGCCATCGCACATTTTTTGCACTTTTATTATTTTTGTAGTTCTATATTGCTTCGTTAGTAGGAGAAATATATACATATATATATATATATATATATATTATAATTAGTATTATAGTATATATATTATATATAAATTATAAAGCGGAAAGATTAGATTGTTTGCATTGAATAGACAACGAAACTACTGAACACACACTTAAAAAAACACTGTTGGGAAGCTGCACTATCCCCGGGTGACTTAAGCTATACAATATTTTCAAATAAATTAGGGATTCTCCCTAAAACTCCTATAATGTAAAGGTGTAAAATTAAACTTAAAAAAATTAAATATAAGTAAAAAATTGCACGGAGTCTGTATGCATATATTATAAAAAAAATAAAAAAATAAAAAAGGTGTAAAAAAATATTAATATAATAGATTTTGAATTTTTTGTCAAATACCCGCGCGAAACCGGAGCACGCCGCTCGTATTTCAATTCATTGTGATACACAATTTGTTTGATTCATTATAAACATGGTAACTTCTGATAACCCTATTTAGTTCAAAATGCATCCGGGGTCAGCATAACACTTATGTAATCTACAATCATTGTACTCGTAGTATACTTGTCAAAAACAATGACTTAATAAAATTAAGGCACAAGTAAATAAATAAAGAACTTGAGAACTGGCACAATACACAGAGTGTGGTGGCCAAACAAGAAAGAAAAAAGAAAAAAAGAAAATAAATAAAAACTCAATAATAAATACATACAAGTAGGTACCTAATCATTCCTAAGGTACCTATTAATTAATAGAATGATCAGAAATGTAATCAGGACGGGACTAGGGGTATTTTTTTCGCTAAGACAAGATTGGTATACATTCGAAAAAAGGGTATGAGTTTAATTGTTGTTTGAAGCTTCAAATTCGTGGACAAAATTCAATGAAAGAAAACATTGGACCCATTATATACAAATTTGGAGCTCTTTGAACAGCCCCACGCATAAGACGTTATCTGGAACTCCAAAAAAAGGCGCGCACGGCACGTTTCTGCATGACGAAGGCCCTATTGCGATCGGCAGCACGGCCCCACAACTCCAACCCGTACGTTATATTACTATGGACAGTTGCAAAGTAGCAGGAGCGCACAACGCTTCGGTTGGCGGTACTCGCGAGCCGCCGGAGTGCGAAGCACGACCGGCTCAGCTTACCACAGATCTCGTTTATGTGCGACTCCCACGAGAGCGCGCCGTCTATATTAAAACCTAGTAAGTTCGTACTATGGACTTGTTGGATTGCGGTATTGCCGACTGCTACCGAATAGGTCCTCGCTGAACTGCCATTGAGGTTAAACGTCAAGAAGCAAGTCTTGTCCTTATTCAGCGCTAACCCGTTTGACCTGAACCAACCGCTGAGCATGTTCACTACGTTCTCGTAACTCGTACTCCAACTGACGGCACGTCGGTGCAGTGACAACTGCAGCGACGTCGTCAGCGTACATATATATGTCCGCGTTTTCGATGGCGTCAGGTAGGTCATTCAGGAGTAGGCTGAACAGGGTGTTCGACAGACAAGAACCCTGAGAGACACCCATCTCGTTTTCTGCCTCAGATGATACGACACGGCCTCTGTCACCCACGACGACCTGCGTTCGATTTGACATAAACGATGTCACTAAGGAGAGAGCCGGCCCCCTGACTCCATAAAAATTAAGCTTTTTTGCTATAAGGCTGTGATCGGCAGTATCAAACGCACGCGATAGGTCATAGCAGAGCAATGCAACTTGCTGTTCACAACAATGCAAATCAGTCGTACCGCGACCAGCTCGGTAAGCGTATTGTCTATCAGATAGAATGCCGCAGTCTACGATGAAGTTAAGGAGCCTTCTATTAAGGCCAACTTCGAACACCTTGCTAACAGCAGGAACGAGGGAGATAGGGTGGTAAGATTTTGGGTCAGCTTTTTTGCCCTTGCCTTTGTACAGTGGGCAAATTTTGACCTTTTTTAATGCTGAAGGATATGTCCCTTTCTAGATGAATAGGCTAAACAAACGATTCAGGGTGACCGCTATCGGCTCTATAGCAGTACTTAATAAATTAGCAGATAAACCGTAACAGTCGGTACTATACTTTGCTTCTACTCTGATGGAATTCCTAAATTGACGTTAAGCGTAATAAGTAATGAATGATAAACTTTAGAGAATTCACAGTATCGCTCTTATAATTATGTTCGTAACTTGATACGGGAAAGTGCGAGTGAAATAGAGAACTACTTCATGAGTACTTCAGTCAACCGGGCTCGTGTCTTCTCTGTCGGCAGCTTTCGGCTCAGCTCAGCGTTTCGTCGCGTCGTGTCGCGGTGAACGACGCGAACTAAAGATATGTTTGTATTGAAACTGAACTAGTGAAGGATGAACTAAACGCAACTGAACTAGTTCAATTGAAGGATTCCTTCGCGAACTACACATGACTAATTTCCTCGCTGAGGCGGGAGGAAAGTTAGTTCACTCGAGTGCAAAAAAATTTTACCTCGTGCTCTTTTGAATGCCTCGCTAACGTTCAGGATTCTAATTTTAGTGTTATTAGATAACTATTTTTGGTGTTATTAACACAATTAGGCTCATATTTTTATTGCCCTCCTGTGATTGTTAACTGCACAGTTCACATAATATTGGAGTAAGTTCAGAGTTACAGGTTTTATTGATCTAGCGTAGCAACATCCACACAATCCAAAACAAATATTTCAAATGAATCATCATGCCATAATATAATCCAATGAACCATTATAATCATACATTTTATAATAAATAATGTATAAAACTATCAACAAAGCGACACACCAGCATAAAAGGAAGTGAATCGAAAACTCGCTTGAATATATCATGCTTGCGCATGATGGAGGAATTCTGCTTTATTGCTCTCAAGGTCGCCAAGGTCGCTGCAACCACGTAAACAAGCTTCGGCTCATATTCACTTTTTACCCGACTTTACAAACGAGAGGGTATATATGTACCTGTGTATGTCTAATATAAACTCTTTGTAATTCTCTACAACCGGTAGATCGATTTTGATATACGAGATGTCATTGATTCTCTCATTATCTGCAGATGTCAGATGTGTTAAGATAAAGCGGTCTAAAAACTTTCCAGTCGTCTTTTCACATGACATAACATTACTGTATTTATCAAGACTAAGAATTTCTTTTGATTTAATTAGATCTGAAACGACTAAAAACGTGATTTTGTGAAAAAATGGGTCGCAGTTCAATATCTAAAAAATTGTTTAATTATCACAGCCTTAATTTTTCTGAATTCTCAATAATGGATAATGGGTGGCTCCATAATATTTCTTAATTCTCAATAATGTTCACGCAAAATATTATCCGGCATTACCAATCTAAAGTGAAGGAAAAAACTATACACATTTGCGTAAATATCGTAAATGACTAGTAAAGTCCACGTGACCTGGAAGTAATCAAGCGTTATACAGGTTCGGATGCCCCATATAAGGGCAGGGCGCCGTCGCCCGCCACTCAAGGCTGCTCCACGGGGTCACTGACTCATAATAAATATAATAAAAATTCACACTTTCAACATATTTACGACTTTGATATCCCCAAAATGGAAACAGCCACCCTAAATGGCGTACATACGGAAGAAAAAACCCTATAATGGGCCGGTTTGAGGATCATTACGCTTGATGGATGGGGCGATGATAAATCGTAAATTTATATTTAATGCTGTACGTACAAATCGGATTTTAATAAAGTACGCCTGTCAATTACTGCATTCGATACGCTCTTGAGGCTCAAGAGCCTTTTTTGTGGTGGAAAAATACTCAACAATGCAATAATTTGCTTGAGAATTAAAGAGGAGTAAGAGGTAGCGGGTATTGCCTTTATTTACATGTGAACCTTTTAAAAAGTTACGACCGTTTTCAATTCAGCTAACGCCTATACATTCTCCAGTTATTTTGATTTAAAAACCAAACATAAGAAAATGAATTTTTTAAATCTAATCTAAGCGTCTTTGAGTAATGCTGGAACACACTAAGAAAAAGAATCAAACGAATTGAGAACCCTCTCTTTTTGGAATCCTTTAAGCTAGGTACTGAAAACTGTTCTTCCCTACCAGTAGAGGTAGATCAGTAAAAAAAAACAAAGAAAGAAAGAAATTTATTTGTCTCAAAAACTACTTGTACTAACAGAGACTTATCATAATTAATATCAGTAGGTGTATGTGGAGCTGCCGCTCTTTTTAACGATTTCCCAAAAATGATGGAGATACTCAATTCGACTCATTTGTTTATGTTAGTTTCCAAATTTCTCGTAGATGGCTGAAGCGTATTTTTAAAGGGTATACTTCTGACGACTCTAATGGCCCTACTTAAAATTTGTCAAATACAGTCCATAGTTACAAAAAATTTGTACCGGCGCCTGCTAAACTTAAATCGATGATTAAATTTATTGCTAAGCGTAGTGCATGCATGGCAGACCTTTAATATTTATATAATTAGCTAACTTGGGCACCTTTGCTCCAGGACTGAGTCAAACGGGTAATTTACTTAACATGGGTAATGTAAGTTGTATTTCTATTTATGTAAATGTAAATTAAACAATAAAAGAAATATATTAAATAAATTAATAAAAAACAACAACAGCAAAAAAGTATAGCAGTAAGATTACCTAGAAACCATTTAAGATCTACAGATAATCCAAATGCTTCAACCCACCACCAAGGTAAACGTAATTTCTAATATTGCTATTATCTAAGTCAAAGATTTCTTTCATACCAAAAAGACAGGTGAAAACAATATAACATGGATTACTGAAATCCTTGTTCTATATCTATGATCTTTATGACACAAAGCCTTGCGATTCAGGAACCTCCTTATATGTTCGTCGGAACAAGCTGACATTGCCTTGAGACTATGAGATTGTATCGTTTGTTGATCATAGTACGCCGCATTAGGAGATTCGATATGCTTCTTGGTACTTGTTAACCTGATTGTGCTTCTAATAGTCACAAATTGTTTTGACAATTGAGGTGTCTGCTAGTTTCGCGAGTTTGTTGTTGATGAATCAGTTGCTATGCTAGTCATGGATGATAATGTATTCAGCAGTAGTATAATGCTTCTTAGGATAATTTTCGTGTCATACTAGACTAATGTTAATTATGGTTCTTCATATATTAAGTAAAAGCCTTTATCAGTAAGTTATGAAACGTGGGTACTTGATACTAAATAGGTTTTTCTTATCTTATATTTATATAATCATACTATACATAAAATTTTACTCCACTTACATCTCTGAAACTTACTAATGAAATCCGTTTATATTGATGATATTGCCATCAAATATTCATTTTTTTTCAAGAAGAGTTAAGGGTTTTCACTTGTACCTGATTGTTGGAAAGTTCCAACTATAATTTTGTTCACATTCGGTGAACTTCATCAGGGATGAAATGAGTCGTTCGTGTCCTCAACTATGACACGTCTGGTCTATATACGAGTATATCGAATATTGATGACCAGGAAACCTGAAACTTTACTATATTAGATAAATTTTACTTTACTTACTTAGTAATATTTTCATTAATTAAATTACCGCCTTGCTATATGTATCTAGAATAAGTATCGTAATTTTTAAAGTTTCTTTATTCACAAATATTTTCTCACCTATATTTATAATTAAAAGTGCTTAACTTAAACTTGCACTACTATGACATTGGCCAACAATGCTAAACCATAGCTTCTTCGACCTAGTAAAGATAAGATCAAATCAGGATCAGTCACCATCATTAGTCTAAATGCCGGCAATGATACCAACACAATGCTTACTTACAATTCAAGTAAGAACTACTCGTATCAATCAATGTATTATATTTAGATTAATTGATAGACTTGTCCAAGCAACAAGCTTTATCTGTCTGGGAATTCAGTAAATGATCATTTTGAAATTCGATAATATATTTTATGGAATATTGCGTTACGTTTTCTAGTTATGATTTGGCGAGGGTCACGGCACGGTGATTTTCAAATTGCATGATTGCGTTTGTCCATCAATACCTGATTTGTTAGCTTCTGCAGCATTTAGATAAATTATGGAATGGTACTTAGATGAGATTGGTGTATAACAAACGTTCTGACGTTGTTCTAGTTTGCATAAGACTCTACGGCGGTAAAAGTAATTATTATTTCATCATGATCTAGTTAAATTGTTTTAATTTCATTTGATTTTCATAGAGTTTAACCAATAATCAAAAATTGTCTAATTCTTATTAATATTTCTTGTAAGAACATAAAAGTTACTCGTAATGTCATTATAAAGTATTTGATAGAAATGCGTTAAATGTAACCTATTATTTGTTTCATGTCTTCATTCTCTTTTAGTTTCTAGTAATAGAGTCTATACAAATTGATGAATTGGAACAAAAAACAACGTTTAATAATAGGTGTCTTTGAAAAGAAATGAACTCACTTGAACTGTATCTTGATTTATCAGATATATCTGAATCATTGCTCATTACAATGTATGATGTTATAAATTAATTTGTCTCAGACACGCAACGTCTCAGATTTTAATTTAAATATTCGCGTTCATATTTGGACAATTCAATAAGAAGGTACACGGAGAAGGTGTGAAAGGTAAATTGAGTCATCGGTTTGAGAATTAATTTATAATTGATGGAGGCACCAAGTTTCAGGTGGATTTATTCAAGGATATCGATTACGAATGACATTCAGCACCTTTTCTAGTTATTACTAATAATATATGTATATTGTTTGATCTACAATATAGAAATTCGATAGATATTTGGTTTCAATTAAATAACGTTGTTCTAGAAAACTGAATACTCGTATTTAAGTTAAATTTGGCAGGCAATTCTGACAAATACTCTGATGTTTAAAGGACCAATTTTGATAGTATGTATAATACTGACTGGAAACTATACTTTGAGAATTGAGAACATTCTGTTATTTGAAGTTGGCTAATTGTTGACATTTATAATTGTTTAATATAATTGACCTTGTTTAAAAGAGTCTGACTAAATAAAAATAGTTTTCAAATAATAGCAGAATATTTATAAACACATTACCTATTATTTTTATAAAGGTGATAACAGACAATAATTCTAAACAACAATAAGAAACTAATTGTAAACAGTCTATCAAAGATGCCTCAGTTACATACGGCCGTGTAATCACCCTGGGACGTACTTTCATCGGTTGCATAAAAGCAGGTGCACAAACGAAAGTGAAAACTTAAGTGGCACAAGACACCAACCTTGAACTGAACGGATCTTTCCGGTTTAACAATAACGGTTGTCGAACTTTCAAGACCACAACAAGATCGAGCTGTTACGTGCAATGTCACCACTGATCAATTTATTATTATCTGGCATTTGGGAAAATTTAATTATTGTGTAGTGATGTAGAATTGGGATTCGATTTTCTTTCGTGCTTTTTTAGTTGGTAACACTAATTGTTTTTTTTTATCCTACACAGATAGGCATTTGACCACAAGTTCGCACGACCACGGAAGTCAGCGATAGTGTAACCCTAAATGAAGCATGCCTAGTCTGAAATACACAGTTCATAATTTTATATTTCACGTGACTTTAATTGTTTTTAATTGGTTTAATAGAAATTAAGCTTTTGATTACCTGATTTATTATTTATTTTATGCGAAGTAATAAAGATTATTTATTGTTTTCTATATTTTAATATAGTTTTCTTCTATTATGATTTATTTTGTTTAATAAATTGTCAGTTATAAATTTATGTCACAATACAAATTTAAATTACGTCACACACAAAATTCTTAATTGTTTTTGTAATAGTTAAATCTAAATTAATTGATTTTTAATACTTTAGGGGCCCATTTAACAGTTGTAATAGGGGTCGAACAAGGTTCCATGAAAGATCCATAACTATTCTATATACACAAGTTTCTCATGGAAGCTTTTCTATGTTGAAAATATGTATAATAATAATAAGGACATAAAACATAAAATTGAATCCCACTTACATGTAATATCATATAATCGTATGCCAGCAGCAGAGTGGTTAAACAATCGAGTTATTAAATCGATGGAATAACGATTCATTCGTTCGCCGCATCTCGATGTCGTAACATCGTTTATAACTGTTAACTTTAGGGGTCATACTTTGGAAATTAAAATAAAGATGTAATTTTCAGAAAGCATTTTTTTATTGACTAAAAGACCGCGCTGGACCACCAATTCGCCGAAATTATAATTCGTTAATGTTGCCGAAGATGAAGCACGCATTTTTGTACGCAAATTTTGTAGAGATGATGGTCGAGTGGTTAGTGGGGTCGATTACCGTGCAAAAGGTACGAGGGTCGATCCCAGAAAACATGCAAAAGAGCCTGAGCTATCGGTGAAGGAAAACATCGTGAAGAAACCATAGCATGGTGGTAGGGTGTTTCCTATCGCTCGCCTGGCTAGCTACCACCCTCAAGTTGTAAAATTTGTCACCAAACACCTAACGGTGAGTTCCGGCAGCTTTCCTTGAGAGCCAGTGTATTCCAGACTAGGCATGCTCCATCTACAGTATCGCTGACTTCCGTGGTCGTGCAAACTTGTGGTCAAATGCCTAGCTGTGTAAGATAAAAAAAAATAGTATTAAAAACGTCATTATATCTAAGATAATATTAGCTAGATTAATTAACATTTTTTTCCAAAATAATAAGTATTAATCGAGTTTCGGCAGTACCCCCTCGGCGCTAGCAGTGAATCATCATCAGCAACAGTTATTGATGGCTCTTCAATGGAAGTGCGAAAGCGTGTGGGAGTGAGAGAAATGTGGGAGGCGCATTGTCAAACTATTTGTCATATGTATACGTGGACTAAGAACAGAACTTAGCTGTGAGTAAGTTTCATCAGACCCGATGCACTAAATGAGTTATTCAATCACTTTTATTCAACTACCTTTTTTTATTGATAAAGGATAGCTCTTTCAAATATACCTAGCTAGATTTAAGTGTAACATGATAAAATTTATAATTTTAACTAAAACTTACACTATAAGAAGTTATATATATTATAACAGTGCTTTTGTACATATTATATCTATATATACAAAAGCAATACCTAATAATTAAAACTAACTTAAATTGAAACCGCTGCCAGTTGGTACCCAAAATGCTGGCCACATTGCCTCGTTGAATGGCAATGCTGATGCGCTGACCCAGGTAGAGGCCAGCATTTTGGTCTCGTTTAGCGTCCACCAGGTTGTTAGGTTGTTGAAAAATATTTTTCTCCCGATCCCCAAGTGTAGCCGAGTTATGTATAGAATTTAATAAAACTTCCGTGTGGCCTGCCTCATTTCTTTATATAGAATTCCAGAATCTCTAGACGAATTCACATTTGGAAAGAAGACTCCTTGTGTAAACAATGCCTCAGCACTTCTCTGGTGGTTCTTCTTCTTCTGCATCTGATTCTCTCGGCCTTATACGTCAACGCCACGCGTGTTGATGTCTTTTCGGGGCTTCTTTCTTGTATGGAACCTGACCACTACTCCTGTAGATGATTAAAGTGGTTGTTTTTGCCGTTGTACTCACTAAATGCTGGTTCAGACAGTCGCTGTTGAAAAGTTATAATAATAAATTAACGATTTTATAATATCACATGAAATATACAACTTATATATCGTGGCTCTGTAGCAAAACGTCCTGCAAATGTTTTAGATTATCCCTTGTACCTATTTAACGATATTGAAATCGCCATTATCATGACATGAATTCCCCTTATATCTGTTTGGGAACAGTTCATGATAGCCGTATCCGTTAAGTCCCCTTCTTTGGGAGTTAATATTAATTTATGGCTTGATTTGAGTCCCCGTGGTCTAAATACTGGCCAAGAAATGAAATATGTAGGTATTTGATAAGTCTGTATAAATGACAGCGTAGAAAAGAAAACTAATGTTTTTGAGCATTCGTATAAGTACGCATTTGACATTTTTGTTACACTATAATTTCAAAATATCTAAACTGATTTAAATAATATAGGCTATCGTTGAAATTCTTTTGCACCGCAATACCGAGTCACTCTGGGTATGTTTGATGAAAATTATAATATGGCGACTATAAAATAAAAAAATCTTTATACCAAAAAATTTCTTTTTTTTGCGTAAGTCATGGTGATGTCATAATTGCTGATTAAAGTTAATAAGTAGTATCAGGCAATCGGTCAATGGTAAGCACCAAAAGTAACGAATGTCACAAAATTATGGAAACCTCGATTGCTCAGTCCAGAAATAACAGCGATTATATTTTTCAATACCATGTCAACTTTGCAACCAGTAATTTAAAATTATAACTGATCAGGATAAGATGAAAAAAAAGTGGGGTATTGGGTTCTGTGCATTTGTTATCAAATGTACAAACAGCAGATGTATATGTATATTATAGTTAGTTCATTAAAACACAGAAGCAAAAGAAAAAAACATTCACAGCTATAAAAACTAATCTAATAATAAACCCCCAGAAGAAGGGAAAGTTCCAAGAATGCTGGCTGCATTGCCACGTTGAATGGTAATGCTAATTGTTTGACCAAAATAAGAGCGAGCATTCTGGTCACATGTCGCTTCCACTAGACGTTTTGATATTTCTAAAAATCATTTTTTAGCGCTCGGTTTTTATGTTGAATTTATTTCAAACAACTTATAAATCATGTGTTTATTATACGTATCCTCCCATAAATTCAATAGATGTCTAAAAAGTGGTAATCTACTAGACCAAAAGCGAATTAGAGATTTTTTTCCTTTGTCTTGGCTGCGGCATGTGGAACATAACTTTATATAGTGATCTATAATATAAAAATGAATCGCTGAATGTGTTGCTAAGCACAAATCTCGAGAGCAGCTGAACCGATTGTGCTAATTCTTTTTTAAAATATTCATTGAAGTACGAGGGTGGTTCGTACGGAGAAAAAAATTTCCTGAAAGGTCTAAAAACAACACTTTTCTATACTCTCATACAATCGATTCGTAATAATACTTAAAAGTCAATTTGAACTTTAATGCCATAAGATAAAGTTTAATTGTTAGTGTAAAGGTTCCGGGAAGGCAAAACAATTGAGTGACGTTAGTATCGTATAAATATGAATGACAATATTTGTAAATATTCGCCCACCTGGAGTCCCGAATAGCAGAATAAGTATTAAATAAAAATTTAAGAATCGACTGTTAGGCGATATGAATTTCACCGGGTCACCTAGTTTAGAATAAAATATTAAAACAATGGGCTTATCGCCGGCTAAAATATATTATTATCATAGGATGGGGAATTTTCATCGCAATTGACTTGAGGATTTTACATCAATTTATGACAAGCGATCTCTGAAACATTAATTTTGTTGTACCTCTTAATTATTGGTACGTTTATTTATTTTTGTATATTTCGTGAAATGTCAGATGTAATTAAAGGTTGTTATGGGATGTTATTGGTTTTTCTTGTTACTAATATGAATATTTAATGTGTTTAATGTTCAGTAGCGAATTGAGTGTCTTTATAGCTTGTTTGGTCATAAGGTTAATAATTATTAAGACGTAAACCTTGACAAAATAAAAAACCAAATGTTGAAATATTGTACATTCTGTTCGGCAGACGTCTTTGTTTTCTTTTGCGACCTCTTCCCGATGAGAATAGATTAAGTTTGGCGTTACAATATTATATTATATTAGTAAATTGTTCGGATATCGTGTGTATAATTTTAACACTATGATGTTAATATAAAGTTTTAAATTTTACTTTTGTAATAATGGTTTTTAGTGAATGTAATTTTTAGTGGTTGCAATTGTAAAGGGTTGCCCAAGGATCCTGGCTAGGTTGATCACTATTCATATTATACAGTTATGTTACTTATGCTACGTACTATATGGCACGGTCTAAGACGAACCGTGTTAAATGTCAGCTAATACTTAATGCTAATACAGTTACATTTGCAATGCACGTTTAGCAACTGTTTAAAATGTAAGACGGTGATGTCAAAGATATTTTTATGATGATGACACTATAAATTAAGTTACTATTACTAAAAAGCAGTATCCTGATATTTTCTTTCAAAATCTTGACTTTTGAGGAATAATAGTACATTTTGCCAAAAGTACATCGCTGTTTGCGATAAAGCCGCCATTTAAGGTACATGATGGAAAAACGCTTATTTTTTCTGTGTTTTGTTGTTTAAAGCGGTAATCATTCAATATACTATCTGTAACAAATCATTGCATCTACAACAATTGTTAAATAACAATGATACGACTATTACAGAAAAACACACAATTTTAAGGAGAATTTCAAAACTGAATTTATATTGAGATGAGATAACAATTTGACATGTTATTATGGATACTCGTGACACAGTTTCTCTTCTGTTTGTTGTGTGATGTTAGCGTTATTGATCAATGATAAATCGATAAGGGCTACTGAGTGATTAGGTCATCGTGATAACTTTATGATACCCAGAACTACCTACTAGCTATCTATACCTATCTCATTTGCCTCTACTGCGTTTATTGTAAATCATTACAAAATCGGTATTTCTTTATTTATTGTTTTTGATAGGTATCGATATAGCGCAATTTATTAGCAGAATAATGTTTAATTCGGTTATACTTGTCGTGTTCCATTTATAAAATTCGAATACAAATTTATAATAGAAAAATCCACTATTTATATTCGTTCGTTAATTGCTTCATTAATTCGTTCTTTTAATTTAATAAATGTCTAACCATCCATATTTCTATTGTTACAGCACGCCAACGCAGTCCGCGATTCAGCTCGTCTCATTCTAGACTCACCACAACCAGAATCGGAAGATGCCCTAATCCTGGCCAAAGCTCTACGCACCAGACCTCCCGTCAACATGCTCCCAGCAGCAAAGGCCGGCACTTTTTTTGCACGAGACAACTTATCCAATTTCATCGACTGGTGCAGACGAGCCCTTGGAATTCTAGAATGTCTTCTATTCGAAACTGACGATCTATGTCTGAGGAAGAACGAAAAACATGTCGTTCTTTGTCTGCTGGAAGTTGCTAGAAAAGGAGCAGTTTTGGGAATGCCTGCTCCTTTGCTGGTACAAATGGAAAAACAGATAGAAAGAGAGCTAGCTGGAGAAGAGTTAAGACCAGATGATTCTGCCCTTGGACTAGTGCCTTCAGGTCCTCAGCCGCAGTTGGTGACCAATGATTTGAGGAGTTTGGATGAGAGAGTCAGAGACTTGGTAGAGAGGTGCTCTTGCCCTACACAGTTCCCGATGGTCAGGGTTTCGGAGGGAAAGTACAGGATTGGTGATACTAGACTGCTGATTTTTGTTAGGGTGAGTATTTATTTTCTACGATAGTAACGGTACGATGTTGGCCTAAACTAAATTGCAAAACAACGATCAAGTCAGAGATAAAGCAATGAAAATACTTTTTAAACACTTAGGATATTTCTAGCATAAAATCAATAAAAGCTTTAAAGTCTAGATATTTATACAATTATTTTCACAAATTTAAAGATTCTGTTTCATACATCTGTGTTATTCGGCAATTGGTAATAGTAAAGTCTATTTTTAATTCAGCTAATACGTTCCCTCGTTCTACTTTTACAAAGAGTAAAGCCAAGCACCTCCAAGCCCTTTTAGTGTAAATAGCTTACTTAAAATAGAAACCAAACATCACAGCACAAACCAAATCAAACTTAAAGGTCATATCAATAACGATCTGATTCCTTTAAAGCCTACAAGTGAATCATGCCGTGCGATTCCTTTTTTGGACAAATCGAATCGAGACTTGAACTTAGAATCGATTTTTCATCACCAGAATAATCTGAACCTTAGAAACTATCACGCAGTTTCCAAATGTAGTTTCTTTTAGATTTGATGGTATCCTTATAAGTTGCAAGGCTGGATCCTAAAGTTAGAAATCCGAGGTCAGACCATTTTACTTATTGAAGCTCTGAGACGTTCTCACGACATATTCGGCACCATTTCTGTAAATTAATTAAACACTAATAATTTCAAATTTAGGTATTCTCTAGTTTTGCTAGTGCTGTTTCTAAATCCTTGCTAAATGTTAGACCAAGTCAGTAATATTTCGAATCGAATTGGTTTCCTATAAAGACTTGATGGGCTTTGACTATAAATTCTGATATTGCTTTGCTACTAGGTTTTGCAAGAATTTCAACTCTTGTTTATTTGTTTCGTAATTTTGCTGGTATGCTACCCTAAGTTAATAGACTGAAAAACTATGTTGACAGTTTTGTGTAATAATGCGTCAGAATAATTATATCTATTGCAAAATTTGCATAGAGTTCTAAAGTTTAACGAGTTTCTTCTAAGGTTTTTGTTTTTCAGTAACCATGAAAAAGATTTGTTAATGGTAACTGTTTAAAGAACCTCTTATCGATATAAGCGATTTTTTTGAGGCAGCCTCTCACAATTACATAATTGACTTATCTGAGGGAATAGTAGTTTTATAGGTATTGTTAAAGAAGACGGCTTTTCATGCATACCTGATTGTTGAAAAGTTTCAATTATAGTTTTGTTCACATTCGATGAACTTAATCAAGGATGAAATAAGTCGTTCATGTCTTCAACAGTGATACGTGTTCACCGAATGTGAACGAAACTATAGTTGGATTCCAACAATCAGGTACGCGTGAAAACCCGTCTTCTTCAACAATATGAATCAAACACGCGTTAGTTTTCTAAATAAAAAGTTTTGTAGGTACTTTAATTTCAATGTAGATATATTATGATTGTTACTCTCGGTCACCCGTTAATTTAAAGTTGCTCAGTATCTACCATCACCGTACCTAATTACAAATTCTCAATCCACAAACACAATTTCAGATTATAACCGGTATTCTCATAATAATTATACAATTAGATGACTCAATGGTTCTTGTAGATAATAATCATCACATTTGCGTGAGTCTATGGCTATAGCCGTCGCCATGATCAATATTAAACGCCGTACGCGCGCGCGCGAGGTGAACGGGAAGTGAGCAACTGGCACAGGCGCAGCCGCGAGTGACAGCGGCTTATCGCTTCTACAATATTGTTTACTAATATTATTTTTATTAGTAGCTGGTTTTTTATAGTAATATTATTATCATTTATTTCAAATTCGACGGAATCCATTATTAATTATATGATAGAGTGTACTTGTTTGTGCCGTTTGGGAACGTGGGGACCGGAAGCTCTTGGCTTTTGACAAAAATGCTGGCTTATATTTTGCGCAAAAAATAAGTCTAGCTATCCAGCGGGGCAACGCAGCCAGCATTTTTGCAGGATTATCGAAATTCAAAAAAATTTAAGTAGATAATTTATAATATGATAAAAATGTCATTATAAAAATTTTAATAACAACAAAAAACACATACTACAAGATTAATAATAGAATTAAATATGCGGCATGAATTTGACTTATTTATATTTGTACTCAATTAAAGCTCATAATTATTGAGAAAAAAATATTATCCAAATATAGAATGGAACTGTAGCTAAAAAACAAACGGGTTTAATCGAATATAAATAGATTAAGAATATGTTGTAGAATTCACTTTTTAATATTTAATGACAATTAAAAAAAAAATTAAAAATACATATACAAGCCGTTGTGTTATTTTATAATGTCATCAAAACTAGTTTCTTTTTATTTTGAACTGCAACCGATAACAGCAACTATTATCCTCAGATCCTCCGCTCCCACGTGATGGTCCGTGTCGGCGGCGGGTGGGACACACTCGCGCACTACCTAGACAAGCACGATCCCTGCAGATGTCGCGCGCAGCACCGCACGTCACTGTCCGCCCGCCTGGCGCGACCCAAGCACGACCTGGCCGGAGCTACAGTCACCTACGAGCGACCTGATGCTGGGCCTACCTCGCTGCCTTATATCAAGACAGAGAAGACGCCAGAACCTTCACACAGGTAGGGATTTCACTTTTGGATGTGGGTTTTTAGGACTACCATGATATTTTTTACCTATAAAAAGGAGGTTGAAATACGTTGGCCTATTACCTGGACAAGCATGATCTTATATCTTATCATCATAAATTGATATCTTTACTTCTTTAGTAAATATAGTGACTTGGCAGTGCCCTCAAATAGTTTTCTTCTTAATAACTAGAATAATATTATCTGGGGGCGCAGCAATAAAAAATATTTTAGTAACGCGTATCTCACATTTGCTTGTTTCCCAGGTCCTACGAACCGGCATCACTCCAATACTCCGAAAAGCATCACTACGCTTCAAACAACCGCCTGGACGCTCCCACCAGCCTACCTTATCTAGGAGAAGGAGACCGAGCAGCCTCCCCTAGCAGACGCCTCAAACCTCACAGCAGAAACAACAGTCCTGGAAGAAAATCCTCATCCCCAGACCGACGAACGAAAATCGTGGCATCAAACCATTTAGTACCCACGCCTTTGGGTCTAAGAAACCGAAGCCCGAGACCAGTATCGCCAGCTCCAGCTGCGGAATCTGCATCAGATAATGGGTCGGAGGTGTCAGATGAAGGTTACAGGAGCTTGGGTGTGGTAGCTGGATCTACTCAAGGATCCCCGTCGACGAAGACCACGAATAGATATTCGCTGCACAGCCAGAATTCTATTGAAGACGCTGAATTTAGTGGTGAGTAATAAATAATTGAACTAATCCTATTCTTACTAAACATAGCTTTTCTAACTCCGAGTAGCTCTTAGCTCTGATATAGTAAGACGCTGTCTCTATAGTTACCATCAAGCATTTAATGCTGTAACTTATACAAAAACAAGTCGAATAAAATCCAGACCGTATAATAAAGCCTAAAGCAAACTCATTCCTAAGTCTACATTCATAGAGGCACGTATCTTTTTAGCCTCTGAATTTCACTCAGAGCTTCATATTTCATATCTGTGTCAAGCGTTTTGAGGAAGGCTTTATTTAAATTCTTCCACATCATGGAAATGTAGGTTAGGCTCTCGTGAACTCTTGCCTGTGAACCCTAGATAGATATTTTAGAGAAACATATTTCAATGTTGATTTTTTGTGCCATTTAAGAATTTGTACAATTATTTGTGAATTTAATTACATTTCTTGAATTACTAGACTTAGAAAAGAAGACAAATAACTAATTAGCTAATTAAATTTTTAACAATTATTTCATATTTTCAATATTGAATCTTACTTACATACCGAGAGCTACATAATGCTGAATAAAAAATAATGTCTTACAAGCCAACCAAAAAAACACAACCGATGTTCATTTGTAGCATGACTGCCTTTCTTGGTTTAGTTTCGCAATGCAAAAACAATAACTAATTATTGTTTTAACATTAGGTAAGATAATAATAAGATTAGGCGACTTAGGACTTTTAGTTATAGACGATAAACATTTAAATTAAAGTCGGCCAAGTGCGAGTGAGACTCGCGCATGTAGTTTCGCACAATTATCTATACAATAGGTAGTTAGTTCAAGTTTCTATCTGTTGTAGTTAGTTATTAATATCGAGCAAAAAAAACTCCTAAAAATCACGTTGTTGTATGGGAGTGAGTGCCTTTTAAAATATATATTTTATTCTTATTTTAGTATTTGCTGTATAGTATAGCGGCAACTGAAATACACCATCTGCGAAAATTTCAAATGTTTATGAAATACAGTATGATAGTGAGAGACAGACAGACGGACAGTAAAATATTAGTAATAGGATACCTACCGTTGTTACTCTGGTTAAGGAACAAAAAAAGAAGTAAAAAGAAGATTTCGATGATTAGACATTTTTTTTTTCATTTTTCAAGTCAATTAATTATAGTAAACGTTTTAGAAGGCAGAAATTTTATTATCGGACATTTATTTTAAGGAACACAAAAAAATTGCAGTTTGGGAGGTATTAAAAATCCCACGATTTAGCAAAACATTACAATTTTCTAAGAACTCATTAGGTACTTTCTCATATGTGTACAAATTTTCTCTGAGTCACAACATTAACAAACACAGAGAAGTTTGTTTAAACATTCCCGAGTGCAGTCTATGTAACAAACATGGGCATGTTTGCGACAAGTACGTGTCGTTTACTTTTCTCCGCAGATGTTTCACATGTCTTCGGAGTTAGATCATAAACTTGCAGGTGCATATATTAGTTGGATGAGTAAATCATTATAGGATTTTAAAGTTTAAGGTCTATTAAGGTCACACCTTTCTGTTACGAGTACACGTAGTATCAACACAATTAACAATAAATTAATCTTAATATGAATCGATTCTCTGGCGCCTATTTTTATTTTGTATGAATTTTTCAGTTATTTAGATTCCGCACAACTCTAGTATTTTGGTTTGTTAATTATTCATTTTGTTTAAAAGAACACCTCTGTTGGAGATCTCCAAGTGGTCCAATATGCTTTTGATCAAAATCGATCCCTTTCGAACTGAATCTAATGTTCAAACTCCGAGAATGTACTAGGAACTTAATTTGGTCCTAAATTGAAATTGAAGAGGATTAAAATCGCATTTATATATTTTATTTTGCTGCCGCAGTACAGGTTGCGTGGGAGCAATTTTCATATTGTATAAATTCATGAAATATTTTTAAAATTAGATATAATTGATATTTAGATAATACAATACTAAAATAATGGTAAATAATCTGATGTTATGGAGTATGTTGAGTTTATGTAAATCGACTTATTGTATACATATTTTATAGTTTAGAAGTTTACTCAAGGCCTCTTTCGCAAATCTTTTTTTCTGTTAATCGCCATAATATGCTTTTTGTTTAAACGCAAGAAATCATAGACAAAACATTTGCCGTCCATTCGTCGCTACAATTAGCTAATATTAGTTGAAGCTGTCATTTGAGTAACTGTATTATTGGACGTCCATATTGCATTGCATGGGATGTATGCAGAAATATGCATGCGCAAACGCACTGTCCATTTGTCACATTTGACTAAACAGCGGTAGGGTTGTCGACTAATTTTTTTATCAAATCAAAAAGATTTGATAAAAAAATTAGTCGAAACTCTGTTTTTTTTTAAAATTTAGATGTCTCCAAAGAATCAGGAGACATACATTTAAAAAATATATTTTTATTTTGTTTACTGATTTTTCGGGAAACTAAGTATTCATTAATACTTAATGTATTTATGAGTATTTTTTTGTTTATCCATTTCTGACGTTATTTTTACGTGCCCAATTGAAGTAGGTTTTCGCATTTTTAAGTAATACTTATAAGCGTCAGAATTTAAAAAGAAAAATTATCTTCCTGCTATTTTTCCTATACAGTCAACCCTACGTCAAATACCTCTGTATACTGAAACGCACATTACCTACACAAATAAGTAGTTGTCCATTTGTCTGTCTGTTTGCACAACTGTTTCGACACACAACGGAAATCATTTCTGCAGTACTTACTCACACAACTGTGACATTATCACTAGGTATGTTTGACGGAATTTGTCAGGCGATCATTTAGGATTACAATAATAGGGGCATTATAGTACGTTATAGTGGCTAGGTCACAAGACAGTAAGACATACTGCTAAAGGGACATTTTGTGATCGTTGCTCCTATATGAGTTTAATCAAAACCAGTCTGGTGGTTTGGTCTCGAATAAAAAATAACTGAGAGACATGTAAGCTCGTCTTCATTACTTGATACGTCGCTTGTCACTTTTTAAAAGCATTAGGTACTTGCTAGCACGTTTCTCGAGTTGAGTTTAAAATAAAATGACTTAATACAATTGCTAATAGCACTATATTACTCTAGCATATTTATTAATGGTGCCTTTACGAAGATACGTTAAACAAACAACGTATTTTTAATAACTCCAGAAAGAAAATCAACCACACTTCAAACGCTATTCAAACGACCTTCACTATTATTCAAATGAAAATAAACACATGCAAATGTCATCGACGTGGTCACTCCACTAACCATAATGTTATATGCACTCTTGGACAATAGGAGCCTGACACCATAAAAGTAGGCGCGCGTCAACTGATGACGTCGAATAACCTTACCTGGTTCAATACTCTATAATATTCTAGGAACTGACATAGAGAACTTGGTGAAAAACTGACGTGGGGTACTTGGTGGAAAACTGACGTGGAGTACTTGGTGAAAAACTGACTTGGAGTACTTGGTGAAAAGCTGACTTGGAGTACTTGGTGAAAAACTGACGTGGGGTACTTGCTGAAAACCAACGTAAAGTACTTGGTGAAAAACTGACTTGGAGTACTTGGTGAAAACTGACGTGGAGTACTTGGTGAAAACTGACGTTTTGAATATGATGTTTATTTATTACTGACTGCAAACACCTGAATTTGATTTTTGACTGACAGCTACAAGCCGAGATAAATAATAATAAAATAATGTAACGTTATCACGTGCCGAATAAAATATGCAAAATGCAATGGTCGGTCTAATCGCCTAAATCTCTTTCAAGCAATTTTTTATCAATTTTGGATATGTGATAGAAAATCCTAAGTACGTGAAAGTGACATATTAAAATAAATATATATTCTGATTAAGATTTGCATGCAGTACATAAATATTTACCGAGATAATATAGCTATCCAATCTATCTCGAGTTTTCACGTTTGTCTCGCGAAAACTCGAGAACGGCTGGGCCGATTTAGCCGGTTTGGTTTTGAATTGTTTGTTTATGTTCAGAGAAGGTTTAAACATATATTACTGTTAGGCGGTACGAAGTTCGCCGGGTCAGCTAGTCTTTAATAAAGTATTATTTTTGGAAGCAAAGGTACCTCCATTTAGTCCAAAGCAGACCTTTATTCTATATTAGAAAAACAGGTGTTAAGACCAATTCTGTCGTCGATTGCATCCAAATTTTGGTCTTCTCATATCTTTGACCTTGACTCACAAAGCTCGATACAACGATTTCTGTCAAATGGCACACACCTCTATCGATTCTCTAGAACTATCAGTATAAGCATTAAACGACACTTGTAACTAACCATAACAGCTGCCCATAATCGTCTCAAAACAATCTATCAATCAATAAGTACATAACTGCCATTGAAATCTGCAACAAATCTGAGTCAGCCCATACCCTTGGCTCTCAGTCCTTACCTAGCCTCGTTTACATTCTTCTAGTCTTATAAGGCCCCGTCCACAGCGATCCAGTCGCTAAACCGAGTGGGAGGCCAGACGGTCGTTATGACACAGGTTTAAATGGTTTAAAGCCATTATGTTTCGATCGGTAATATATATGTGTTATGATTTGATTAACTCGACAAGGATCTGATGTGATCATTACTTGATAAAGTAGAAATGCGCTTAGTTAACGAACAGGTTTTAGGTTCTCTAAAACTTATTAATCTGCCCAATGCATTAGGATCCACCACCTATCTGATGGACTAATAACAAATCTGACTCAATTAATGTACAGTTTAAAATGTATTACAAATAAACTAGAAAATAACTTAGCTTAATATTAATTTCATACTATATCCTGATCACATTCCCAATATCATTAGTATTCAACTGTTTAAATGTTTCCCAAAAATAATTCGTCTAATCGAATCTTCTCCCCTTTTCCAGAGCGTCTCGACCAAGACGACGGCTGCCACATGGACAAAGAACGCGATGTCCTCGTAAGCCTCAACACTGGCTTGCGCAAGACAGACTTCTCTGATACCTTCTACGGGGGAAGAAAGACCAGCTCCATCGACGACAAGTCAAGCCGAGGCAGCCCCGAGCGAATCGTAGTCACTGAGAGCAACAACTCTCCCAGCAAGAGCTTGAAGAAGGAGGTGGAATCTCCCAAGATCGTGAGAAGTCGACAAGCCAGCAGAATACCACATTCGCCTGTAAGAAACCGCACCCCCAGCCGTGGGAATACGCCCAGCCCTAAACACACAGCCAATCCGGTTCAAACGTCTCCAAAGTTGACACCGAAGTTGCCTCCGACAGCTAGAAACACATGGAGTGGTCGATCGGCTCCTACACAAGCCAAATCAAAAGCGAGGCCCACAATCGGAGCGGAAACTTTTGAGAACCCCAACAAGTCACCCAAAGCGAAAGCTAAGCCGGCTCCACAAGCCTTCCAAAGAAACTCTCCACTCAGGGCGAGCAGCGCCACATTACGATCCCCACCGAGTCAGAAATCTCTCAGCCCCTTATTAGAACAGATCTTAAGATCAACTGAATGCGCAAAAGATGACGCCACGGTCTTGGAAAAGATGAAGGAGATTATTAGAACTTATTCGAAAGGCGATGATTCCTTATCAAGGACGAGTTCTAAAGATTCCGACTATGCGGACTTTACGTCTGCTTGGGTGATGTCAGATGGTAAGCTCGAGAGATCGACGAGCACTAGGCAGTTGGCTAGTCCTAGGAAGGACCCGAGGAATGGGGCTTCGAGGATACCGGCTCCAGTGGCCATCGGCTGCAGAAGGTCGTCTTCCACGACGCAGTTCGAATGACAAGAAGATGATAGTGGATCTAGCGACCAGTGAACTGAGGACTAACTGTACAAGGTTTGTGAACACTTCGCAGATCTGCATATTTTGGTGACATTGTGATTGACTTTTATAGGTGATCAGACGCGTTATCACTAAGATAGGAATATCGTAGATATTTTTAGATTAGATTTTGATAAACTTCTGATTTTGTATGTCAGCTGGGTTTTTAATTTTGAGATTTTTTATATCTGAATTATATTCACCGAGAGCGAGCTACACGACTAAGTTAAACGCAGATCAATCAACCTTTGCGAAGATAATTCTGAAAGTTTGTTTTTCAATATTACATTCGAATTCTAGAAATATTATAGCAATAATAATACTAGTTATTTATAGATTAGACAAATTGTACTAATGATTTAACTAACACGTTGTCAAGAAATAGAAATTAATATCAATTTTACTATAGTTTAGTAGTTTTTGCACTCGTTAAGAAAAACAATTGAAACAAAGTGTTATTTTGAGATCTGACTACATCGGCAGGCCGGTTTAACAAAACTACACTAATTTTTCATTTATAACACTTTGTGTAATATTTTTGTAGTTCATATCAAAAATAAATAATTTACCTACACATTGTATCTAAAAGAGAAAAAAAGAAAACACAAAAAAAAGTGTAGATGACATTATACTTTTGAATTAATTATTATGGTGCTAAGAAAAAGCTAAGTAATTTAAGTTAATTATATCATTGTTAAGCATAAGGTAAACTCACAGTATGAAAGTTAACCTATAAGTAATGAAGTTAACGTTTTTTTATGTTCTTACTAATGAAAAAACACAATTTAAGGTTAAGTTAATGTAAGTACAATAACAAGTACTATGTATGGAATGACAAAATTTTATTTTACTTTATTTTGAGTTCTATTACAATATCTAAAACGAATTTTAAGTTATCCCGGTACACGACTAATATTTAAAGTATAATTTGGACAAAGCATTTAAAAAAAATACCATTCCACGTTTTTCCAATAGCCGGGATATATTGGCAATGTTTTTTTTAAGTAATCTCATTTGTTTCTAGGTTGTGAAGCGAGTAGAGCTTATACGTTAACACTTTGTAGTTTACTATAATAATAAAATGTATGAACTAAAATAAAATAAGGAAATCGCATCATCCATCAGCTTACCTCAGTAAGTCGCTAGATTAGAGAAAATAATACATATTTTTCAAGAAAATTTACTAATTCATTGTACAATAACAGCGCGACCGTCCGAGTTTAAATTATTCTGTATTAAAAAATAATAATTGACGTAATTATGAACTAAAAAACTACAAATAGCAGTAATATTTCTATAGTGTATACATTAGTGTCGTATAAAGGCTATAGTTGATTAAGTTTTCTTCTATCATTATAATGTACAATTTAATCTTTATTAAATTAATGGTAGAAGATAAACTGTAACAAAATATTACTGTCACAATTTTTTTGCTTATTATTATCAAAAGCTTACCCATATATTAGTTTTTTTTTTAACTTTTAATGTATGGATTTAGTTGTAATAACCAAGGTTCTTAACCGGTGGTTAAGATTTCGTAAAGACATAATTTCTTTATATCTTTATGAATTTTATAGAAATAAATGATAAAGCTCTACTCGATAGAATTTGATTAACAAAACAAATAGTTCTTATTTATTATGTATTTCTATATCAGATAGGGAATACATTAAAATAAAACATTTATATTTAATAAATATAATCGATAGTAAATAAGTATCGATAAATAAATGAGAATGCTCACAAACACACGCAAGTAATGTTACTTTGCTATTTTGAGGAAATAAATCCAATGTTACAAAATCAAAAAAATACTTTTTCTATTTAAGTTATTAAAAATGTAACTTTACAAAACTTGTTGTGAGTTGTATCATTTTGATATTGTAGCATTGTGTTAAGTTAGAGGCTAAGTTTAAGTTAAGTTTTATTATGTTGGACGTTAAGTTACCAGTGACTATGCCATAGACATTGTTATGATTCACTGATTAAATGATACGACTTACTTTACTTAGTGTTTTTTTCTTATATCTACACACAAAGTCTTAAAGTTAGCAATGACTGTTAAAAAAAAGAGTTCATATTTTTCAGAAATTACAATAACTGGGGCTGTTCCTTACCTATTTGTCCTGAAATAATTATCGTTATCTTTCAAAAAATAGCTTAAGCTATCCTGATGCCAATTTTTATACAAATCCGTTCAGCTGTGTGAAGGAGTAACAAACAAACACACATATTGCACTTCCGCCTACATAATGTAAGCGTGATGTAATGAGACAAAATGAGGGACAAAATTACAAATCATGGTCATAGGTCTACCCTATATATTTATAAATCATTACAACCCAAAACAAATCATATCGTTTTACAATTGCAAGTTGCTGTACTTACTTAATCTTTATTTATTTTTATTTTATTTTATTTTTTATTTATAGTCCACAAAACTAACAATATATTAAACTAAACTTAATATAACATTATTATTTACAACTAAGGAGCGTATATTGTCTTCAAGATGTCACCCTAACATTAACTAAAATATCTTACAATAGAAATATTCCCTTAATCTAGCAACGAATATTGAGACGCAAGTAATTGATTATTTTACCTACTAACAATACAAAAGTAAACCATAAAATACTGACAATACTCGTAGTGATAAACAATAATGATAAACATTGAAACTAATTTATAAACACTCATTAAATATTACAACTTACAACAATACCTACTGACATCAATAAAAACAATGATTGCAGTACATACAAAAACTGAGATAACCTAACTTTAATCTAAATGAAAATTAACCGAATTCCTAGAATTAGAGTTACTTTCGCATTTATAATATTAGTTAGGAGATAATGGGGGAACTACTTTTTTGAAGTCGGTTAAAAAGTATCCTATGTCCTTTCCCGGGGTCCAATCTACCTGTGCACCAAATTTCATCCAGATCGGTTTAGTGGTTTTGGCGTGAAAGCGAAACAGACAGACAGACAGTTACTTTCGCATTTATAATATTAGTTAGGATTAGGATTACTGAAGTACTCGTATAAGTAAACTTTTTCTTACTTAACTTTTTACAAATTCATCTTTATCCTTTTTCCTAATACTTCTATCAGAATACCATCAAAAAATGCTTGACAGCGTCTATAAACCGTCAAAAATCAATTTATTTTCACGCAGAACATCTTTTTAACCCCAGATTGTTTTCATACCATGTGACGTTAGGGAGGCCAGGTTTATAGCATGAAGCTTCTCATCAGTCACTTCTGGGAGACGACGTTCTTCGTGCTGATGCTGTTTGCTGCCTTCCTCTCCATTAGAGGTCTGGTTCGGGCTACTAGGAGGCAGATGCCTTGCGGAAGTAAGTTTGAATTACAGTAGCTTATGAATTAAGGTTCCTGCTGAAGGACTCTTGCAGCTATCTATTGCCTAACTATCTCTGCCTCCACAAACATTTTTCGCAACAATGTGTGTCGCTGCAGTGTCATTCGCTCTGGTGGGATTTGATTTAAAGTCTTCGCTCCAGCGTACCGCGCTAAAAGTTTATCGCCACAACGACCTGTCGTCACTAC
The DNA here is from genome assembly GCA_947049295.1 of Ligdia adustata. Lineage (NCBI taxonomy): Eukaryota > Metazoa > Arthropoda > Insecta > Lepidoptera > Geometridae > Ligdia > Ligdia adustata. The sequence continues at coordinate 11,520,016 of OX346234.1, forward strand.
GTCATCCGAAACTACGTACTGAACCCCTCTGCCTCTCTATTGATATGCGAGAGCAGTAGACTTCCCAGTCGATATTAGGAATAGCTGCATTCAATGACAAAGCGATCCTCTGCTTTCGAGCGGGACTCGAAACCAATACGATTGCCGAAATCAGATCGTCACAGGTCTCTTCTTTGACAATTCCATTACATGTGGACATTTCGAATGCTGGAACAAAGAATAATGGTAATGCGACAAGCACTCGCACGATGCCCTCTGGTGGTGGGTTGGAACTTTTGGATTATCTGAAGATCTTAAATGGTCTATAGGTAATCAATATTTCTGCTATATTTTTTTTGTTCTTGTAGTTAGTAATTTCGTGTATGTTGATAGTTAAATATTGCGCGTTTCCTCGCCCTTTGCCGTCGTCCAGATGTTTACTGAGTGTCCGTTAAGGGACCCCTTCTAGCATTGTTTTTATTGAACGTATCACCCAAGAACAGCAATAAAAAGTTGTCCTATTGCTGTACTTAGCTCTCCCCTATGGAGGGAGTGTAGGTTATTATAGGCCACGCTGGCCAAATTGCGGGTTGGAGATTTGACTTATCTTCGAGAACTATTAATCTCCTACAAGCACGTTTCGACACTATGTTTTCCTTTACCTTTTAGGCTTGTGGTAATTAAGTATTATGAACTGTTTATTGTATTAATTTACGATTTCTTTACTATTGTAGACTCTTAACATTTTACAAACATAATTCTTACATCTCGTGTTACATATTACCATACTTAAAAGCTATCTTTGCTATCTGGTAAGAGATGTTTCCAGTGAATATTGAACACAGAATACTCACTCAGAATGTCAGATGTAAAGTTAACAGACTTACAGTCATACAGTCATACTTTAAAATATGCACTCTTAGACAGTTAAAAGTTAATAAAAAACCACCAAATTCATTGGATATCATTTATATGGGATTTAATCGGGTGTATGCGCTTTCGGACTAAAAATTTTTTTTGGTGGGTCAGGATTGGCGAAACTATCGAAAAACAAACAAATAAAAATAAAAATACATACAGACGAATATAGAGCTCCATTCTGGAAGTCAGTTAAATAGAAGAAGTTTCTCTGTTTATAACAATCTTTTTTTCATTTGTCTGTATTCTCTTGTATCTCAGAAGGCTGGACCTAACTGGAAAAGTCTTACTAGACACTTTCTAGGTGAATCCATATTTACTAGTTACCTTTGTAAGTGCCCGCTAAATTAAAATAGCATGCCACTTTTCATTAATTTGCTACCTTTATTAATTCACGATCGTCATAATTTTTATTTGATTATTTATTGACTTTTTAACTAATTTATTTATCGTATTTATTTTCAGGGGTGACTTGCCAGGTCCCTGGTTACAACGCGCCTGGTAAGAAAAACACATACTTTACAAGAAACTACCGTTCATACATTTTGTAGACGACCAATCGACCAACATTCATTTTTATAAATTAGCTAAGAGGGAGGAAAGAGAACCGTGGAATATATGAGGGCGCCACTGACTTTATTTAATGTAATTTACTATATTAACAACACAGATTACGTCATCATAGCGTGACTCAGTGAACTAATTATTTATTAATTAATAATTTACTTTATTTAGTACTAATTGACTATTATTTAAGTAATCGATTGAGGCTGTCGTATAATAGTGTAATGTTAGTTCCACAGCGGTTCTTTTTCCGCACAGACTAGTATAAAAACCCAAAAAATAATATACAGATAAAAATAGATTTTGGACAAATTAATAATATAGTTCATAATCGTTAATAGATTTTGTATTCTTCTGAAGGTTGCTGTAAGAAGTGGCTATTAGCGATAATGCCGCCTCTAATTATATCTTTTGTTTATTATACAATGAAGTTATAACTAATTATGTGATACTAGCTGCGCCCCGCGGTTTGTCCCGCGGTAGATATTTGATCATACCATGGTAACACTTCAATTTACCAGGATAAAACGTAACCTATGTTCTGATCCAGGGTATAATCCAGGGTATAAGCTATCTTCGTGGCAAATTTCATCCGAATCCGTTAAGCCGTTTGAGCGTGAAGGAGCAACAAACAAACACACTCATACACATATAAACTTTCAACTTTATAATATTAGTGTGATTGAATTTCCATTTTTATAAACGAATTGGTGTGGTTTTTGTTTAAAATTTGGTAGTGAAGATTATTTTACATAACATTTTTATTTCAGACGAATTTTAGCCGCTTGATATATATAGCCTACACTATTATGGAATATGTAGCTATACTATTGGCTTGTGCTGTCTACTTACTGCTTATTGGGATCCGTGAGTATTTTTTTACGTAATAATGAAAAAAATATTTGTATGCGTTTTAGGTAAAAACGTGATTTCTATGAATATACAGTAAATATTTGTTTTAGCGCCACCTATAAACATTTTCTCGAACTAAATGTATATTTTTGTTACAGTGGTTATAATTAACGAGGCTTTCTGCAAGGCCACATGCTTGACCAACGCACGGAACTTCCACGCCCAGCGTGAAGCAGATGTAGAAATAAATGAACAGCTGCCATCAAAAACTGTCACGAAACAACCGTTCAGAGGTTCTAGCAAAAGTGACTCTATAGAAATGATGTACGTTTCATAAAATAGCAACACGTAGTTCCGCTACTCGAAGAAAGATGGCTCTGTAACATCTTATGATTTTAAATTTGAAGTCTATATAAAAACGAGAAATGCTAGTTACTGCAGTAAAAACAACACTTGTTTGGATCTCTTTAATCATCGTAACACTTAGAATGTACTACTTTACACAATAACTAGTTAATTAAAGCGAAATTAATAAATACACAAGTGTAACTTAAAAGTAACTTTGTTTTAATACTACTTAATCTTAACTACCAGTTCCGTAACATTCAATTTTTCACCGAATTTTTCATCATAATATTTAATATATATATATATATAATTATTTAATTTCATTGTCTTTCATAGAAAAACAAATATAGGTACAATATTATCTCAAAAAGATAATCAGCAAAATCATTTACTATAATAACTTGTGAGAGTGTGAATTGTTTATAAGTAGGTTTTTGATCGTATTTTTTTAAATCTTCTAAACATTTCCATCTACAACGGCTCCTTTTATCCAATAACTGCTGATTTATCTTACTAAAAGTAAGTACTTTAAAACTTTCCAAATATACACATTCACTCGTCACAAATAACCTATTTTCATAATTAATATCAAAATTTTAAAGTAGGCACTAATCATTGTTTCTATAGTTCATCCAGGAATATCTTATTCATGGGTACTTTGTCGAATATTTTATTAGTAACATCCTGGAATACGGAGCTGAGAGATTTTTCGTAGGATTCCTTGAGTTCGTTGAATACCAGGTCTGAGTTCTCGTTCAGGAACCTGTAAACAATATGTGAAATTAGTTTTTTTGCTGATCAGGAGTATCATGATTTGTTTGTAATTTTAAAGGACTTGTTTCATTTTGCGGCTGGACAGTGTACGTACGTCTACCAAAAAATATTTAAATAACATTGTGTAATTATTAAACTTGCATTAGTTGCCTACTTCATAGTGTAGGTACAAAAATATCTAAGAATTATGGCATCCCTGGAAGATTTTTATATCCTAAGTTGACTCCAATAATCACATCAGTCTATCAATTGTACCACCCGTCACAAATAACAAAATTGGCACTTCAAAAACGCGTAAATTGCCTTTTTGCGTAAATAAGGTAGGAATTTGATTCGAAATTAATTTTATTTACTGCGATAAGTTACATTATTTTGAATTTGGTCTAAATGTAATGATTAGTGATATCTAACGTTTTTATAGTATCATATAGACTGTCCTGGCCGGGGCTCTATACATTAATGAAACATCTTTTTTCTATTTGAGAGAAGCTTTGAAGTGAGGGTGTTTGCTGTTCTAACAACTTTCAATTGCATTAGTAACAGCGGAAATTAATTTACCGGTCTTAATACTGATGGTAAGATTGGTAGTAACACTGAAAATAAAAAGATTTTGATAATAACACCTTTATCGCGAATAACGACTCAAATAAATGTGTCTATATTTTCAATACATGATAGGTCAACTGTCATGCTATCGCTGCAGATTGGACAGGGGTGCGTTCCGTGCCTACACTCTAGGTGCAACTATTCGCTCTTCTCGCGTTCGCTTCCTCTGTGTAAATAACAACTGACGCGTTAGGAGCGTCCGTTAGGTGCCACTATTTAACGATCAAAATAGCTCAGTTTAAACATTCTGACGTTTATCTGACAGTTGACAATAGATGGCTATAGCAATAAAGGCTATAGGTATACTCACGTGTTCATCTGATCGCCCAGCCGCTTGTCGCCATTGAAGAGGTTAGAGAAGTACAGTATAACGCGCTGCGGTATAAACTTGACACGGTACTGTTTGATGTGCATGTACGTCTCACCGTCCCTTACCACCGGCTCGCCAATCAGGTCGTGCTTTACCACCAGGTTCACTGGAACACATTTTATTACATTATTAATTTGGCGTCATACGTACGATCTTTTTGCTCAAGTTAAAAAAAAAGAAGAAATACTACGAGTAAAACTTTAATACTTCATTTTATAGCGTTTTTATATTTCCCAAGAACGCAGCGTTACTCTAAATTTTGTAATTTATATATGAAAAGCAATGAAATCAACATTACTTTAAAAAAAACCTTATAAATGTAATGTTTTTTATTCATATAATAAAATTGACTAACTCTTGTTTAACTACTTGCCGCTAGATGGCGCTACCCGTACCCAAACTTTTCTAGACATTACTCCGATCCCAATCTTACCCATGGTAATGTTAGCGACTCCTTTCCCCTGGATGGGCAGAACCAATATCCTGCCCTTCATCACGTAGTCTGCTATGAACTCCATCTTGGGAGTCCGGGAGTCCGTGCGCAGCCGGTAGTGGGGCAGATCCGCTCTGGAACACGGTAGTTACAAATTATTAGAATCGACCCACCCTCAACTGTAACACTGTGACTGGTTTGCACATAAATATTAAAAAAATCCCAACCAGATACTCGTTGGGCATACTTTTTTTTAAATAATCCCAGCCAGTAGCACTGACATTAGTTTACTTTTTACTAAATTCTAGACAGTCACAGGTCGCAGCCGTAACAACGTGGAACTGTCAGACTCATACAAATATGACAATTGCCCCGTGAATTGTGTTTTATTTTGCAAGGTATTAAAATAATTATGTATGCTAACGAAAATGGCTTAAATTATTTTATTATGATAAATATTAACTAAATATCAAATAGACTATAAAATTGTATGAGTCTTAGGAATCGCTACTAACTTAAACATATTCTCTTACTTGTAAGTGGTGAGCACGGAGTCTGTGAGTCCTCGTAGCTTGATGTTCTTGTAGTTCTGTGTGATGGTGACGGGTCCGGCACCAGACTCTATGTTTATACTGGCCACGTGCAGAGGCTCCATCGGCGGGACGGACAGAGAGGAGATACCTGCAACCAACACCGACCAGATCTAAGACTTATAGGCCTAAGTTGACCGTTTATTATCTTCCAGAAAAGGGTAAGGAAAAGTTAAGCGTTTTTGGTCCATTGAATCCTAGTTCTAAGAGTTATTAAAATAAATATGCGCTAAACTCGTAGATGCCACTGGTGACAAGAGAGCTGGCTCATTTTTTCAGACTTTTAATCATTTTTACAGTTTAGGTTCTTTTTAAGTTACTTTGCTTACTACTATTTTAGTAAGGAATAAATAAAAATACGTCTAGTTTCACATGTATTACTAACTTGACTCCCCGCACATCAAACATTCACAAGGTTATACATACCTACATACAAATATACAGTTGAAACAACATAGCCCTCCTTGAAGCAGTCGGGCTAATATTGACAAAAAACTGTTCAGTTCGGTACCTGATTTAAAAAAAAATAATTTGGATAAATTTTTATGCCAGAGAAGAGATTCCTTAAACCAGAATTAACCAGATCAGATCAGATTAAAAAAAAAACATATAACAGATTCAAGAGTAATTAATAGTTGGAGGTGAAGTTTGAGGTTCTGTTCTAGGCAAGCTTGCTGCAACTTAAGGTACCTACGTTTTCAAGACGGCCTGTAGGGAGCAAACTACACTATTAGATTCCTATAAAACTGATTCCAAATCCAAAACCAGTGGCGAGATGTTGTCAAACAGAAGTTTATTTGCTATACAAAAAGATGCCTCTGATCGATTTGGTCAGACTCCGGGCTGTGCCACACGTCACAAACAACCCGAATCATTGCCTTTATAGGAAAATCTGGTAACTGGTAGGTACTGGTACATTGTTATCCAACGAGGCAATGCACGTATTGTAATGGTTACTTTTGCACCAGGAGTAGCTTGAGGTGGGTTATTTGTTTAATGATGTTATAGTATAGAATAATGAATAATAGAATGTAGTTTATTTGTGACAAAAAACAACAAGCAATTTTGAACATAAATAGAAATTACAATAGTAAGGAAGCATGTTTTTGTCACAAGCCGATCCCAATTCAGCATTATGGCAATTGCAGCAAATATAATTTTACCGACCGTTCTTCATTTTCCTGAGCGCGTCCGGCACAGCTTGTTTGAGGCAGTCGTTGAGCTTAGCGTCCTTCTGCTTACATCTTATGAAGTCGTCCGCTGGAAAGGGAGAAAATATAACATTTAGATAAACTTGACAAGTTTTTGTTTACCTCTGCTGGCAAGTAGATTTGGAAGCGACCAGAACAAATTTTCCATCTTCATTTTTAGAAATAATCCATAACCTCGGTCTGCTAAAAAAATCTTTAAGGTGTCTATGCGTCTTAATTTCGCTAAGATTTATTTGTCACTACGAATTCATAGTCTCGGAATTACTTGCTCGCGTACAATCAATGAGGTACGAACACTAAACTTCTGCATCAATGCGTACGACGAAACCATGAACTTCACAGACGAAATAATTGCTAGACTCGAAGCAAAGTCGCTCGCGAATAATAACTCTACTGTATTAAAGTAGTTGACAATTCATCATATCTTATTTCGCATCATATATGGGTTCCGTTTCATCTGTGCTGCTATATTTTAATCCGAATCGTAGTTTGAAATCAGGCGAGATGCGCTCAAACACAAGCATATTTATCACACTGATATTATAAAGGCTAAACTTTGTATGTGTGTTTGTTTGTTCTTGCTTCACGCTCAAACGGCTGAACGGATTTGAATGAAATTTGACACGAAGATAGCTTATACCCTGGATATAGACATAGGACATGGGCTATTTTTTATCCCGGAAAATTGAAGAGTTCCCATGGGATGATCAAATATTTACCGCGGGTAAGACTGCAGGGCGCAACTGGTTGTAGGTATATAAAAAATATATATGTAGTATTAGATTGCAGTCGTCGCGGCTGTGGTCGGCGTGCAACAACCCCGGCTGACCTTGTACCGGTTGCGATACGTAATCGCAGTCATAGTGCCGGGCGGGTTGCCAAACTGTGGTCACGTTGTTCGCCACCCATCACCACACCACGCGGGACATCACCAACTATTCACTATTTCTCTAATATTTTCTTTAACCCGCTTCGTAAATCAAATTATGAGGAACTTAAAGAAAAAAAAAAGAGCGACGACCCCGATTCAGGCAGGTTAAACTAACTGAACTAACCTAATTTAACAGTTCTTAAATTGTCTCCTCTCTTTTTGTTTCCAAAAGTAAGAGAAGGATGGATGTAATTTTATAAACTTCTAGTTTAGTCTGTGTGACTGGCCGAACTGGGGTCAATATTAGCGCAGACTTATAGGCCTAGCTAGGCCGTTTATTATCTTCGAGAAAAGGGTAATAAGGATTAAATAAAAATACTTCTAGTTTAACAAACACGACCAACTTGAGATACAGACATCAATATCGTAGGTTCACATACTTATGTTATACATACATACGAATATAAGTTCAATCGAAACAACATAACTTTTTACAGTTACCAGTTACCTACCTTATTTGGCATTTAAAAAACCAAACTGGAAAATATATTTTAATGTAATGTATGTAAGAACAAACAGAAAGTATAACGCAATCACTAGTCATACATAGTCTTAGCAAAAACGAAAAAAAAAAACTCTTAACAAACAAAAAGATTTACTAGAATTTATATTTTTTTTCTACGTTACAAAAATCAAGCGAAGTATTAACACTAACATTTTGTAAACAAGAAGATAGATATTACACAATATTGACCCTCAGTCTCACGCTGTTGCACAATTTACTTTCTTCAATGAAGTAACTATACAGGGTTATCGGTTAGTGTGTTCTCGGCCGAGGGTACACTGCCGGGCATTAAAGCTACAAACTAAAAAAAAGTTGTCGGGGAAATTGCGAATGTACACTTACAATTATCTAAAACCTATGGGCAAAAGCCTTTATTAAGACAAATAATTTGATTCGCGTTGCGTCTCAACGCGCTATCCTATATAGACCGCACACTATCCACTCACAAAGAGACTAAAGGATCTAAAATGGCCGCTTTAGCAGAGTCATAATATGGAAATATGAGTTTTTAATGTATTTAATGTATTATGAACTAAAATATTTATTAATTTGACAGTAATTTTGTGATAATTTGATAAATACGGATTTTTTTTTTGTTTTAGTATTGTAATTTATTGTATATAATATGTGAGATAATTGTTACTGCTATATAACAGTTTTTATCTCAATAAATAATTATTTATCGTTTAATCATTTATTGACCTGGCTTGATCCTGGCTCCTGGCTTTTTATATTCACTCTAGGGGTCTCCGCCACAAGACAAGTTAGAGTCGGGGCCTCTGTGTCAGGTCTGTCGCTGATTTCAAACTTAGCCAAGCATGAAAACAAGCCGAGTCGTTAAGAAACGCAAATCGAAAATAACACATAGCACATTCCATAAACTGAACTTTGAACGTGACATAAAACAGATTTCAAGCATTATTAATTTAGAGTGAGATTAGAGCACTAATTTTTCCATATGTATCTATGTATGTTATTTGCCATCTCTTTTTAACAAATTTCGTAGTGTTATTGTCAAAAATGGCCTTTTCCTTCATGTTTAATCTTTAAAATTTCAATCAAGGTTTTTCGAAACGACGCATTTCTTCAAAATATACTACTAGATTTGATTTAAGGGCATCAATGACAATCGATTACAACCGAAACCACCCAGAAAGTCTTGTCGCAGGATATTAAAGCCAACCCAACATCAGACAAAGACTGGAAGTGCCAAAACGATATGAATCTCATGCTTCCAAATCGGTTTCCCATCATGAGGGTATTTCTACTACACCTGACGCAATAGGAGCGGAACTGTTGTGCCAGCTACCCAGAGCTGTGCTCCGTTATTTTAAGGAGCTATATTTACTTTTTGGAAGAGCCTGTACTCCGCGACACGGGTGTTGCCCAGTGTGGAGTCTAGAGTACACCAGTTTCTACTATAGGTACTTTATACGAAAAATGTTTATTCAGCTATTACAACGATACAACACCCGTGTCGCGGAGTACAGGCTCTTCCAAAAAGTAAATATAGCTCCTTAAAATGCACGAGTATCTTAGTATCTAAATTTGTTAATGCATATTACTAATTTTCAGATAATTCAAATTGAAAATATATTTATTTCAGGCAACAATATGATATACAATAAGTATACCTCAAACTGATAACCCTGTATGTACTAGTTATTCCGTATCAATTACATTGCAGAATAAAGGTCCTAGTACACCGGGATGACTTAATACCGATTGTGACTTACTATATTAATTTATGTGACATTCACATAGACAAAGAGGAATTTTTATTCCCATTCGTCCCCTTACGAGGACAAATTGAGGTGACTAACAGGAATAAATGTATTAACAAAAAGTGTATTCTGACTTTGATTGAGCAGGTGAGTTAATTTTTTTTAGTTAGTTTGAACCATACCAGTTGTATGGTTTTTAAATCAAGACCGATTTTGGTATAATGTTTAAGGGAGTAATTCCGGAAAATATAAAAAAGCGATTCCTCCTTGATGGATTCGGTTTATGAATACTTTAATCGTACCTACTGCTAAACTTGACGAAGAAACTTTGAAATGTTACGAGTACATTTATGTTATTTTAAAGTTCGTCAAGTTTAGCAACATGAAATGAAATGATTATTTACTTTACAACTATAACATAATAACTATTATTCATATTAAAGTTTAGTTGGTTTGATACGGTGTTCTGCTAAATCTTATGCCTTGTTACGGTAAAGTAAGCCGTCTGCTGTTACGTTTTATAATAATTTTATTAGTGTTTGTAACACATGTGTGTGTTTTAGTGTTTGTGTGTGATTTTAGTGAAACGTAAATGAAGTAGATTGAATGTGGTGTGCTTACTCCAGTGTAACGTTACGACAGTGCAAGTATCTAAAGGTGTTAGGTTAGGTCGCGGTTGCAATGCCTACCACGACACAACCCAATACGTAACTTTACTTCCTAGCGCTTTGCTGAATAATTCTATTTAATTATTTATTTCATAGGTCATCCAACAGCGTTACAATCACAATAGAATACAGACATCACGGATAGCAACATAATAAATAGCTCTCGAGCGTTGAACACATAGAGTACAATACGATATCCAAATAGAGTGAAGAAAATGAAGGAATAATGTATGTATAAGATTTATAAGTTTAATGTTTTAAGAACCTAGTTTAATAATATTAATTTAAATGTAATAAAACTTGCCTGTAACGAACGTTATTTTTAAAGATCAATAAATATGACTTTACTTTACTATGAGTTATCTTTAGGTGACTTTAAATATTGAAATACCAAGTTTCAGGTGAATGTTAACAATTTTAACACGAATTTAATTTAATTTTATTTTATTAGAGAAAAAAAATATATAATCCAAATGACAGCATGCTTAAAATTTTTATTTATATTATTTTTTATGATTCCTTTATGTTTTATAAAAAATAGATTTTTGAATGGAATTTATAAAAAATATAAATGAATAATATTATTTATATTGTTATTTTTTTTTCTTTGTTTAATTTTTCAATGATATTAGTTGTTCTATTCGTCAGGCATTGCACTAATATACGTATTATTTTTAATATAAAATCGCCTTATTTAGTCTTGTTGTCTTTATTTCTCCTGAGGATGTTTCCTATGCTAGACGCCGCACAGAGCAGTCTGCAAAAGCAAAAACACTGCAATCTTAATTATTATATATATTTTCATTGATAATCTTGTTTAATCTATACTAAAATCTATATAGAGTTGAGTGTAGATTAAACAATATTTGTATACTCGTATATAAAAGTGTAACTCCTGAGACTGACTGATATTCGCTAGGAATCAACGCAGACGCTAAACCACTGAATTTAGAGAAATGAAATTCGGAGGGTTTAATCATAATTTAACCCTTTTTCGAAAAAATACATCAATCAAAAATTCCTGACGACTGAAAAAATCTAAAAATTCGTAGAACCCAAGTTTACAAGTTTCGTCGATAGTTTGGACACTACGACTTCCGATTAGTTACTCAAAAATTCCAGGAGACTTATCAATACATAAACATACAAACTGATAGACGAAAGAAAAAAAATGCCAGACCCGAAGTAGAGACACTTAGCTTGCTTCGCTCGCTCGGTCAAATTCTACATGCGAAAGTGTGTTAGTTTGTTCTTCTTCCACTCAGCAACTGAGTGGCAGATCAACATTTTTTTTGCATAGAACTCTTTGGTCCTCGAACTAAGCCATAAACTATACCCTATAACTATACTATTTAGCGATAAGGCCGCCATTTATAGCACTATAGTGTTGTTGATCTATTCGTCATTTTGTGACAAGTGTTGTCACAAAATATATTTTGTAACATTTTTTCTCTTGTATTTAATTTTATTGTCTGTCTGCAATAAAGCATTGATATATCTATCTATCTATAACCGGGAAAACAAACATACCACAGGCCGCAGGACTAAGCCAGTTTTCTATAAACAAGTCGCATTTCTCGTAGTTAGCCTTCATGCATCCAAAGAAGCGAATGCCGATCACCCAACAGACTCCCTTGCTTTCATCTTGCACTGCGGTTTGCACAAGCAGGCGACCTCGACAACGTTTCGGCAACTCCAGAGATTGTCGATTGCTGTCATGATGAAACTGACATCGAGGAATATTCCAATATGTATGTCGAAGATAATGTACGAGAGGGTGCGAGAATCTGCTGGTTATTGGAGCAGCATATCAGTCTCAAATTCTAACGTAACGAAGTTCATTTAAAACAGTTTTGTTTCCGTTCGCTCTCTTTATTTATAGAGAGTTTAATTTGCTTAAGAACCTCCGAATTTTTGGCCAGTGAAATCGGCAGTTGTATCTTTTTATCAAAGATTGTTTTAATAGATTATCTCCCTAGTGCTTGATGACTTATATAGGTTGACTCATAACCCTCTGACATGATCTATGTGATAACAAACTGCAATTTTAATTTAAAATATCTTCTGTAATTCAAAACATCGTTTATTGGCAATTGCCGCTCGAGGGGTCATTAATTACCGGATTTAATGTAATTCAGCTGTTGTCAATGGACTTCCAACTACATTAAGTACGATAATGGAGATATGTGAGTGTTACAAATCCATTATTATACACAGGAATACTAGAATTATAGAGTCATCGTTCTTGTGTAACGAACAACCATAATAAAATATTATACTATTAACTAAACATAGCAATCAATATGTAAACAATATGTGATGAGAACTATTCAACTAACAACTAATATTAAGTAATCGTATATAAATAATAATAATATGGGGCAACATCCACACAAAGGTCTTTAGGTCCCAAACTATGCAATGCTATGGTGACCTGATGACTGATATATATACTTAGATTTATAAGTTTAATTTTTTAAGTAATTATTAATTCAAATGTAATAAGACTTGCCTGTAACGAACATTATTTATAGGTCAATAAATATTACTTTACTTTACTATAAATAGAAGCTATTTAATTGTTTGGACCCCTACGAAAAACGGCTTGGAGATGATTTGATCCTATCCTCACTAGGGTCCCTCCCGTGCAATAGATGCTAAAGAATCCAAAAACACGTACAATGACATTGAAATAACTATTATCAAAATGAAATACCTTTATCATATACCTACAGAAGAGAAAGTAAAAGTCCTACCGTTCCGTTCCACAGAGAAAGTTTCAGCTGTTAACGAATGCACTTACGTCACTTGTTAATCATTACAGCGTGATAACGTACCTCTCGTAATAGCTATCATAATCGTAATCACTAATATAATCGTAATTGTTGTTAATTGGGTAAAACTACACTGAATATTAGGAATTAACTATGTATATAAATTCAGCGAACTGTTCAACTCGCAACCAAATTATTTTGCGACAAAAGAAATGACAAATTTTTGACCGAATTTTGTCTTATTTAGATTTTTTTCATATTTTTGTCATATATGCTACCTGAATGAGGCTGCAGATCCTTCTTGCTTGTTTCTTAGCACAAATTAGTTATTAAATATGATCGCAAACAATACAGAAGATCTTCGACACCAGGAAGAGAGAACTCTTTAACGAAGTCATTGTACTTCCGTGTTTTCATTTCCTCTTAACACGAGCATGTACGTTAATAACACACCGACCCACTTACATTATTATATCAGTTTTTACGATCTTTCAAAGGAACTGAAACAGTGTTAAAGTTGTAACTAAGTCGCGCCCTTGTTCCTCACACGTAATAATGAAAAAATACGTAAGTGTGCTTATTAGTCTTTTTTTCTTCTTTTCTTTAGCAGCTGAGAGGCAGATCGACTTGATTTATTGCACAGAGATAGTGGGAGAATGTCATAGGCTACTTCGGTCATGGTGCGTAATGCCACCAGTAAAAGATAGTCAAGTAATAAATCACAACACAAACATGAGCGAAATTTATTAAAAATGGAAAGGAAGTACTACCAATAAACATCTGGACATTCCATCAAGATTTCGTAGAATTCGCGAGTCAGGTCATGGTCATGGTCACCGACACTTGCATGTAAATTATTTCATTGTCCACCCAACAAACATACAATTTATATTCCATAGCGGTGAGCATGGACGAATAAATGGCACCAAACATGGCTGCACCCGTGGCAACTGCTGTGTTATTCTGTGTCCAAAGCCTTGGTGCAACGACTTGGATGTATTAATTATGGAACGTATAATGTAGTCAGACAAATATATACATTAGATAACGAACAACAAACGTAAGAATCCTGGATATGTATCTACGAAAATATTCTTATAAAAAATAATTTTAATATTAATAAAAACACTAAGAATAATTTATAAAATTGCGCTATTTTTCCGAATATAGCGTTTATTTTGCGACTACTTACACTGTGAAGTCTATAACTAGGCTCTAAATGATGTAGAATAAATAGACTCTATCGAAAAAAAGTAGTTTTATCTCAATGTAGCATTGGCAAAACTCTAAGAAAATTGGTGTGGTTACGCGGATATCAAAAAGACTGCTATGAATATTTATTTGTAATAAAAGGATGGTTGTTTATTGATTTTCATTAAATTTTCAGCAGTTTAAAGCTAAGAGTAAGAATTAGTACTATAATAAACAAGTTACAAGCCCGAGAGTTTTTGTTCATCGTCTGTACCTAACATTTTTTCTATTGACGTGGCATTTAACGAATCTTCGAGGAGGGCGAGGGCCTTGACATTTTACGCAGACTCTTTAAGAGGTATTTCATGTATGCATTACTTGTGTTTTTGTACTGAGAATTATGTTGATTAAACACGCTCTATTCATTCACAATTTAAATATTAGTCTTTAAATAATTGAAATCTGCCAAAAATCGATACACTTATAATTGCTATTTCACTATTACAGGCAATAGTTTTTTGGTTTATGTTTTTCTTGGTATGGCATGTTAAAACGCGTATTAACACACGATACAAACACACGAAACTTAACTGAATAAAATTATGAGCGCCTGTATCTGAGTTCCATGTCCAATGCTAATGTGTCCACGCTCAAGGGCCAGCAGACAGTTTGATGGTAAACCAGCGATCGTGAATGGGTGATTATCTCGGAATGTCATAAAGGACAAAGGGTTCCTTATTGGCAGGTGCTTGGCTCTTTATGAAGATTTCATTATTGTACTAACAATGGGCAAGGAACCCTTGGCGTAACATTGATACCTATAGGTAAGCTAACAGCTAATATAAGTTGTAGTTCTACGAACGGTTGAACTAATGACCAAAATTACTGAAAAACTAAATTACTAACAATGTAACAAAATTTTAATCTTATATAAATTTTTATTCACTTTCCAGTTACAGATTGAACTGAATTCTTGAAAAACTAATACTTGTTTATGATAAAAAAAGGCTAAAAATATTTATTTTAAAAAACTGACATATTTTTTAAAATTATTTGTATCGCTTGTTCATAACTTTGTTTTTTAGATTTACTCCTATTGCTAGTAGGCGTGACAAATCAACTATATTTTATCCCCAGATGGTTTGTGAACATACCTCACATATACCTATTTAAACGGAATGCCTAAAGGTTGACGCCGAATTGCGCTAATTTTTTTTCTGCTTTTCTTTAATAATCTACTAAAGTTAGTTCATTAAGTAATTAGTAATAAGCAAGTATTTAAAATAAAATAAATGACGTACAGTCATTAATTTAATCGTCAATTAGATTAGTCAAACTTTGTCTAGGCTAGATCAAAATTAACGAAATTAAGTAATAAATAGTAGACGTTTTGTTAATGTTAACAAAGGCACAAACCCGTTTAAAAAAAAGTAATAAGAGTTTCTTATCACAGAAATTGCAATTAAATTGTTGCTTAACTCAAAATGTATTAAACTACATAAAGAAGCTTCAAATTAAAAAGCTCCAACACACAAAACAAAAACAAACTAAAAATAAACTTACGCAACGAAATCTCCGCACTGACAAAACAGTATATCGTAGACACCAACAAAACGTTCAAAAACATTTTCGAAATAATATATTACTAAAGCCGAGCACAGACTTGCGGACGCGGCGGTTACAACGAAACTAAATCGCGCGTGTGATCTCACCTGTATTTATGCGTTCCGGATTGCACAGCTTTAATATACAGATGATTGCTCGAAAATGAAATATTGCAGATGTTTGTATACACGCTGAGATGTCGCGACATCGCTACCACAATACGCATTGCATAGATATGTGGCTGTAATAAATAATTGAAGTGATTTGAATTTCATTTCATTTATTATAGAAGAGATGTTTCAAAAATGTACGGAGCTCCGGCCAGGACGGTGTACATGATACGATAAATACGTTAGGGACTATTTATCAACCAAAATTAAAATAACGTAACTTATCGCAGTGTACAAAATTAATTTCCAATCAAAATATTGCCACGTTACTTACGTGAACTAATAAAAAAGTGATTTATGCGTTTTAATTGTGTCAATTTTGACATTTCTGTCGACTGGTACAATTGATAGACCGATGTGACCATTGAAGTCAGCTAAGGATTCATAAATCTTCCAGGGATGCTATATTACCTCTACATTTCACAGAATTTAGATATTTTTGTACACAATGAAAGAGGCGACTGGTGCATTTTTCATTAATACACAGTATTAGGTATATTTTGGTAGACTTACCTGGCCGAAAATGAAACAAGTCCTTTGACTTGTAGTTAACATGTTTTTATTTAAGTATGCACGTATCGACCCATAGCGTCCCACTGCATGGCGCGGGTCTCCCCTATGAAGGGGGTGTAGGCCATAGTCATCACGCTGGCCAAATTGCGGGTTGACTTCCTTCTCCGACAAGCAGGTTTTAAGTATTATTATCTTATTGCGAATTCAAGTAGTACTAGTGAACAGAACAAATGTCAAATGTAGCCTTCATTATTATGATTATACGCATTTGCCATTATTTAGTTTATAGAAGAAATCTGTTTATAGCGTATTAATCTATCTATATAAAATAGTAAGTCCTGACTGACTGACTGATATTTGCTAGGAATCAACGTAGAACCTAAACCACTGCACCTAGACACATGAAATTTGGAGAGTGTATTCATTATAGGATGTAGAGATTAAAGTAACAAAGGATATTTGGAAATTCTGACCCTAGAGAGGTCAACTTTAAATTCCATTTAATGTCGCAGGTAACGCCGCGGATGATAGCTACCATTAATAGATATAAGATTATAACAGCTACAAAATACAAAAATCAATTAGCATTTAGTATATATCATCTTTAGATAATAAAATGGCAGTAAAATACAAAGATAATTATATATTCTAATAAAACGTGCATAGCAATAAAGGTCAGCGATTAAGATTGTGTTTAATTAAAGGTACTTAAATACTTTTAGTAAATTGAAGAACATAATCTATATGCAATTTGATATAAACTACGCCTGTTTTTAACCGACTGCGAAAGAAGGTTATTTAGGCGTACTGCATCAGTATTGAAGAACACTGGTTTTTGGACCTTCTTACTTCTCCGTGTCAGCCTAAGCCTAAGTCGAGGGACAGGGGAAATATTTGCCATTTTACTTATAACGCACCCATATAGTACTTTCCATTGTTCTTTCTCTTAAACCTTTCGCTTGGTCTCAGTTCACGTCAGCTTAGCTTCTGCAATTGTAGCCAGAGGTCCGACTTGGTAGTTTTTGACAAATTTAGTAGTTTTTCCCGCGCACCTGATTATTGGATAGGTGGAACTATAGTTTCGTTCACATTCTGTGAACTTCATCACGTCATGAAATGAGTCGGTCGTCTCGCCACAACGAAAGCAAGTATTGCAATCGTCGTTTATTAAATAAAATTAAGTTCAATACAAATAGTCCATTAAAATGTTACATGAGCTTTACATTTTTAGAGCACGCAATTTTATTTTTGGGACATGTGTGGGGGGTCAATAGAAGCATAACCCTAAGTTTGTGGGATTGCCGCCTTTGTCCCCCGGCTGGATCTTGTAAAGAGAAGTGCAAACATCTAATGCAATTATAATACTGAAACATATCAAATATCAGACCTGGGTCCCACTTCTTTATGGACAGGTTTTGCTTGCGTCAATTATGTGGATTCTAATGCCTATCTCGAAGATGATCATAGCCATTTACGTAGCGTAGAGTCTTTAGCCTGAAGATTCAATTCAAGATAGACACAGTGCCTGAAGTTCAGTCTCCAAAGGTACGCGTTGCTATAGTGTCAGACCAGAACATCTATCTATATCTACTTTCATTTACAAAACAAACTGTCTCGTAGTGTTTGATAAAATTCAAATGGGATCTGTAAAGTCCTTTCAAACAAATATATAATTTTCTAAAAATCGGTACTGACCTACATGCGTCTATAGGAACCGGATATAATTAAAACGGACATACCTACATTTAAAAAAAAAGATTCCGATGAACAAATAGGCGTAACTTTTTGAAATCAAAAAAAGCCGTAGATAAAATATGGCAGTAATTTTCTTGTAGGATACAATTAGATAATTCAATTTTCAATGCCAATGACGAGGGTGTACAAAAAGTAGAGCTTTTTGTCTGATCATCAATCAATCGTGTTGTTAAATCTAAAGTGTTTTTCCGTCATACGTGATTACTTTATTTGTTACGGAAAATAACGCCAGCGTCCGCCATTGACCTACACCAGACCGGTACCAGTAATGTCTTGTAATATTTTGCAATTTGCATATAACGTCACATATTTTGTAATAACATGTCGAGATTAACTTCCTTTGCAAGATATTTGGTTGCAGATTTCACCTTGAAATTTTCTAGATCGATGTTCGACTGGTTTTTGTTTTCTTGTGTGTTCTCTCTATGTTTTCTTTGGTTTTTAATGTAAATTCAATAATTTTATTTATGACGTAGTACAGACATTAAGTATATTATAAATGAACACAAGAAAAATGCAACCCTAGATAAAAATGGATCTAAGAAATAATACTTAAAAAAAATGGAAACCGTCTCAAACTCAACAGCCAAAACTTACTTAACTTACAAAACAGATTCAAAATTTCTTTACATTGCATTTGCAATGAAAAGAAATTTTGAATCTGTTAACGTTAAGTTCTTTTTTTTTAATAAAACTGTTGCTTAATAATATCCATATGGGACCAGTAGGAAAATTAGTCAGTCCAACCATCTCTGAGGAACTGGAGAATGTACATTAAAAAAAAGTAAGTACCTCAGAACCTTGCGGCTTAATGAGTACCTCCCGATCCAAATACTCTAACACGCAAGATTTATGCAAAACTTCGTAGAACTTTTTTCATTATCAATTTCATTTCAATAGATGACGAGTGATCTACCTAAATGCATAATAGGTCACAAAGGTATGAATGCAAAATACATATCAAACGACATCATGAGTTTATAATTCATATTTATTCTAATTCAAATAACAATCACATCAGCCTTACTAAAATCTCTATAACTATAATTATCTTTAGTTACGAACTCTTGGTAACCTTTCTGATACTTCAAAGCTAAAGAATTCCCGGGCAGCGTAGAATTGAACAGAGAATTCCCAAAGCCATCCAAATTGATAACCCCAAAGAAGACTACTTCGCTGTCCTTCTGCCTCTCTTCTTTCCTCTTCTCTGTTATGATCAAAGGTTCTTTTACAGGCAGCAACAGCATAATGTCTTGGTTCTTTTTACCAATGGTGACTTTAGCTTGTATAGTGCCGTTTATTTTCGTAGCTTCATCGATGTTTAATTCCATTGGCAAATGACATTCTACGCATCTGACTTGGTTAGTATGATCTGTGTTTAAAGGCACAGGAAAGAGTCTATCGTTTAAATAGAATCTATAAACGCATGTATGACCTTGAAGCCTAGTCGCACTTCCTCGGTTTTTGATTCTAGACTTGGCTGAATGGCATTCGAAATAGTTTTTCTGACGGAATTCTTTCAGATGTCTCAAACTTACTTCGTCGTCTATATCTAGGAATGTTACATCTTCGCAATCGTCTGGGTATATCTTGAATATTGAGTCTGAATGATATTCGGATACCTCTTTGATGGTGTCTAGGGATATCTTTTTAAAATCGTTCGTAACGTCTTCAGTTGATTCTGTTGATCGATAGTTTTCGTTTATGTAATATTGCTGAACTGGTTGTGGTTTTTTAATTCTTTCGTTATTATGTCTAGTTGAGTATCCATTTTTAGCTGTCTTCGTGCTTCTTGAAGCTTTCATGGTAGTGGTTATGGATCGGACGTTTTTTGTATCTGAATTTACTCTTTTAACTTCTGTGGGAGTTGGTACGGCGTCTCCACAATTTTTGCAGTAGTCTATAATTTGTTTATCTTTTTGCACAGTGAAGTCTGATTTTGTGGTCTTTTTTGACGTATTTTTTCCGTGGTTTAAAACACCAGCTGAGGCTGTCTTTTGGTTGTTATTAGAGTTTTGAGGCACTATTCTGGATGGTATGATTATTCGAGGGTTACACACTCTTGTTTTTGAAGACTTTGCAGAACTTCCTCTAGAAATGCTAAATCGGCAACTAGAAGTTTTGGATGAATGACTATTTAGTTTGTTTGTAGACATTTTTATGATTGATTTCGTGGAATGCAGCAGTTAGTAAAGTTGTAAATAAAAGGTTGTCATGGCAACCTGCTTTTATCGAAATGTTCGTTCAAAAACATAATTCAGAGTATCATTTTTGAAACTCTGATGGTTTTATTTAAAACTTAAATAAAATGAACTTGATATTCCTTATCTTTATTATTAGCGCTGTTTCATTTGTTTAAATAAAATTGTAATTTGACTGATCTTCATATCTGACATCTAGTGTTGAGTAGCTACACTAAAACAAGAAGCACTTTCATACATGTACGTCTAGTCTACACAGTGTCTATAAACGACACTAGATGACGCTAAAATAATTTGTTAAATAAATAATTTTAGTTACCTACACTAAATTATTTTGTAATTTTTTACGAAATCTAGAAGTAAGAATTTACCATAAAAATAAAAGAAAAGTAAACACAAATAAAATATTTTACATGAAATACCACCTTGATAAATTAAAATGCTGCAGCTAGCAGATATGATAGCTACCTTTACTATTTTAAAATACTTTTTCCATTAAAATAATAAAGCAATATACAGTAATAACAATACTAAATAATAATAATAAAAGTAATATTATTCAAAAGTTTACATGAGATAAGTACTACTACTAAAAACCAATAGTAATAATTTACTTCATGAACAGAAAAATACTCAGTAAGATTTATTTCAACCGTAGCGCAAATGGACAAAACTTGTTTAATTCAAAGCCCATTTAGTTCGTCTAGAACAAAAGCGCCATAAGTTGGTAATGTGAGTTTTTGAGTTTGTCGTAAAACTTGCACCAACTAACTGAAAGTAGTTGGGTTGGTTAGGTAATCACTATCGGCTAAGTACACCTCTAATACTTAGCCGAAAGGGGGTCATTATACTCATCTTAAGGAACAACTATCACTATGGAAACTGTAGATTCGAGAAAACATTTTGCTTTTTCATAACATTTTGTCGACGACTGATAAACTTTTTGTACGAAACAGCTGATATTTTTTCTCGAATTCAGTGACGGTCCTATAATGAAAGTTACTCCTTACGATAACTTTGTGGCCTCTTTTCAGCTTAGTATACCTCTAACCAATTGTACTGTATATTTGATTTCATTATTGTAATTTAGATTTATATAGGTGTAATATAAAATACGGTGTAGGTAATATAATGCCAATGAAAACTTAATTAATTATATTGTTTTCATATTTAAAGTTATCCAGTGCTAGTGTTTGTTTCTTAACTAAATTATGTATAGTTTAAAAGTATACTAATCTCTTATTATATTCATAACTTTATATATAATATAGATGTACCTAACTTAATATACAACGTGTTACAGAAAGGTAAGACAATACTTAAGGGTGTTAGTCTATCAATTAAAGCGAACCGCGCGTAGAACAAAATTTTGCATAATTCAAAAGAAAATATTGCGCCCTCCATACAACTTGACCGATCACGTGACCAATTTTTGTATGAAGAGACTAATTTTTTTTAGCATTTTGAAAAAAAAAACTTCTACAATGCTTTCACCTTGATTGGTAGACTAACACCCTTTAGTATTGTCACACCTTTCTGTTACACGTTGTATTCTCGTATAGACAGCATAATACCTACACTATAGAATGATTTCTGGTATCAATAACTTAAATATAAACGTAGATTTATTATGTAACTTATGAAATATAAAAATATATCAGAATATCATTCAGACTCAATATTCAAGATATACCCAGACGATTGCGAAGATGTAACATTCCTAGATATAGACGACGAAGTAAGTTTGAGACATCTGAAAGAATTCCGTCAGAAAAACTATTTCGAATGCCATTCAGCCAAGTCCAGAATCAAAAACCGAGGAAGTGCGACTAGGCTTCAAGGTCATACATGCGTTTATAGATTCTATTTAAACGATAGACTCTTTCCTGTGCCTTTAAACACAGCATAAAAATATATCTAAATATCATTATGATATCTTCCTAGTTCCTTGCGCCTCCAAACTAAGCATAGGGCTGCTTAGTTCCTGGATTACCGTAAATGACAGAACAATGATTTAGCTGCATTTATTACTGACAGCAGGTAGGTACTAGCAGTGATATAATAATATAAAAAATATACAGAGTTGTCGGCTAGGGAAGTACTTAGCCGAAAGGGTACCCATCCTAAGAAACAACTTTCACTAAAGGACGTACTCTGAATTCGATCAAAATAATCATCTGTTTCATACATTTCGTCGAGCGATCTACGTTTTTGTATTAATCAGCTGATTTATTTTTCTTGAAACCAGAGTTGGTCCCATAGAGAATGTTGTTCCTTATGGGTATAGTGACTGCCTTTCGGGTTAGTACACCCCTAACCGATAACCCTGTATACTCGTATATACACACTTGAGTATTTTTAAAAATCCAAATCAACACGAACATAAAGAGTTTAAATTGAAGGAGGATCTAAAATTAACAGTTTATTGTAATTAAAAATGAATGATTTTGTTAGTACCTGCGACTTCCGTGCGCGTGGAAAAAAATATTTTTTCCCGAATATGCGCTTTTCCCGTTCATGTAAAATTTTATGAGATTTCCTTATCAAAAATAATTTAGTGATTGTTCATTAAAGAAAAATAACATAAATTCATACATTCTTCTTTTTACTTTCTGTAACGTTTCATGTAAATTCTTAATTTATGCGTGAAATTTGTTTTCAATAGGTTTTTTTTTTGCTTTATGATATGTCTGAACAATGTCGTTCTCTATTTAAACAATTTAGCCCTTTCCCAAGGTGTAAGGTGTAGTCTATCCCACTGCTGGTGATTGTACTAATATATGTGAAAACGTGCCCAGCAGTGGGACGCTATGGGTTGATGCGTACTGTTATAGTGCAAGCGCAGCACTGAATGCAGATGAGTGGGCGAGGTGCAGTCGTTGGGCTTCAGGGCACGCAGTCACCGAGGTCGTGGCCTAGGAGAGTAACCACATCTACAGCCTTACTGAGGATAAATAATTATTTATTTTTTCATTATCAGTACAATTAGATAATTGTCTTTTTTACAGATTTCATGAAAGAGAGTCTTAATTTGCCGTTTTTTTTGACTGCAAAATAATTAGTGTTAAATTTTTTTGGCAGATGAATAGGTTTTTTATGCG
The DNA here is from genome assembly GCA_947049295.1 of Ligdia adustata. NCBI lineage: Eukaryota > Metazoa > Arthropoda > Insecta > Lepidoptera > Geometridae > Ligdia > Ligdia adustata. The sequence goes on from OX346234.1 coordinate 11,543,799, forward strand.
AGTGGTGTCAATAGATTCGTTTTAGTCGTGAGAGTGACACTGGGTACATGAATTTGTTTTTTTATTTATTTCTCAGTCACTGTTCTAAAATAGGTTAACTGAATTAATATAACTACGACAGTATCTTAGTAACATACTTTAAAAAAGTAATTATTATGTTAATAAGAATAGATTATATTTAGTTCATCCTAAATATTAAATACTCTTCCGATTGCAATTTAGATGAAACTTTATATATTAATATGTAATATGAATTAAATTACTCGTTATTCGAATCAATCACAGTTAGAAAAGTCCTAGTTCTAAGTTTTGACTTTGACTAAGTCCTAGTTATCGTTTCAAAAGTTTTTAATATCAAATTACTTAACCAAATCTTCTAAGCTATTGCTTTACTTGTTATAATTAAACTCCAAAGTCTCCTTGGTATGTGCCATTTACGAATAAATACTATACTAGCTGACTCGGTGAACTTCGTACCGCCTAACAGTTATTTATGTTCTCACCTTTTAAACCTTCCTTGGAGTACGACAAACATTTCAAGACCAAAATCAGCTAAATTGGCCCAGCCGTTCTCGAGTTTTTGCGAGGCTAACGAACAGCAATTTATTATTATGTAAAAGAAGATAACTTGTGAATGTAATTACTTACATATCTTGAATCTAATCTTATAAAAAAAGACAAGTAACTATTTAGCTAATTAAACTTATTACCAATGATTATTACGAATTTTTTTTACTAAATTTTTCAACTAAAACTTACGTTTTATTATTAGGTATTGCTTTTGTGTATATAGTAATCTAAGCAATACCTAATAATTAAAACTAATTTAAATCGGAACCGCTGCCAGTTGGTAGAGTACCCAAAATGCTGGTCACATTGATTGCATTGTTGAATGGCTATACTTATTACGGATTTCTTTTATCCCATCAAAATCCCCAAACTATGGTCGCCCCACCTCGATCACCCGTATCGATACTGAGTGAATCGACCATCCCAGCACTACGTGTGACATCACTATCAGCCGTCAATGTGCGCGGCCGCAACCAACTGGCTGACTTTTTGGCGACTGCGCCGGCGCGGGAATAAGAAATTGCGGATCTTCAGAAGGCTGTTTGGGAAGAAATAATGAAGACGGTTTTTGTGTTCGCTGCTGTTGTGCTGGTAACATTTTGAATTTTCGTAATAATATTTTTTTTTATTTCATTAATATTTTAGTATCTGGTAAAATTAATCGCTTTATATTTTTTACGCATGATTATTATATTAAATATATATATATTTATAAATATCGTGAGAAAAAAACCTTTAAATCTTTTAGTGTTAAAAACTTACGTTTATAATTGTAAATGCTTAGTTATCAATGGTACGATCATAATTTTGTTATTTTTTTGTAAGGATTGTAAGTATTGTTAGGGTTTTATGATTAAATTCATATTTCTTATTAAATTTGCCTATTGACTTTTACTATGCCTAAAAATGTAACGAAAAAGATTTTTGGTTACAAAGCATACGACAGTAATACTTTTCTGCTGTGATCTACTTCACAAGATTCAAAATTAATTAATCAAATTTTAATTATTGATTAGTGTCAACAGTGATAATGAGCCTTAATTACGTTTTCATCGAAATTACATGACACGAGAAACTCCTTGAATTAATAATTATCATTTTAAATTTAAATAATATAACAAAATACATAGTTGGTCAAAATTTTAAACTTATAAATTATATGATTACGATAATTAGTTTTAAATTTAATTATTAATTAATTCAAAATACAAAAAATTACGTTACAATTAATAACCTCTAATCAAATAACCCACCCCTGACTGTTCCTGGTGCAAAAGTACCCATTACACTCGCAGTATTGCCACGTTGAATAGTAATGGCCATCCTCTGCACCTGGTACGAACCAGAGCGGGAGTCAAAAATCAATTAGTTTTAAATGATTTATTACATCTACTTATCTATGTAAATAAAGTAAAGAATAAAATCTTGTAAGTCAACCACTAACTGTCTCAAGACATGTGAGCGTACTGCAATATATTAGTCATGGAAAAAAAAACATTAATTCACAATTAATTAGATCTAATTACCATAATTAATATTTTCTGTTTTTTATTACTTGTCAGCTTCAATAGCTCTACAAGATCTAAGTAAGTAACTCGTAATATTTTTTTGTTTCTAATGAATGATTATGTCGGTCAATGGCAAGAGGTCAGAGATTAATATCTGTTTAGTAAAACAGATGAATAGACGATATGAATCAAAATCAGTAGAGATAGATAACTACTCCTTCGTTAATATTCAAATCAGACCCAAAGAGGAAATTGGGAATTTTGATGTAGCAAAAAGCGTAGCTGAAAAAATGTATGTAAGTATCTATACATTTTTTCAGCTACGCTTATTATTGCAGACACATTAAATTGGTAAGAAAACCACAGATAAATAATATGTTGATGACTTTAAACTGATCGCTAAATTGATTCTTAACGAAATTTAGTGTAAAAACTGAACTTTATTTTTTTAAATGTCATTTTTTAGGAATTAATTAATAAGTTTGCAATACTTTTTGAATCGTATTGTGTCTAATTATTTTATTTTATTTCGGTTTAATAATTTGCTACTGCTAAGAGAAAGTGTTTATTTTATATTCTAATTAAGATATTAAAGTTAGAAAAAGTTAAGTTATATCAAAGTTACTATTACAAAATGCTACTTTATTTTGTTCAAATACTTTGATATGATTTTACTATCAATATAGAATCATTGTGTATTTTAAATAATTATTTATCGAATTTACATAAAAATACAAAAGGTTTTTAAGTCAGAATTAGGCAATAGTTTAAAAAAACGAAATTCTGAAACTTTGACTTCAAGAAAAATCTAACTATTTATTTAATCCATCTGTAATATTATTTATATATTTATTCTTTGACATATTTTACAATGTCAGAGAGATTTCGGATTGTACCAGCTCGAAAGCTGCTGCTTTCTTCGCAAGAAAAATGCTTAATTCTTCGGAACCAGTTCTGGCAACCAGTTATTTTATCGTCAATTTGAAATGAAAGATCTTGTGACTAATAATATTTTTATCAGCAACGCAAGTAGGTATGTTTATTTTCATAGTAATAAATAATTATGTAGGTCTTATTAATATTAACAGCTTTGACCCTTCCTTTCTGTTTATTAACAGAAAAAAGAGGTTTTCAATTCGACTTTATGCTTGTTATTCTGAGACGGAGCAGTCCAACAGCTTGGTTTAAAAATAAATTAATAAATATATAGGCATGAGTCAAAAGTAAAGTTAGCTCTGAATCTTTGAACATCTCAGATTTCTCAGAGACGTTTCGGCGGCTTTGAGAAAATTTGGTTTTATTAGAATAATATGGATAGGTACTTAGTTATTAATTACTTTTATCGAAAGTGTCGCGTCTGATGTAGCCAATTTATATACGTAGCTAATTTGTATAATCGTTTATTTTATTGATTTGATGTTCAGACACGAATTAATATCTTCATAAAATATTTCTTATCACTGATCTACAACATCTGTAAATGATTCCCAATGAATCAATTCGAATTTAAATAAATTCCTAATATTTTAAGAGTGTTTAGAGAGAATATTTATTTAATCGCGTCTTTTCATTATGTAAACTCCTACAATTGAAACAATGAACTTCTAAAATCTTGTAAAAGGCGATCCTGTCGCCTTTTTCGTTTAATAAAATTAATATTTAATAGCAGTAACACTGAATTTTACATATCTTTCGTACATCGGATAAAAAATAAAGTGTTAAATTCGAATTAATCGATATATTTTAACTTCTCTAATAAAAATAACATAATCACTATACACTATTAGCAAGTATAGGTAACATTCAATAAAATTTAAATAAAAACAAATCTCCCGTTAGAAGGGAAAGTTCCCAAAATACAATAGTTGTCACTTTAAAAAGGATAAGCTAATTGTCCAAAATATTAACCAGAATTCAGATGACAAGTGACTTGCACTAGATTTGCATACATATTTTACTAAAATGCAACAAACGCATCACCACTTACATATATAGGTAACCAGATAAATATATAACGTCTGATTCTGTTACTGTCTGGACCACACCTTGATTGATTGTGTTTGTTTGAAGAATAGCTGAACCTGACAACCTGAACTGCACCGTCAATGTTATAACGAGTAGGTACTTACGTGTATCAACTACATTGTACATCTTACCCCAATTGACAACATTTCATTTTTGTAAAGTGATGGAAATTCGAAAACCATTTCGAGATAATGTAATGAAGAGTTTGTACTAAAATACCAGATTTTTAGATCCACTTCCGTCTGAGTTTTTTTTTTATAAAAAACTGACAAAAACTGTTTTTCGTATTTATGCTAAGAGCGTCAGATGCCACCAATAAAAATATTATTGTATCTGTCACCAAAAGAAACGAACAAAAAAACAACAAAAATACTGATAATTAATGACAAAATTTCTTTACGAGCTTTTGACGAGAATAACATTATGCTGAGCTATTCTTATATTTTCAAAAATCTCTAAAAACGTAATTGATACATTGTTAATAAAATAAAATAAATATAGGAATACGTTTACATTTTTCCTTCCATTATCGTAGTAAAAATGGGGGGTTAAAAATTTGAAATGCTGTCAATTATACCATTTAAAAAAGTGTTCCAACTCATTATATTATTAGGTATCATTAATGGTAGTATAATGATTAAGCATGGCACCATCTGATAGGTATTCCATCTAAGTAAGCAGTACATCTAACTACATCAAAGTCCTTACATAATATACTGATCGAGCACAGCATCTCGGTTTAAGATCTGGTAATTTATTGGTCACCAGTCAATTAGCGTATGTTAATCACCAGGAAATTTCATACAGGTCATAGTTAGTGACAAAACTTGGTGTATTTCAAAGGTTTTTTGTCGGAGATTTTTCATTTCTCCCAGAAAGGGAGTAAGTTTCCTACGTCACTATTTACTGGCCAATTTCAATATTAAATAACACAGACATAGAGAACGCATCATTTCTTAAGTTTTCTGGTATAAAAAATAGTAAAATGGTTACCGTCATATAATAAGTTCAGCTCCAAAGCGTCATAAAATGAAAGAGGACACAAACACAAACTGCAACCAAGCACGTACAAGATAATTACATAATATTAAACAGGCCTTGAAATATTACACTAACAACTTAACAACCCTCAATACAAATATATAAATACAATACATATAAGTACATATACAATACAATACTAGGCATAGAAATAAATGGACGTTATTGTTTATTCTGTGCATAATATTTGATTGCATATACTTAGGTACCCGTTGACGTCAGTGACACCCACACATTTCCAGCCCTACTAACACCTAATCATTACACTCCCATTATAAACCAAAAAGAAATGCTTGTACATACGTCAATCGACATTAAATAATAACTAATAATCCATTACGAATAAGAAAATGTGCCATTGTCAGAGTCCATCCTTGTTCAGTACCAAGATTACGTGCTCCGGGTATAAACGCCTGGCATTGATATCAAGGATCAAGATTCACACTGATTTGGGATCTCCGAGGTAGAATACTGACTAGATCGGAAATACCTAGTCGAATAATAACCTTATCACCTCGAATGTGTTTTTTTTAATGGTGGCTAGCAAATTTCCTATCTGGAAAATGTCTTTTAAGGAATCAAATCATATTAAAAATATGGAAGTATTTAGTTTCTATATCTCCAGGTTAGTGTAATATTATGTCACTATTTGTGAAATTTTTTAGAACTCTAATTAAAAAGAAACGATTTTTTTAATTTCCTTAAAAAATAGAAGTTTTAAACTGAAAAAAAAAACATTAAACTTAATATATTAATATTAATATATTGACGAAAGCCCTCAAAAATAAATTTCAAAGTCTTATCACAACGTTAGATCTTTTTACCTTTTTTAGATTTTTTCCGCACTGGAACATACCAGTTTGCTAAAAATATATACTAACATCTGCATGTATAGCCACTCTCTGTCTAGACAAACCCTAAGCGATAGTATTATGCTGAATGTACCTACTAGTAATAATAATAATAATTATACAAACAGGAAGACAATAAGTAGGTATATGAATAATTTTCTTCCTCAGGATTCATAACGCCACATAAATATTATGTTTATAGATTATCATGTTATATATTCTAAACACTCGAGTCTTATTTCTTTTTCTCTTTGAGAATATCATTTACATCACATATTAATCTATTTACCTACCTACGTAAGCAGGATATGTGTAACGCCTTATAAATATTTTATAGCACAACTCATGATCAACGGTTATATTTTAAAGACTTTTTTGAATAAGCCAATAAAAGATATGTTTTAATAGTGTATGGAGCCTCGGCCAGGACATGGATATGAGACCATAAAAACTTTAGGGATTATTAATCATTCAACCATTTTCAATATAACATAACTTATCGCAGTGTTCAATTTCAAATCAAAATATGACCACTTATTTACGTTTAATGCTATTTTCGCATTTTCCATGTGTCAACTTTGACATTTGTAACGACTGGTACAATTCATAGACCAATTTGATCATTGGAATCAACGTAGGATATAAAGTCTTTTAGAGATGCCATAATTCGACTATAATTCAAAGAAGTTAGATATTTTTGTACACAATGAAGCAGGCAACTGGCAACTGATGCAGGTTTCAATAATACACATCATTATCCACATCTTTAGGCAATTTTTCAGTCGATTAATTAAATTAATTAGTCTATTAACTCCCGAACTGATCACCCAAAGCAAAGATTTTTCTAAGCCCAAAACATCTCAGGTAATCGATGCTCTTTTGTAAATTAAATTATACGTGCTTTCAATCCTATTTTTCTAACAATATTTTGTGGTACTTCTACCCGGCAATAGGTGGCGCTAATACTAACTTCCTAAACACAAAATGTTACCGAAGTCACAATAATCGTCAGCAAATAGCCTACAAAGATCACATAAGTACATAATTATTTTGAAATTTAGTGTAAAAATACATATTATGATTATTTTGTCCAATTCCAGGCGTACCAGCCTTGCAGCAGTCGGTCTGTAAACGACGAGGATTCCGTAGTAAGCGTGTATAAGACGCTACCGTCCGCCGCCGGAGGAGCGGCGCCACTGGACGTATATCGACAAATAGCTGATAATCTTGCTGAGAGAATCACACAGCCTATCTACAGGTAAAAAAAGTTCTTAAAAAAGGTACTAAAGACTTCTATTAAGGCAGGCGCTGATAGAACTTGTTCAATTATTACCCGTCTGCGACGGAAGGAGGGTTATGTTTTTCGAGTGTATGTATGTATGCAGGTATATTTCTTTGGCACGCCCTAGAGCCTAAACGGCTAGTCGTATTTTGATGTAAGTGAAGTGGTGTCAATGGATTCGTTTTAGTCATGTAAGTAACACAGGATACATAAAAAATAATAATTAAGGATGATACACAGGTTTAACGATTTAGCCGTCGGGTTTTTTCTAACTCGCTTCTAACTATTTGTTTTGATTTATAATTTTTAGTTCTGGGATCGAATACAAGATTTTTTCAAATCGGTCCTGTCGTCTCCCGAGAAATCAGTTAACAAACATTAAAAAAAACCGTCGAATTGAGTACCTCTTCTTATTTGGGAAGTTTGTAAAAAATAATATTACCTGAGTAAAAGCTTATATAATATTTCATTATTTAATCGTAGTGAATATTTTAAAATATATGGTGACGAGCCGTGGGATAGTATACGAGTAGATTAAAAATTATTTACTAAAAATAATTATTATGACCCGTCTTGAGCTTTGTACATTCTTAACTGTTTTATGTTCATACATACTGTACAAGTGCACAAATTATAACATAATGTTATGATATAAACATCTCTGAGGAATATTAATAAAAGTAATTAATACTCCTTACACAATATTTAGTCTGTAAAGTAAAGTAATATTTATTGGCCTTTTAATTACGTTCGTTACAGGCAAGTCTTATTACACTTGAATTATTAATTACTTTAAAAAAATCAACTAACAAATCTTATTTTCTCATGATTTCAAGTTCTCATGACATATATTTACATTTTGATTGCTTTGTTTAGTTATACTAATAAATAAACAAAGCAATCAAAATGTAAATATTTTGACTGTATAACCTACTCGTAACTAACTCACATAACTGTTGTAGTTAAAGTTAAATTTAACTAAGTTTCACCTAAAATGCTTTTGCTCAATTTAATTTCACATTTCACAGGGGGGGCCGGCCCTATCTATAATCAAATCAGGAGAGATATTTCAAGATGGTACCGGTACATGGTTGATGTTCCACGGTCTTGTACAAAACGCTCTGCGCTTATTTTTATTGTGCGAACTGCCTGATCGTGCAACTCGCTATATTCTTCTTTATTTCCCGAATGTGGTTTTTAAGTAGCGAGAGAATCGGTTTTCCGCTACATCTTAAGCTACGTTGTCGCTTTACATTAGGCGAGAAATCAAACACAATACTTTATCTTAAAAAAATATCATTATAGTTTATTCTAATATTTGGTTCTGAATTTCCAGGTTCTTCGGCTTCAACAACAGCATGACACATGAAACAACGACCACTAAGCGACCATTCGAACACATAGAACTGGGCACCCCCGACAACCCCCAAAAACCCGAAATAAACAACCCCAAACCCCCCGCGAACCAAACCGAGCTACCCAACGAAATACCCGACCGAGACGTAGAAGAACTATCACTAGATTCAATACAGAAAATCGACAAAAAACCGGAAAAAATCACTCTCTTTTCATCATACTTACCTGTGAAACAAAATTTCGAATTAAATGACACAAATGATATAGATTCAGATGATAACAGCTTAGAGTTAGATGACGTGGAGGATGACAATGATGACGCGGAAAGTGGTAGAGAAGGTCCTTTTATATACATTTTGGAGCTCATGGGAAGTATAATCCAGTTATTATGGGGCGGGTTCTTAGCACTGTTTAAGCCAGCGGCGACAAGCGAAAGACAGATTGCAGCGAGCTAAAGTGGATATGTATTTTCTCAATTTATTCCATATAACTTAGTGGTCTAGTTGTTTTCTTAATACGTTTATTTGTTTATAACGTCTGAGTGATCAAGCAATTTACATTCGACAGCTGTTCAGTACTTCTTTTTTTAAACGACTTCCAATATATTTTTTATATATGTTGCGACGAGGGACGATTTATTAAATTATTTTTTTTGGGATCGGCGTATGCCGTAATAGATGTTGATTTGGAACTTTTTTTTTAAAAGAGTAATTATGACTTATAACATAATATTGATATACTGATGTACAGTAAATATGAAGATGCAATTCAAAATAAAAAAAATAGTAAAAAGGATTCCTCATTGTATGAAAAGATGTCTGAAATTATACGTGATGTTATAGAAAACAAGTTATTGCAAATAGCACAACAGATACAAAACTAAATAAAAATAAAATTATTAATCAGTGAATTTATTCTGCAATATTAGTTTGTTATTAGTTATAGTTTTTTTTCTAATAAAATGTTACAAATATTTTTTTATTAGGTACATAAGTTTGTAAATTATTTAGTGCCATGTAGTTTATTTATCTATGATATCAGATGATAATTGCTGCTGAATGAATAATGTGATTTATGTTAATAATATACTCAGATCAGATTATGATTTATATTTAAAATAATAATTATACATAATTAATAATATTTAACTTAAGATATATTCAGTAAGTTATATACAAAAATAAATAAATTGAATACCTATTGTAAAATCGTCTCATTTTTGAGTCCTTCTTGAAATTAACTACTTGTACAATATGGATAACAATTAAATGGTATATTTAATTCAGAAAAATATTGCATTTAATAAATGTAGGGAATATTAAATATTATAATCGAATGCTCAATGACTTACTTTAATGTGTCATCAGGGCACGGCAGTCGAGCACAACAAAGGCACGGCCGTACCTACCATTCTTTTCTCGAAGCGGATCGAGCCATTTTCGACCCCCCTGTAGCTTCGTTGTGGAAAAAACTAGAAACCCGATTTTTACCAACTGATAAAGGCATACATAATATTATTATTCGAAGCAAATATCGGTCAATCAATCAGTCAGTCAGGTCTTACTCTTAGGAAGGTAGGGTTAATAAAAACGTAGCGAGCCTGCAATAAAGGTAAATAAATAACTTATAAGTCACAACACAACTTTTTATCATACCTCAACGCATCCTCAACGAGTAAATTAAAAGATGGAACTAAATAAATAACCATTTTTTTATAGTTTTAAAACTTTTAGCGCCATTTGAAGTGACTTGATTTATTTGCTCTTTATTTTCATAATTTGAATGTTCTATCACGATATTAAATAAATACTTTAATGCTCTTAACACTGAGCTCAGAAAAAAATAATTACTTACTACGTTTCGTTTTTCTTCTTGTCAGAACGAAAAATAATTTGTCAGGCAGTTTTGTTAACAGGAAAGTAAAATAAACGAGCGGTAAATGTATCATTTTTCTTTTTTATATAATTGTACATAAATTTTAGAATTTCAGGATCTTGTTTTATTTTACAAAAGAATTAGGCATATTGAAACTAGTAACATAGGTTAGGGAAGGCTATCCGCCAAGGTTCGGGCAACTTCGCCTAGTTCTGCATCATTTATGTAAACATTCAAACATGAATATAACATTTTGTGTATTTTTATTCTGCTTATAATTTATTATTCACAATGTTGGTCTCTTAATCATTTATCGGCGATTCCACATCGTCAATATTACGTTCAGAAAACTTGCCATTGACATAAAATTCTTCTATTTCCTGCAAAGTCCTCTCTTTGGTTTCGGGTACATATATCCATACATACAAACCGCATGATATCGTCATTACTATATATATTAAGAACGTGCCTAGCGTATCCAGATGCAACACTAAATATGGAGACAATTTCAACGTCAAAGCATATAACGAACAGTTGAAAACGATATACAATGCTCCGATAATATTTCTGTACTTTACAGGAATTATTTCAGTACTGACCATGAAAACAATCCCAGACAAACCTAAACTGTTACTAATAATTATAGCTAATAAACAGTACACCATCAGAGAAGAATGTTTCGCTATAACTTCAATTAATTGTAAAATTCTAATAACACATCCAAGTGTTAAAAATGTAACAACTCCAGAAGCGCTACTGAGTAGCACCGTTTTGTTTTTAAACCGTGTTATCAAAAAATTCGAAACTATAACCCCTATTATAAACGTCAAGTACATAGTAATACCGGCGTAAAAGACATAATTTTCATCGTTTGTAGAATCAGCAACCAATTCTATAAAATATATATAAAAAAAGTCACAGCCACTACAATACATCATAGTCAACAAGACAAATATATGGAAAGTGGGCATGTAGAATTCTCTTTTCGAGATAGTCCTCCGAAAATTTACTGTACTAGTCACGTTATTACTGGAAATTGTATTATTTCTTTGCGCATTGATGAGCTCTTTCAATTCTTTCATAGAAACATCGTCTTTGCCTCTCAATTTGAAGAATGTCTTCTCACATTTGGCATCTTTTCCTTTATACGCGAGCCAGGAAGGAGATTCGACCCACAGCAAAGCACTTACTATTGCCACTATTATCGTTATTAACATAACTAAAGTCACAGTTTTGAAATGTACAAACTGTCCCATTATACCACAAGATGCACAACCAATCAACTGTACTATGCCATACGTTTGCATGGCGACCATCCTGTACTTAGGAGCTATCATCTCAGTAATACCAAGGAAGCATATCGGCATCAGGCTGTTTGTGCTGAGTCCTTGAAAGAATTCGCCGATGAGTAATTCAGTGACGTCGGTGGAAAAGTACGCCAAAGTCCAACCTATGGTCAGGAACATGCAGGTGATAATGAAACCGAGCTTCCGTCCAATGATTTGAGCGACGATTGGCATCACAATAGCCGGTATACCAGCAAACCCGTAAATTGAACCTTAAATATAAATAAATCGGTTAATCTATAATATAAAAAGGAATCGCTGAATGTGTTGCTAAGCGTAAACAGAAGAGAGAGAGCAGCTGAACAGATTTTGCTAATTATTTTTTAGAATATTTCTTAAAGTACGAGGATGGTTCTAAGCAGAGAAAAATTTAAAAAAAAATACCCGATAAGGTCTAAAAACAACAATCTTCCATACTCCCATACAAAAGGTTCGTAATAATACTTAAAAGTCAATTTGAACTTTAAACCCGTACCATAGGTACGTCAATATTTGTTAATATTTATACGATGGTAACATTACTTTTCAAATCGGCTATTAAGCGGTACAAAGTTCGCCGGGTCAGCTAGATATAGAAATGATAACTAATATGAATAGAAATGTATGTTTCCTCACCTATCCAAGATTTGGTCCCAATGTCAAGTTGTGTCGAACTGTCGTTCTTCAACCGATAATGTTCCATCAATAGCGTGGGGTACGTCATAGCACCACCAATGGAAAATCCAGCCAAACACGTAGACACTACTATAATTAGCTAAAAATATATGAAATAAATTGATTTTAATTAAGGTTTTCTTTGTTTTTTCTACCGAGTTCTAATTTAAAAAGTACTTAGTATCGACGCGACGTCAGCACTAGTTGAAGTCAGTTATTACATTTTAAAGTGTTTTTAAGCTATTGCATATAATTGTTATCGCGGGATTTGAGCGCGGCGACAGAATCAAGATATTCCGCAACGAAAATAAACTTCACACTCGTCTAACGTCGTTTCAGTTCGGCTGGCTTCAGCACGGTGTTTATGTGCGTACGACTACACGTATGCGTATGCAATAGCTTTACGGCGGTAGTCCCCGAGTGACACACTTATTATTTTTTGGATGAGCTACCGAGATTCTGTTTAGGTAACCCTACCAGCCTCGATGTCATTTATCTTATATTCAATATAACGCGAAAAGCGCAATAATGCCGTCATTTTATCTTTTGCCCCAGATATCGCTAAATAGATGGTCTAAAATCAGACTCAGGAGAGCTGCAAATGGCCGATTTGCGGGAAGCGGCACAGGATTGTATGAGTATCCACCGACCCCTCACTGTTTTCGTGTTTCTGATAGAATTTTCGTTCCGGGCTTACTTCTTTTCTCCCCCTAAATTGTAACGTATTTTTTTTGTTATTGGTGTCAATCATTTCACTATGGTGTATTTCAGGCCTATGAGCTCTATTATATTGAAAAAAGTTATTGAAATCTGCATATTAATGTCTTTTAATAGCCATCATATGACTGCTTAGGAAGCTTGTAACTTTAAAGTGATATAATAGACGGAAAAAATAAAACGGTAAAACCTAGTAAAAAATGTGTTAATTATGTGAAAAAAAAAAACACTGGAATCGGACAACAATAAAAGGTAGAAAAGAGCTATATCTTATTATATGGACAAGTTGGCGGTCTATAGCTGTCTTAAGAACACTAGCTACGATGGCGGAAGTAAGATTACAAGGTGAAAAAATTTAACCGTTTGAATATTGTATAGATCTTTAAGAATCTGTAAGTGATATCACTGATGTTTTTTGATCTATTTAAAGTTACTTCTTTTTTAAAACTCTAATTAATATAATTCCCATAAAAAGTTAAGTGCTTGTAACTTACCTGTCTTGAAAGAGGTGAATCAAATGTTGACATTTCAAACTACTTTTGATGTATTATGTTTACCTATTTAGGTAATAATATGATATAACACTGCATTTAAAAAAGTTAGTGGTAATGATTGTTCTAAAATCTGAAATTTTTTGTTATCCCTTTTTTTTCTAGCTTTAAAGTATTTTAGTGGCTGGAGGTGCTATCCTTACAAACTGACAGAAATCCTTCACACTGTAACATTCTATAAATAAATTAAATAATTCATTATTAAATTGCTCATTATTATTAATTAGTTATTATATTATTTATAACTTTTGAATAATTCTTATAGCATTATAAAATTAATTTAGACGGACATTTACACTTATTTATTAATTTATTTATTTGATCACTAAAATTGTTTCTTTATTTCTTTTAAAATAAAGCCAATGTAATTTTTTGCGCCATTGACTAACATTCAATATGTCGTTTCTTTGTGAATAAAACTTTAGTCTGCAGTAACATGTTGGCTAGATATATTTTTATACATTTTAAGATCATTAAGAACATTTATTATGGGAACTAGCATTATTTATTTAGTTGTAATTAAAAATTAAAAACCTCATTGTTTTTATATAATGAGGTGAAAAATAAAATACCTAAATGATTAACTGTTGCTACTAATCTATTACTGATGTTAAGCAATTTTCGATGTAGTCAGAACTTTAACGAAAGATTTTACCTAAAGAAGAGACAATACATACGAGTATATCCACCTCACAAACACATCAAAGCGATTGACTTCTAATAACATTTAAAGTAAAAAATCTTTTTAAAAAAAGTCACTACCGATTTCCATTACTGTACTGTAGATGGCGCTAGAAATATTCATTTATTTAAATGTAAACATCAAATCACTGAACGGATTTCGATAACTTTAATATACAGGTATATTTAAAAATAAACTTGCATTAAGAAATGCAAGTTTATTTTTTTTGCTGTATGTAAGTATTATAATGATGTATGAAAGTACAAATAGACAAAAATAATTATTAATTAATTAAATCATAATATTGTTTTCAAATGACCTCCGTTGTTTTGAAGACAAACAGTCGCTCTCACAGAGATTTGCGCTGTAGAACGGCGTACCATCTCTACGTTGTCTCATATTTCCGCCACTACACTCTGTATTTTATCAACCAGCTCCTCTCTTATCGACGACACATTGAAATATACTTTTTGTTTCATTGTTCCCCAGAAGAAGTAATCCAGAGGCGTTAAGTCTGGGGAACGCGGCGGCCACGCAACGTCACCTCCGCGACCAATCCACGGCGCGTGGTTGCTGTTTAAGTGATCTCTCACAGCACGCGCAAAGTGTGCAGGAGCACCATCAAGCTGCAGCTACATATTCCTGCGATATTTTAATGGCAG
Organism: Ligdia adustata; assembly: GCA_947049295.1. Taxonomy (NCBI): domain Eukaryota; kingdom Metazoa; phylum Arthropoda; class Insecta; order Lepidoptera; family Geometridae; genus Ligdia; species Ligdia adustata. The sequence continues at coordinate 11,558,919 of OX346234.1, forward strand.
CTCCATCAATAACTCAAAAAATCCGTTTGGAGAATTTCTAATAACTTTGGCCCGTTAGCCTTGGAGGCAACTCAATTGGGCCCACTAGGATTCCGTCGATCATTCCAGCCCACATATTTACGCTAAATTCGTGTTGAAACGTACTCCGTCGCACTGCGTACGGATTTTCAGCTGGCCATAGATGGTCATTCCTATCAACATCTACGCAGGCAGGGATGCAGCGCGGCATGCTTTTTGTATACGAAAGGATAGTGCAAGGATCATGTTTTAATTGTGACATTCGCTCTTAAACTAAGTGTAGTAGGGTAGCATATTTGATGTCATTTCGTAGATAACATAACGGGCTAAATGTTTTCTTTTTCATTTTACCATAATTATTTCGTCGTTGATACCTTTAATACCCATTAAAACTGAATTACGATTGCTAGAGACCTAATTAATTTTCTTAGGTCTTATAATTGTGTAGTTATGGTCATTTTCGTAGATAACGAAAAATAGTCGGATGACAAAATTAAAATGGCTGCTTGGTTGAGATAGGACAAGAGGGGGTGGAATATTTGCCGATAAAAAACCCCAAAAACAGCCCCCTAAAATATTTGCTATACGAGACCAAACACATTGTATATATGTGTCACCTAAAAATAAAAATAACATCTTTTTTTTTAAATTTGGATTTTCTATACCCGCAAAAGTTGTCTGGAAGAGATAGTATTTTAAGGAACACCGCCTTTTATACATTTCTTATGGAGTATTTATATTCATAAAACAAGAATTTCCTAAATCACTCGAGAATTTAATTTAAATTTCTTTTTATTAGGCCGATAGCGCTGCTTAGCGCAAGTTCAGGCCTTCATAGCACGGTCAGCATTGCAGCTCTAGACGTCCAAGTTGGAAGGCCGAGAGCGTTGCTAAGCTGTACTCGAAAATTTCATGGCGTGTCCAGCTGAGTAGTCATTGCAGACCTAGGCTTGTATAGTGCTTTGCTAGAAACAATGCGAGTGCCAAGGCGCCTAAAACACATCAATAATAAAATTTTCATTTTTGTTGGCCGCATTTGAAATAGACTACGACAACGACGACTTTGCTCAAAAAGGTTGTCAAAATAATGATGATAATGACCACATTGAATCGCACGTTTGCCATTTAAATATCATCGCGCTTACATGGTACCGGCTCATTACACCTTATTAATATTGACCACCATCTCCTATCTATTCTGTATTTCTACGCATCTTTTGAATTCATAGCGAGGACAAATTGTGTCTGTCTCGGGCATGATGGGAGAGCTTCCACTACAAATTGGAGGAGAAAATATATTATAGTGCATGTGTTTATATAACTTCTAGTTCTCAATCTAAGTTTGACAATAAACGGAGAAAATACACTATCTATTCTAAGAACGCATTTTAATAGTCTTCATTATTAAAATCACGTATTATGATAAAAAAACTCGGATAGAGATTTCACTATTCTAGGCAATTGAATCTTAGAAGGTGTTGATTGCCTTTATTTGTCTACAATTTTTGAGTTATTATTTAAACGTTAGATTTAATTTTACGCGTGAGCATCACAATCCGAACAGCAAAATTTTGTATTTTGTTTCTGGTGCTAAAGAGGTTGTGGATTCATCCACAATCTGACATTTTTTTTAATTCCCTAAGATCCTTCTAGATTTTGTATGGAGAATAGGAAAAACTATTTGAGTTATTGCTTCGTCATCGGTCTTTCATAATCTTGATATGCGTCCAAAGATTTAAATGAATACTATGTTTTTGAAGGCAAGAAATCACGTTTATATGTATATTCCTTTATATAGATACATACTAAGCTAATAAACGAGTGTATATATATATTTAGCTTCTATCTTTTTATCTATTCTATAAAACGTGGTGTGACAATACTTAAGAGCGTTAGTCTACCCATCAAAATGAACCCTGCGTAGATCAAAGTTTTGCAAAATTCTAAATAAAAAAATTGCGTCCTTCGTACAACTTGACTGAGCGTGTAAACAATTTTTGTATGGATATAATAATTAATGTTTATTTAAGTTTGCTACACGATGTATATTTAAAAATCAATTGCTGCTTGTTTAAACGGTGAGGAACATACATTCTTATCGTTATCAGGCGGTACGAAGTTAGCCGAGTCAGTTAATATTATATAAGTTTGTAAGATATAAAATTTGTTCAATATATTCTATTTCAAAGTAAGTCTCGAACAAAACAAAGTCACATTGAATAAATGAATCTTACAAAGTGCTTTCATTTAGAATGGCACAAAGATATTTACTGGAACTCTCTACTCGTATTTCTCAGGCTCTCTAGAGATTGTTATGAATCTCACAGAAATGAAATCTTCAGTTACTTTGGAATATAACGAAAGAGATACATAATTAAAACACGATGCTATTTTCCTTAGTTTATTACGTAAATAGAGTATTTTGTATTTAGGCTTTCTGTTTTGGCATTTTTAGAACTTTCATTATATAACTACTTTTATTTAGTCGTAAGTAAAAATGCCAAAACGAAAGATAATTGTAATGTCATTAAGTATAACTATAACATTATATTTAATAGAATAGAATACTTCGTGGTTCATAAATTATAAATGCACATAAATTCATTAGAGATCTAAAAAGTCATGACTGAAAATCTTAATAAACTATTTCTTCGAATGTAAAACATACAATTGAAAGTAAAAACATATCATAATTATGGCAAAAGTAATAGATACTTATTATGGCAACGACACATCATTTTTAATTTATCTAATTTAAATCACACGTAAATTTGTACGGTATGCAAAAAGTTAGATAAAGCAATTCAAAGTAGGATAATTTCTTGTCACCGCCGTCTATGTTAATTATAAAGTCCAATTTTCACCTCTCGGATAATCTGGGGGCAGTGCCCCGCCAAGTCGAGCAATATTACTTAAGCACCTACTAGAGATAAGAAACTCGTATGATTTTGCAATTATCCACTGACAATAAAATATTTCATATCCTATTTTATAATTTTCAAACCTTTAAACATTATTACTGATATCTTTTACAAAAGTAATTTATTGCAAATCAGAAAAGCGGCTGATATGAACCACAGTAATCATAATCATTTATTTCTCTAGATACACGGAGTTGTAATATTAATTAAGCAACCTTTGCTTTAAGAGTTTTGATAATTGTCTAAAAACAATCAACTTTCTGCGCTGATACAGAAGTCGTTTTAACAAGTACCGTAAAGTAATGTCGCACACTATTTATGAGTCTACTCTTGGAACTATATAACACATTTGTTAACACAGATCGGCAATAAATGATTTTTCTATTCATGCTTATTCCATTTGCCATATTATTTTGATAAGAAATAAGCAAACGAGCGAATCATCAGCCTGTTGTTTAATAGATATTCGTATCAGTGCCTACTTTTCTCCTCATGCATCAAAATATTTATATAAATTAGAAGTGATAGACTAGTGGCTGTAGGTATCTGAGCTCTGAAGACAGTTTGGACTCGTCCTTGGCCAGCTCATCCACCATCTCGCGAGCTCGGTTGTTGGCGTAGTCGTGACCGCAATCCTATAAAAAACAAGCACATTTTGTATCCTACTCAGCTAGGCATTTGACAACAAGTTCGCACGACCACGGAAGTCAGCGATACTTTAGCCCGAGATGGAGTATGCCGAATGACTGAGTTATATGAGATGTAATTTATTGGCTCTCAAGGCAGGCTGTCGGAACACACCGTTAGGTGCTTGGCGTCAGATTTTCCAACTTGAGGGTGGTAGCTAGCCAGGCGAGCGATAGGAAACGCCTTACCTCCATGCTATGGTTTCCTCACGATGTTTTCCTTCACCTCAGCATGGCTCAGGCATGTTTCGTGGAATCGAACCTCGTAGCTACCTTCCCCAATGGACCCCACTAACCTCTCGAAAACTCGACCAACATCGCTACAAAATTATTAATTCTGGGTTTACCATAGCTGCATCAGCATTAGTTCTTGTTTCTTCACTAGGCCTGGCAAATATATTAAGTTAAAAAGGACATGGTGGGGAAAGTCGCGCATGGGCATTCCTGATTTACAAATCTAACTCTACAATCGTCGTAAGTACCAAAGTCATTTGTTCAAGCTGTTGTCGGTTACTAAGCAGCAAGAAAATAAGCCACTATAGTTAATTTTAGTACTAGTTTCTTTAATATTAGTATCGCAAATGATATGACCCACGGTTCCACTCACACACAGTTCCAAAATGACGAGTAGGAAATCGGCACTTTATTAGCCATGCATTACCTACTTTCAGAATATAGGTACGAACGAAGTGCTTTTAATCCGCTTTTTTATCACATCGCATAGAATTGGAACTCCGTACCACCGGTTCGTTTTCTAATAGAAATGAGAATAAAGTTATGACTTTAAGTTCTTAGAGCTACCATACACTGCTACATCTTCCATCACAAACTCGTTTAATATGAGACTGAATTGAGGAGTGAGTTGCATTTCTGTGCAGGGTCTTCAGTTCAGGGTGTACTGAGCCGAAATGGGGTCACTAAACTCATTATAACGAATAACTTTCTTTACGCGACTAACTTCATTCAAGAGAAAAAAACTGTTCTATCGTGTTCCAAAGAAAAAGATTTTCGGTTGTCGCCAAAATATACGCAACAATAGCAAATAGTGACAATCGGAGTAAGTTGAAGATCTATGCAGGGTCTTCAGTTCAGGGTATACTACGCTGAAATGGGGTCACTGTACTCAACAAAACAATCAACTTTCATTACGCAACCAACCTAATTCAAGGAAGATAAAAATAGTTGTTCCGTGGAAAAAGATTTTCGATTGTCGCCATAATGTACGCAAAGGCTGATATTTGTTATCGAATTCTGAGTTGATCACATGAAATTCATTCATTAGGATGAGCAGACCTTTTGGCTTGTTACACTACTGACTGATAAACCTGTTTAGATATATTTTTTACCTTTCGTTCTACCATCTTGTTGAGAGCAGTTCTGAGCTGATGCCGAGCACCTCCAGTTGAGGATTCCACCAGCACCTTCATCACGTCGGGAGAAAAACCCTGGAATTGGACGGATGGATTCATCAGGGTGGTTTTATTAATAATATTAATACATAATATAATACCGGACAACATAGACACAAAGATCTTCAGGTCACAAACTAGACAAAGCTATGGTAACATGATGACTATTATACATACTTATATACAAAATAAACACCCAGATACAACTCTAACAGACATATTCATGCGCACAAATGTTTAACCTGTCCGGGGATCAAACCCGAGACCAGCGGCGCAGGAGTCAGGGTTGCTACCAACTGCGCCAACCGGCCAGTCAACTATTAGAACTTAGTATCAATTTATCTATAGGTGTAGAAAAATCGGGGTAAAAATAATTCTTAAATCTGACGGAATTCTTCACTAAAACGCGCCAAAATTAGACATTTATGTGACATAATTTTCACTAACAAAAACACTCAACTAGGTACGTTTAATTAATTTTTGAGACATAATCCTTATCTAACAGAAAAACAAAAAATACTACTAAAGACGGTTCAACCAGAGTTTGATATTTATTGCTGTTCATAAAACTGATTACCCGAAATAAAAATCTTTTTAGAGAAAACCAGCATGTACTCTTATGTACAGTAATAAAACCTTAGACGAACGTCCAAAGTGCTTTTATGTGCTTGTAAAATATTTATCACCCTCGTAGGCAGAGCGAAACTACTACAACTTTCACTACGTTGTAAATAAAGGGAAACTTAACGTTCAAGGTTAAGGGAAAATCAGCACTCATGGTGTATATGTAGCTTGTTTACGAATGTTTGTAGACTTCTAATAACTATTTATGTATTTCTACACCCCTAGAGGGAAATACTATTGAATTTCTACATTACTATGTTATTTGAGATCCTTATTCCTAGAGAGTAATTATACCTAGTTTACAGGCTAATAAATAATTCATTATTCATTCTTTTTTTTATTTTTTACATACAGTCATCATCATCAGCCAGTAGACAGCCACTGCTGAACATAGGCCTCCCCCTTAGAACGCCATTCTGTACGACAAGCTGACAATTGCATCCACTGGTTACTTATGACTTTTACTATGTCGTCGGTCCACCTAGTAGAAGGCTACAACCTACGCTGCGTCTTCCCCATCGGTGTACCGTTCTTCAGCTTGCTAATTCAACGAGCTATGACGGCAACTACAATTCTTCCTCGAATATCCTCTTCACGGATTCTATCTCGCAAAGGCACTCCCAATATAGCACTTGGCATTAAACGCTGAGCAACATTGAGCTTATCTAGCAAGCCAACAGTTAAAGACTCCGCCGCCTCTGTGCCATAATTAATGAACGAATCAACTCTTTATTGCACACACACAAACATCAAATATACAGGAAAAACCTTACATCTAGTGTAAGTGGCGGCCTTATCGCTAAAAGCGATCTCTTCCAGGCAACCTTAGAATGGAGATAATTTACAAAATAAATATAGTAAGTATAGGACGGGGTTATACAATAAAGAATATTAACTAATCAAAATTTATAATACTTTAAGTAAACGAATAACAGCAGAAGAGAGAGAAAAAACATAAAATAAAAAAATACAGACAGCAGAAAACAGACAATCTTTGCTCAGATAGTAGATAAATAGAACTAATTCACCTTATTTTTAAAAATAGCGAGTGATGAAGATTTTTTGATGTCTGTTGGTAATGCGTTCCAGAGCATAACTGATTGAACAGCAAAAGAGTTTTTGCAATAAAGTTTTACAGTGAGTTTGCATTTTGAGAGCAAGATTTTCCGAGGACCGAAGAGGCAGGGTGTGGGAACCGTGCAAATAAGAAACACAATCTTTTAAATAACGCGGGGGTTTGCGATTGAAAAGAGTATTATAGGTAAGAGAGAGGATGTGAGCATAGTTCAAGTTGGCTGAACACTCGCAATATATTTACATGAATTATTAATGAAATATTATCAAAAAAATATTAAAATTGATTATTTTGCATATTTGCTTCTAATATAACTATAACACTATCCAAGAAGCAACGCTTTAGACGTGCAAGCGAATGTCTCGTTGACGAGAAATTCTGGTAAGTTTTTTCGTCAATACGCTTTGTCTCACTGCTAGGCAAAAATCTCACCTCAATTCTTCCATTTGTCTCTATCACAACTCAGTATATTCCAAAATTACTCTTGAAATGAAGTTACTTTAAATGTTCTTTGCAAATACTTTTTAATACAAGGATTGTTGAAAATCTAAAAACAAAAACAGTTAATTTTCCCAAAATATTCGTATATCAAACCCGCAGCCTAAATCAGGAGTGATTTATAATAATACCTGCGTTGTGCAAATTTGTCAACGTTATCGAGCCCAGGTGTCGGCAACAATGTCTATTAGTCTTCATTAATACAAATTATACTTTCCTATAAGCACCATTACATAGGATAATTAAAGGAAATTTTAATTGCGAGTATTCACTTATTTATGAAAGCTATTAACAACCCAACAATTCTGACAAGGTTTTTTTCCTTATGTTTTCCATCGCCATTTAAGCAAAGATAATCAATTATAATAATATATATACAATAGTGTTAACTCAGAAGTGCATGCCTGAGCCTGAAATCAAACCCGCACCTTTCTACTTCAGAGGCTAGGGCTTTACCGACTGGGCTAACACTTATAAGTCAATTACTACTGCTAACTTACAATAAATAAAACAGTTTTAGGAATTGTGTTTTGGGATCTAAATTTATATTAATTTGATCTTCTATATTATAAAAATAAAATGAAATATTCAAAATCATTCGAATAAAAGAGATATTAATGCGCTTAACACTTATTCTCGAAGGTCATAATTACTCGTATTATATTACTCGCAGCGTAAACTAACCAGCCTAAGCCTTATCTTAAGCCGTAAAATCATCGTAATTTATCTGGTGAGTACAAAACCCTACAAAAAACTAAATCAGGAAACAAAAGCATAAAGGATATATATACTCACACTGTAGTCAGAAAGCCTTTGCCTTTTAGCATCTCGACTGAGAAGGTCATAAAGCAGCAGAAGCCTCAGGTTGGAAGACGACAGCTTCGCCTTGGAGGTAGCTGGCTGAGGACCAGACCTCTCCCACACGTCCACCACTCGTTCGTCGTGAGGATCCTTGGCCATACGGATCATATCACGGACGTCATCAGATAAGTATTGGAGACTCTCGTCACTGACGTCATCAATGACGAAACCTGGAATGTAAAAAGAGAAATATTGTGATATAGTTAAAAATGCACTGTCAATGTTATATGAAACTAAAACATGATATTTTAGAAAAGGATATTCAGTGCTGTTCGGAATTCTTTATTTGAAACTTTGTGTTGTATCACGAGTTTGACTGACCGTTATGTGCTCTATATTGTTGACCACTTAACCTTAAACACTCCAATAAAAATTTCAATATCAATATTGCTTTTAAAATGCACGCAAAATTGTCATAAAGATTCAAAGTTCAGTACCAAAATGACAGCTGAAAAAAGGACCAAGTTGTATTCCAAAACAATACTATAAAGATGTATTTCTTGCTTTCTTCATATTAGCTTTTAATACAAACCGTCTGATCTGCTGGAAATCTTCACATCGAAATGCGGCGGCAGAAGCGGCAAATCATCTGGAGAGGGTTCCACCAGAGGTTTCACTTCTTCCTCCTGAATTGCCAACAAGGCATCCCCAGACCTTGTGGCTTGCGGTCCACTGCCACTTTCTTCGGGTCCTATTACCGTGTACTGGGAATTATACATAGGGAGAAGGAAGTTTCTGGTTTCATATCGGTTGAAAAAAGGTTTTGGTGGCGAGAAAGGTGCGTAGAGCCCTGGCTTATGGAACGGAGTGGTTTCTTCTGGCCTGGAAGAGAGAACTTTTATATTTCAGTAGCTTTGAAGTGTCAAATATGGTTAGAGTCAAAATGTTCGGGTTATTGATAGTTATTAAGACTTGCAACCAAGATACAGTGAGTTATACGAAGTGAGGCTTATATGAGAAAGATAGATGAGAAAATGTGTCAGCTACAACCATCTCTATAAAAAGGACTTGATACACCGACAGGAAAAATAATGCTACCACCAGAGTTTTTACGTATACAATCACAATCTTTTGTTTTATATTTACAGAGCACAACCTCACACACACATTGATAGTACGATTAAAGTGAAGTATGTAGTAAACCAAACCAATCCTCCTCTAAACCTTCTTAGTAAATTAATAGAGGTGATTTTTTAAAATCATATTTCGATACTCCAAATAAATACACTAGAAACTATCTAGGCCATTAGGAATATTACAGTTTCTATTCACAAACCACAACCTTCTAGTGGTCCACCACCCGTTAGTGGTAGGTTTAAATCCAGGCCATCCTGTAGTCACGTACGGCTTCTGAGTCGTGGGCTTGGCCGTCCAAGAAGTTGGCTTGTTCGTCCAAGACGTTGGTTTAGAAGTCCAAGATGTGGGCTTAGAAGTCCAAGACGTTGGCTTACTGGTCCAGGTCGCTTGGGAAGTTGGCTTAGTTGTCCAATCCGCCTGGGGTGATGGCTTGGTAGTCCAGGTAGACTGTGTAGTGGGGCGGGTAGTGGGTCGGGTTTGTGGGGTAGTGGCGCGGGAAGTAGTTGGAGTAACGTCATCTTTAGTCTCGAACGCCATCTGATCGGTGAGGTGGGCGATGATTTGCATCGCGACTGGTAGGTAGGAGTCGGAGAGCTGGACTTGCTGCTTGGCTGTTTGGACCTGGAAAATTAAAAATCTTATTATTGACCTAGTAAGCGAATTGACTCTGTATTGTTTAAGAAGACGGGTTTTCACTTGTACCTGATTTTTGAAGATGAAATGAGTCGTTAGTTTCTTCAACGATGACACGTCTCGCACAGACATCGAGACGTGAATAGAGAGACGTGCCATCGTTGAAGAAAAACCCTTCTTCTTAAACGATATGAATCAAACACGCGTTAGGTTTTTAAATAATAAGTGACTCTGCTTAGAGTCTGGAAGCTTTTTTTTTCTATTGTATATTATGTTTAATATCCGCGAACTGGGCAATATGTCTTTTGTTGGCAGGCAGGCGGGATATTTACTGGTCTCTGTGAGTGATTAAATCACTGCTTTTATGTGCTTGTTAAGTTAGTGGTAGCCTAGTCGGTAAACCCGTTGTCTCACAAACTAAGGGCGCGGGTTCAAATCCAGGTAAAGGCATTTACCTGTGTTTTTCACTCATGTGCATATTAGAATTAATTACCACGTGCTTAAACGGTGAAGGAACATCGTGAGGAAATCTGCTTGCTGGAGAACGTTAATAACTTTCAAAGGTAAGTATAGTCCTCAACACTCAATTTGGCCAACGTGGTGGACTATGGCCCACACTCCCTTCATTTGCTTGAAACTTGAAATACTAACTGTATTTAATTCTTTCAAGAAAAAATAAAAAAGGTAGTTTAATATATATATATATATATATATATATATATATAAATCTACGTTCGAATAGAATAAATTCCTAAATCACAAAAACAGGGGCGTTGCTAATGAGTTACAACATTAGCCCGCATCTCTGCCCCGATTATTCCTAATTGTCATTACAAATAACTAATGCGTATATTTACTGTGGATTTACTTTTTTTATTACTATATGTAGACTATGATGAAATCAGGGATTTCCCCACAGCGATATGAATGGTATAAAAGAGATGTTTCAATAATGTATGGAGTTCCGGCCAGTACAGTGTACATGATATGATATGACATTAAATACTTTATCGATTATTAATCTTCAATCAATCAACCAAATTCAAAATTAAACATTTCCTAGAAACAGGAATGTAATATTATACTAAATAATTTTCAGATTAGCGAATAAAGTAACTTATCGCAGTGTACAAAAATAATTTCGTTTCGTAATTTACGATTTTTTCATTTTGGTTGTTTTATTTTCTATATTTTTGTGAGGAGCAGTACAATGCATAGACCTATATGATCATTGGATTAAACCTAGGATACATCTTCTGGAGATGCCATAATTCTATTACAAATGGTAGATCGACACAGATGCTTCAGTGCACCTAATTTGGTGGCATAGTGTCACAATTTATTTGTAATGTAGGTACTTTTAATAAATAAAATAGAATATATTTTTATTTGTAACAGAAAACAGTATATAGACCATAAACAATATATTTAACCTTAATAACTGCTTTCTGTCACAAACCACACACAACTCAACACAATGCTGGCTGAATCAACCAGCGCTGATCTTCCGTTGGCACCGGGAGAAGACGTCACGTACGTCACGACCAGTTAAGTAAGGGTCAATTGTATAGGGAATCTCCGAGTAAAATTAAGTACGACGCTGGCAAACACAGACTGTGATGTGCCAAAAGAAAAAGTTTGACTTTGGCACTTTGACATGATAAGCAGCACGCTTATTCTGCCAGAATCAAACGTGACATTAATGACATTTAAACTAATTTAAAAAAACTAATTCAGGAGGACATAATATTTTTGTGAAATAAATGATATGAGTAGATTGATTTTTGTACATAATGAAGTAGGCGACTGATGCAGGTTTCAATAATATATAACATTAACCACATCTTTAGGCATTTTGTGGTAGACGTATACCGTCTTGGCCGAAAATGAAAGAAGTCCTTTAATAAATCAGACTAATATATATATTGCAAGATGCCACAGGTACGTAGAGGTATGTTTGTTTATTTTACGTTTTCCATATAAATTACTACGTGCACAATATTTTTAACCGACTTAAAAAATGAGGAGGTTCTAAAATAATCAGAGCATATTTTCATGCATGTTCCCTGATTTCTCAGTTATGCCATTGGGTCCTATATACATTTTATCAAACTCTGCAAAGAATTTTTATTGATCCATTTTTTTTAATTCTATGTAAGATGTCATTGTTATGAACGTTAGTTTTACCGGGCGAATTGGAGTCGTTTTACACTTTTTACCCGACTACGAAAGAAGGAGGGTTATGTTTTTTGAGTGTATGTATGTATGTATATTTTTTTGGCACGCCCTAGAGCCTCAACTGCTTGTCGTATTTCTATGTGAGTGGTGTCAATAGATACGTCTTAGTCGTGAGAGTGACATAAAAAAAAAAAAGTAGTAGCAGTCGGGTTTTTTTAAAGTCGTTTATAATCACTTGTTTCTAACAAACACTTGTATGTACTATTTCTATATTTGTGATCGTTATTTACATTAGAAAGTTCCGCTGCTGATAAACACAAAATTAGATAAAAAATAATATAGAAACTATATAAACGCTTAATACACAGTAAGTTAATTTAGACTCTAGCCACTCAGTATTAAGATTCAAAATATAGATTCAACTAGAATTTTAGTTGGTATCATCGAAAGTGAAATTGGTGTCAAATAACCGCAAAAAATTGCAATTGTGATAGAACAAGTGAAGTGTAAGTTATAGAATGAATTATTCATAATCGTCTCATTACTGTTGACAAATATAACCCACTAGCTGCGCCACGCGCTGTTACCCGTTGAAATTTGTTTATCCCACGGGAAATTTCCGGGATAAAAAGTAGCTTATGTGTTAATCCAGAACTCAAGCTGTTATGGAGCCACATTGCATCCGAATCCATTCAGCAGTTTTTGTGTGAAAGAGTAACAAAAATACTTAAATAAAAACTTACGCGTTTATAATAGAATAGAATAAATAAAATAAGTAGTACTACTTGACTGAATATTATTTATTTATAAAAAATTAATTTATAGTAATATAGCAAACTTCTCCTCAGTTTGGGAGAAGGACTGAAAATATCTGAAAAACTCGAAGTCGAAGAAAAAATCGTAGTCGCATAATAATCATTTAAAATTCTATTTGCTAAATATCGAGTGAAAATTTTAAACCTTAAACTTACCAATGCTAACATTGTTATTTGAAGACTTAAAGCCAGTAGCATTGTGTGCCGGATCATTTTGAAAAACTGAAAAAAATAAAATATACGTTATGAACTTGCTTCTTAATTCTAATCGTTTTACAAAGCCAAAGAATTAGCTTTATACGAATATTTCATATAATTAGAAGCAAAAGAAAATCGGAATGCCACCTGTACAACAAAACATCTAGAAAGAGCCGTAAAGACATAAAATTAAGCACATTTTCCAGAATTTTTCCCAAGTTTGAGAGCAACTGTAAAGCTTGGTCAATGAAATATACTTATAGTTAAATATTTTAAAGTAACAGTCCCGCGGGTAACTGTTGCTATTTACTGATAATTGTAACTGGTTTCCTTCACTAAAACTATACTCTTGATGTACCAAATCAGTCATTAAAAGGTGGCCCGAAACTTTTCAAGAACTAACAAATAAGTTTAACCAAAAATGTTACTAATGACAACATTAGCTTAGAACCAGAAAAAAAAATGTGAGCCGTCACGGGGCGCCTGGCAGATGTGAAACATCGACATTATTTTGTAAATATTGATATTGATTTTGTAAATATTGTCGGGTACTGAAGTTCGGCCTTCGGCCTCACTTCAATGCCCTCCGGACTTACGAGGTGTCATAGCTTGGACTTCGGCCTCACTATGACACCTTGCTCGTCAACGATTAGCTCGGCCTGCGGCCTCGCTTTAGCTACTTGAGTAAGTATGCGTGGCAAGACGCATCGCCACGGCATGCGTCGCCACGCCAGAAATCTGTTTTATCCGTATAGATGTTTCACATCACATCAAAAGTTTTATAGTACTACTACATTTTGCCGACCGATCAACTTTTTATATGGAACAGCCGATATTTTTTCTCGAATTCAGAGTTGGTCCCATAGTGAAAATTGTTCCTTAGGATGAGTATAGTAACCCCCTTTCCGCTTAGTTCACCCCTTGACGATAACCCTGTATACTATACGAGTATATATCATAGCAGTTCTGCGAACTGTCCATTTCGCAAAAACTATATTTTTGGCGAATATATACAAAAAAAACCAAACAACTACATGACAATTTATCATATTCAGATATATTTATTAATGTAATGTTTCGCATGTTTGTACCAAATATTTTTGAAATCAAGTGAAATAGTACAGTCGCGCCGCAGCGGTTTTGAATAAAACAATCTTCGACGACAAAAAAAACTGATAATTCGTAACACCTATACATCAAGTTTCGTCACGATTAGTGGAAACAACAAACTGGACGCGAGTACTAAATTTCAGGAGACATACAAACATCCTAACAGGCAGAGGAAATAAATATTTGCCAGACCCGAAACAAAGACGAGCTTTGATGATCTCGCTACCTCATCTCTACTTTATTTCGCTTCACAAAGAGCTGGTTATCATCTTATTCGCAAGTTTAATAGAATCGTCGTAAAATCCAAGTGTTATCTGTATCTAGCGAATAATGATAACAAAGTTCATAAAATTATTATGTAAATGAAAATCTTGTCGACGCCCACAACCCTTCAGCTCGAGATAAATCATTTCTAAGACGGACTAGTTTATTCAACAGATGGCCAACTCTTACAATTCTTGAGATGCCTCCTCCTAAAAAGGTCAGCTTCTTCATATTTAGGAAGAAAGAAAAATAACCAAACTCGAACTTCGAGGAATATTCTAAAAAAAAGAATTAACAAAATGGGTTCAGCTGCTAGTGACCGAAATGTCCGTGTTTGTCGGGCCAACATAGGCATCACCACTAGCAAACTTGGCATGCTGTCTTCTAGTGGTAGGTTGGGGCATTTGTATTACCTGTAGATCTTCGAGGTCTATAGGTATAGGTAATTCATGTGCTATGTTCTTTGTTATAGTTAGTTTCACTTTATTAAGCTTAGCCATAGTGTTACTTGTATCAAAACATAAACCTCCTTTCGCAGTCGTGTAAAAAAGGACTTATGTGTCTGTGTATCTGTAATCAGCATTGCCCTAGAGAGCCCCTAGCACCGAGATAACAATTTACATCGTTCATAAAACATCTGCTTACTTTTAATCTAAAACCCACCGACCATGTGATTCCTATATGTATACTTCGATATTGAAGTTGGTATCAAATGCTTGTAGTATATACCTTAGACTAGAAATAACTTAGATGTAATTAAAAAAAGTTAAAACCTACTTAAATTCGTCACGCAAAACTTACGTTACAGAACATATGTCATCTGTGTAAACTCACAGATAATTATTAGATGTATGTACTGATAAAGATAAAGGTTAAACAGAACCTATTGGAAAGTAAAGAAAAGAAATATGTTCGAACTTACGAGAAATTAAATCGGTCGACCTATCTCTAAAAAATCGGGCATCACACTTAATAAAGGACAGATCGAGATTTTCTTCCTATTTGAAGTCGGTTAATATGTACATATACCTACCCTGTAGAATAATTTTATTGTTTTATTCTAATCAGACAATAAAAGAAAATAACTACAACTAAAGAGTTTGAACTAACAAATTGAAACTAAACTCAAAACATGAATATCTATGAAGTTACAATAATTTTACTAGAATAATAATCGAAAATATTTCTTCTATTAATAAATATAATTACATGTATCGACACGCACTTGACCAAATAAAAACTTGCTGTATTGTTGATAAACATTTTTTTCTTTTGTTTTTTTTTGTTACATCTATCTCTAATATATTTAATGAGGTTATTATGACTGACATTTTTATTTTATGATATAGATAGTCTATTTCTACGACCGTCTATACGTTTGCCAAGATAGTTGCGTGCTATATCTTCTCTCGATGGGTCATAAACTTTATGACTAGTAAAACTAGCAGTAAAACAGAAACATTGTTGTTTTGACAAAGTATGTATAGGTACATAGAGACAGATTTTCTTTTTAAGGTAGGTAATTTTTATATTTTAGTCTAAAACCTATAAATTCATAGATAAAACTATAATTAATTCAAAATAGAAAGTAATTATGCACAAGTTTTTTTTTTCAATTAACGTCTCGCTCAATTTTTGTATTAACATACAAGTAAGATTGAAAATAAAAAAACCGTGATGTTTTTGTTGGCGGCCATCTTGAATTTGAAATTATTATAGTGTTTAGTATTTTAATAGTCAAGCCTTTTCGTTTGATACTACCCATATTGGATAGGAAGGAATATATATAGGAAGTTGTGAAAAAAATTGTATTCTGCGATTTTATTGGGACGGCCATCTTGTACCCATTTACATTGAGCATTTGACCACAAGTCATGATTGCGGAAGTCAGCGATACTGTAGCCCTAGATGGAGCATGCCTAGTCTGCGAAACACTGGCTCTCAAGGAAAGCTGCCGGAACTGTAATGTTCATTTTTTTTAAGAACGCCTCCGACTAATATACCTTTCAAACAAAAAAGCAAACTCACAATCGGATCGTCCACCACACATACATAGACCGCGTCGTTTTTGCGTCAGGGGTCAAAAAGCTTTCTAGCGACTGTCTCTGACAGACAATAGTTACACAGCCTAAACCACTGAACGTAGATAATTGCAATTTGGAAGATGTGTTACTGAAGGGCTGTTGACGCAATTTTTTGACTGTTTAACGAATGCTGTTCTTTATTTATAGTTTAATATAACATCTTCTATTTTCGCCAACACCATTTTCACTAGGTCATTGAGTTTTTTAAGCTCCAACGTAATACCGATGGGTTGTTTATAGTTTGACATGTGTGTGTGTCTTTGGCATCACAAACGGATGGACCAAAATTGATTTTTTGGTATGTTTTTGTCGGGAGTGTTCTTAGCTATATTTGATGAAAATCGGACCAAGTTGGTCGTCACCACAAAATGGCAAAGTAAACATTTTTACAATTCCCACAATACGAGTATGAAATGAAAGAGCTCGACTAGTAGAACACTATAGGTACACTATGATAATTTCCAATACAAGATGGCTGCGACACCAAATGACAGGGGGAATAAAAAAAAACAATTTCACATAATAAACTTACTCTTGTTTTACGATTTTTTGAAATTTTTAAAACTAATATGTAACTCATTCGCCATGGAAATAAATAGCAAATCTTTGGAGACCTTTTCACATATCTACAAAGATATAAAAAATAACTAGTAATTTTTATAAAAAAATAGTAATTCTTAGAACAAAGGTATTTTTCCAGGCAAACAAAAAAAAAAGAAAAATAATATTTTTGACTAAACTTTTCCCAATCCCAAATAAAATCTTATAACTTTTTCCCCTGTCAATACCATGGCGTCCTATTTGACACTAATAATATGTGTAACGAATTTTCGAAGCCTTTGACCTTCGGACTGGACTTTGACCTTCAGAGGGACGAGAATGATGGGGTGTCAAGTAAAGGGTGGACAGATTTGTCAGGACAATGGTGTAGGGGATACTTGAGGTTTAATTTATGGAGGGTATAAAGCTAAAAGTGGTACGGAACTAAGCGCAGGCCTGTCTGCCAGTTGGCATTTGGGAAAAGTTTGGTGAAAACGAGTGCTTAGAAGCGACGTAAGAAAAACCCGACTGCAAAATTTTTAAAACTTAACAGTACTTAATTCACTGGAACGGAGAATCATAAAAATATTTTTAGATGGCTTTATGTATTTAAATGTAACTACGGCTATAAACAAACCAACACTAGTGCAAAACTTTAACACTAAATAATTCAAAATATGACCCACAAATAGTAAGTTTCGAAAGTACCGTTCTTCTAAGCTAGATAGATATCTAGGCACGATGTAGGCGGTCTAGGGTACCTAGGCTATATCTGTGATACAATGGTATCTCGAGGCCTAATTCCAGACCGGATTCTAACGGGGCTTCAGGACTAGATAGTACTCTTTGCTATGTATAGTAATAATATAGAAAGGATTAACTGAATTCCTCTGCAATACATGCATTAGATTTAACTGAATTCCTCTGCAATTGACATTTCATATTTGAAAATTGATGGAAATTCGAATAACATTTCGAGATAATGTAATGAAGAGTTCATAATAAAAATGCCAGATTTTTATATCCACTTTCTTATGAGTTATTTACAAAAATCGGGTGAAAAAAAATCTCGTATTTATAATAAGACCGTCAAATGCCACCAATAAGAGATATTATTGTATCTGTCACCTGTAAACCGTACGAGTACCTAAACAAACAACAAAAATGCAGATAATTAATGACATCAGTTTTTTCACGAGCTTTTAACGAGAATAACATAAATTCAAAAATCTCTAAAAATGTATTTATTACATTCTGAATAAAATTAAGAAATATTAGTACGTTATTTTTTATTTGTCTTTCCATTATCGTAATTAAAATGTTTAAAAAGAGTTTTAAATGTTGTCAATCGGAGAAGTTGGATTTAATTTGGGTTAAAGTTTATGGCATTTGTTTCTCAAACGCCCTTGTTTGTTTCTTTAAAAAATACGTATTCCTTTAAAGATTAAAATAAAAAAGACACAGTCGGCTGGAGCATTTAGATTATCTGTAGATCTTAAATTGTCTATAGGTTATCTTTCTGCTATTACTTTTTGTTGCTGTAGATAGTCATTTTGTTTTTTGGTAATAAAGCCACTTAGACACAGTTCAAGTAAACATCTCGCAAGTACCGAACTAAGAAATTTATTAAGATAAATTAAGGGTATTCTCGTATTACTAACATTTTCAAATTTTGATTTAATATTAATGATTATGAACAAATAAGACTAACTTACTTTAGTTTGTCAGGAATTTTCCTCATTTATATTTAAGTTATTTATAAATCAGACTGCCATATTGATTTTGATAAAACTTTTATGGGACCTGTTATGTGTACTTCTATCAAATGAAAAATATGTAAATCGGTCCGAGTGTTACACCCCTTTGTAATGGAGACCCGTGCCAAGCGGTGGTACGCTATGGGCTGATGCCAAATAATAAGAAGATAAACAAAGTCATTATATCAAAACCACTAAAGTTTTCCTGCACTTAAATCAATCTCAATTTAGAGACAGAATTTAGGATTTAGAGGGATCCCAATAAACAATAAAATCTCATATATGTTACGACCCATTTCGGCAAAACATTAACATTTCGACATAAAGTCATTATTTCCGAAATAATTCTGGTTTAAGTACAGCTCTCATAAATTCAACTCTACAGGGTTATTAGTAACTAATTAAAATCTTTTTAAAGAGGACATTCGCATATATAATATGATTCATAACTAATGCTGCACAACTCGGTAAAAAATATATATAGTTAAAATATATAAAAATGTTGGGCATAGCAGATTTTTCTACCCAATGTTCTAAAGCCGTAGTAAGTGCCGAAGTCACTCTTAATTTTTTTTTCTTAATCGTAAAAAAAACAGCGAAAAGCAAGTCTATAAAAAAATTATATCAGCAACAGAAACAAATCATTGGTTGCTGATAAAAAAATTTGCAACAGCAACAGATGATTAATTTCAAAATTTCAAGTGTTTAGCTATCTCGAAACATGAGATAAAGCCTGACAGACAGACGGACGGACAGTGAAGTCTTACTAATAAGGTCCCGATTTTACCCTTTGGGTACGGAATGATAAAAATATTAATTACCTAGGTAAATACAAAAACAAAATGCCAAATCAACAAGTCTGTAAGGCTAAACAGGCTAATAAAGCAATGAGTTACGGCAGGCTTCGATAGAACTTATTCAGTTATTTCTATTTAAAACAGCTCTTGACCGATTTCGGTGACATTTAAGTGGGACCACTATTTTACCCTTTCTAACCAATATTATCGATATTTTTTTTTCATATTTGTCCAGCCATCATATACATAAAAAGTTCAGCCAAATTGAGATCTTCCTCTTTTTTTGAAGTCGGTACAAAAACAAGTACAAACCGGAATAGTTACGAGTAACCCTGTATAAAACTTGTATGTTTACTACCACAGTACTGCCCTGGGACTAAATCGACTAAAAAGTATAAAATCCCGCCATTTGTGAAGGATTTAGGTATAAAATAATAAAATATTTGGTTTTTGTTTGCGATTTTGGGACCGTGAGGTTTGGAGATAAAGGCCCGACGGGAGCGCAACTAATTTTAGCTTTCACTCGTTTTAGAGTTCCCTGCTATAATGTGACCAACTTTGATTGATTAGCTCACTAGCTCATATTTTCGGACTGTTTAAAAATATAATAATGCTTTAGGGATCAGATGATTTCTAAAATGCATACAAACTCAGGTGAAATATTTTTAGTTATGTAATTTTAAATTAATATTTTTTTTAGATAGTACGAGCGAGAGAGAAGGCAAAAAAGAACAAAAAATTAGAAGTAAAATAACTGACGATGCTTGGACGGAAGCATTTGGTATGTGAAAAAAAATCCGAACAAAAGCTTAGCTTTTTTTACTACGTATATTTTGTAGAACTTAATTATGTAAATATTAGTAGAAATATTTGTTGTCTCAAATAAATCAATTTCTTGTTATAAGTCCATATGATCGTATAATATAATAGCACACATTTCGACGTTCAATTATAACCAGCTTCAAAAAGGAGAGGGTTCTAAATTCGTCAGTTTTTTTTTTAAAGTCGTGCTTAGAGTACACGTGGTCTTTGATGACCGTCAAAGACGCATAGACTGATTTGGAAAGAACTTTATTTGGTTAAGAGAGCATTACCTTAAAGCACTCATATTCACAATGAGTTTCCGCTCGGATCCGAAAACTTTGCAACACGAATTACGCAAAACTTATTAGAAGATCCTAAATTATTATTTATTATTATTATTTATTATTATTAGATCTAAAATAAAATAATAATCACTATTTAATATTTTAGATTACGTAACAAGCTTCGCGTAATTCGTGTTGCAGAGTTTTCGAAACCGAGCGGAAACTCATTGTGAATCTGGGTGCACGTGGTCTATATTTTTTTTAAAGCTTTTTGAAGCTTAAAACTTTGCCTTGCCGAATTCTATTCGGTTGTAATTTCTTAAAGTTGCACTTGTTATCAACATAGATTTGTTTTGTACAGAACCCTTTTCCTACAAACGCTGTTCAGACGGTTGTCTATTGTTTGCCCAAAAAATATAAGCAATAATACTCATATGCCCGAATATCACTTGCACGAATATCACTTGCCCGAATTTCATTTGCCCGAATTGTTTGTTTACCATAAAATTTATTGGACACTCTCTTGTTTGCCCGTACATTAGATTAGATTCCATAAGGATACGAGTGCCATACGTATTGTTATCCATTTTATTAATTGCAATACTATTATTTAACAGAATATTTTAACGTCATACTAAATTAATTTCAAATACATCTTAGCCTTTCTAGAGCATTTCGCTGGCCGATGCACGGCATGCTCGCTTCGCTAGCTCGGCTCGTGCGTTGTTTTTTATGGTCTAACCTAACCTAAACTTATTGATCGTTTAGTATAAACTGATTTTAGGATTTTTTTCTAGAAGTAAATTTGATGGCAAATGATGTTATGACATATGATAATTACGGCATATAATGATGATAACAAATGACGTTGTTGAAATTGACTTTATAGGTAACAATGTTTCTAGCACGTGATTAATTTAGTATTTAACGAGAATGACATGATAAGATTATGAGAAACAAGATTATGTCTGAGACTAGTATACCAGATGAAATTATGGCAAATGAAATTCTGGCAAGTGGATGTAACCCTGTTCAGACTTACCTCCGTCCTATTTATCTTCTGCTGGCATTTGTGAGGGATTCAACGCACAAAGATTTTATTTTCGTTTGTGATTTGCGAGACACATTATTGTGACGTGCCATTTGATTCAAAGACGTCGGTCTACAAAGCCTCCGGGGATTGGACTCTGTTTGAGTTGCGGTGGACAAAAGTAGGGGATGTATACCGGGTGCTTTTTTAGGGAGATCTTTAGAGGGAATTTGACTGTTAAATGTCAGATTGAAAATTGCCAGTTTAGATTAAATTATTAGGGTCTGGAATTGTAATTTTTGTAGAGAACAATTGAGCAACTTTAGACTTATTATTTTATTAAACGGATTATAATCAGTTATTTTGCAATGCTGGCCAGGCTATGATGGCTTCGAGCTTAGCTTCAAGCTATCAAGCTTAGATTAGCTTCAAGCTATAAGTCTTGGTTATCATTAGGACCTTCGCTGTCCACTCTATGGCATTATACTCGTAATTCAGCGTGGTCATAAAAAACTTGATATTTAAACTTTTTTTACGTCAATTGAAAGAACGTCATGGAAGGTATAGAGAACATCATTTGCAAAAAAACTGTTCTCTTCAAGGTCAAATATTAAAAAAAAACTACTAGTCGATTTATCTTGACAGTTGAACAAATTCTTGAAACCAAAGTAATGATGGGTTATAGTGAAGTGAAATTGTAAAGCTAGTGGTATACGAGTAATGAGCATGACTCAGAGTCGCAGCCAGAGGTTGAGGCACACAAAGCGAAGAAAGCGGCACCAATGGCAAACTTCTTAACAATACTAACACTGACAAGCCTTGATGTCAAAGTAGTGATCTCAATCAGAAGTTCGATTCATGACCAATTTGGAAACAATAAAAAAATATCCCGTCAGCAACATATCTAAGCACAGCTCTTCTTCAAGAAGGGGTAGATCCACCACATTGTTTTTTTTTATATCCAACACAGATAGGCATTTGACCACAAGTTCGCAAGACCACGGAAGTCAGAAGTAGATACGGTAGCCCTAGATGAAGCAATCCTAGTCTGGAATACAATGGCTCTCAAGAAAGGCTGTCGGAACACACCGTTAGGTGTTTAGCGACAGATTTTACAACTTAAGGGTGGTAGCTAACCAGGCGAGCGATAGGAAACGCTCTACCGCCATGTATTGTCTATAAGTAATAAATTAATGGAATATATCAGTAATTAATCATAATTTGTAGTGTTAAAAGAAAAATTATGAAGTGTAGAAGTTCAGTGCGTGCTTAATTTTGATTGAAAGACTATAATATACACATATATATATATATATATATATATATATTAATATAAAATAATAAATCCTGTGTGACTGACTGATATTGACCCCGATTCGGCCAGTCACAATATAGTTATTGTTAACTGAAAGTACATAATACTATATCCATCCTTTTCTCACCTTTGATAACACAAAGAGAGGACGCAATTTTAGAACTTAGGTTAGTTTAGTAAGATTGGCCTGACAAAATCGGGGTTATTACCTAGGAATCAACGCAATCCCAAAAACACTGAATCTATAGGCATGAAAGTATCTAAAAATCAATGTAGAGCCTAAACCGCTGCATGTAGAGGCAAACAGTGTAGGAAGGTACTAAGAAAGGTTTTTTTGGATATTCAGCCGCTAAGAAGTTCAAATAGGGGTTCAAAGTTGGAAACTTCTTTATATTCCGTTTTATGAAGCGAGTAGTTATAATATAAGTGTTAATGCTATACTTACTTTATAACTTTTAAGGTCATTCTCATGTTATATAGAAATGTAATTTTAAAGTAATTTTGTTTTTTTTGTATTTGTTATTTATTTATCATTAACATTATGGAACTCAATTTTAAAACATTTAAAATATTATTTGTTTTGTAAGAAATATTTTTTATAAACTAAGTGAATATATGTGGAATCATCGTTCTTATGTAAGGAACAACCATTACAAAATATTACTAATAACTAGAGAAATAAATCACAATGTAAATATATAAATCATAATAATTTTTTTGTAAGAAGGAACTATAAAAGTATTTTAATACGTTTTCTAAGTTTTATTTTTTTAAGTAATTAATAATTCAAGTGTAATAAGCCTTGCCCGTAACGAACGTTATTTAAAGGCCACTAAATATTTCTTATTCTTATTCTTTGACTGATTTCAATAACCTAGTAAACAAGAATTCTCAATATCGATGTCAACAATCTTAGTTTCCAAATATAGAGTTTGTTTACCTACTTCAAGTTCTGACCTACAAATTTAAGCACACTCAATGAGCGAGACGACTTTACTAAAACAAAAAAATTATGACAAAAGAAATAAATTGAAACAAAAAAAAATACTACGACGATAAGATGTAAAAATAAAGTAAATGAGATGAAAGAAAAAAGGCATGAAGTAAAAACTATTTAGCAGGTAATCGTAAATTTCTACTTATTATATCGCTCTCTTAGTAAAAATAATTGTGTGATGAAAGTAAACGTGATAGAAAATTATTAAAATTAAACTTAATAAAATATCTCGCCATAAAGAATACATTTACTATGTTATGAATAACACATAATGATACCACTCTATTACTAATCGAGTAATAAATGCGTCTTCAATCAAACGCGAGCCATTCAACTTTTATAAAAATATTGTCAGTAATAAAATGCTAAGCCCGCTAAAAGTCATTGAAGCTTTTCAACCATTCAAGTCAACTCATATTAAAAATATGACTACGTTCTATCAAATAACATGGAACCTTACGACAAATAAAGGGAATATTTTGTTCTATTCTCAAAGTCTCAAAAATCCCTAACTCCGCTAAAAACTCTCGTTCCAAAAACAATAACATTCTAAATTCAAATGTCCACTCACCGCTAGCGCGTCGCTTTGTACGTCACTTCACAACAAAGCCTTCTCAGTATACAACCTTCTAGGTGCGGTGCGCGAGCGCAACTGTTCGGTTGGCCAGCGCGCAGCATCCTTGGGCCATTGACCTGCTCTTTGGATTCTATAGAGGTGATAAAACAACTCCTATCTTCGTTATTACGCCAATTTTGCGCACGAAGAAAGAAACCGCCTCAATCATAATCTGAAGAAAAGTTTAATAGTGCGTCCGAATGTTTAAATGCATCAATTTGAATGCAAAACAACGTCAGAAAACGTGCTTGTAACGTTTTCTGACGTTGTTTTCATTCCGTTCACGTGGATGCAGATTCAGAGGTACATGCCTTAAACAAGATTTAAATCCACTAAGTATCAGCTTATAAGTAGAGAATGCGCATACTGGTGGACTGACACTTAAACTATGTACCAAGGGAAAAGTCAAAGCCATCGGTACACTTAGTTATTTAGGTAGACCACGGTGGTATTTGGTGAGAAATTCAGTGTTGTTCATAAAACTCTTGCCGTTTTTCTTAGCCTCTGCCAAGAATATGTCTCTTGCGCGGGTCATATCTTCGCCCAGCCTGGTAATATTTTATCAATTTATGATTACCATTCTGTAACTGCTTGGTTTTTTTTTTCTAATCCCACATAAGTTGTCCTTAAGACTACTACTGTAGTTGGGTGGCTAGTATGCTTGGTTCAAAATCTGACGGTCCCAGGTTAGATTCCTGGCTGGGGCAGGCATACGTCATGGTGACCCTGACAGGTCGGAAATCTAAAATAACTAACTACAACAACAACAAAAAAATACCAAAAAGATCTATAGAAAATATAAGATCTACAGGTAATCCAAATGCTCCAACCAACCACCAGAGAGCAGCGTGCCGAGTATGCTAGGTTCATTACGAGTACTACGCTGAATGGCAATTCTTATACGTTGGGTCAGATAAAAATCGGCATTTTGGTTACGCGTCGAATCGATCAAACGCTCCTAATGGGGTTAGAGGTAAAGTTAAAGTTATGAGTGTAAGACGTTATAAGGATTACTTTAGTAATAATAGGTTTCAACAGCTCTGTAGAGCGTCCAATCAGGACAAACAGCGTAACGTTAGTTCAATGACATCGGCAGGCTATATATTAACATTCAGGTAAAATTCACTCGTCTCTGTATTTTAGGAGTTCATTCTAAATAACAAATACGTTATCGACAAATGTATGTGAAACTGGTTTCAATTTGAGCCATATTCGTACGAAACTGCACGCTTTCATCGATTCGTGTATTCATTGGGCAGGAAAAGGTGCCTCAAAAATGTTACTAAAGTATCATTAAAAGGAGCGTTCTAAAAATTTGAGAGCTCATGCAATAATTTGAAAAAATGCTAAGCCAAATGTAATAAAATGTATTAAGTAGATGTAGATATTATAAAAGCTTAGTACTCTCACTATACAAAAGAAAAACTTTACCAGAATAGTACTCTCTCTGCACAAACAAAAAACAACGTGCGTTTTTATGAAATTACATGTTTATTTAAGATTCATTATGTTTTCCTAATATTATAATTATTTTATTTGCTATTCTAATTATTTTGCTATTTTAGATTTACTCGTATTTGTGATGTCATTTGTCTATTCTTGCTATTACTGATTGTATAGTCCTATCTGTTAATAGAACTATGTTATCTTCTTATATATGTTACCGGAAATGTAAGTAATCCGTCGTTGTATACAACTCCTAGGAATAGTATGTAATTCCTAAAATCGCACGGAAATAAACTGAACCTACTGCGGTAGTATTTGAAACAATATTTTATACATTTCCTAAATAGCTTCGGAATTGTATAAATTTCCTAGGATTTGTATACAATTCCTAGATTTCATACATTTCCGGTAACATATATAAAAATCAATTACTGTTCGTTTGTCTCGCTAAAACTCTAGAACGGCTGGGCCGATATAGCTGATTTTGTCGTACTCCAGGTTAGGTTTAAAAGGTGAGGAACATAAATAACTGTTAGGCGGTACGTAGTTCGCCGGCTCAGTCTACAATTTGATGTGAATATTATAAACAACAGTTTCTAATACTTCAACTTATATTAATTTTAATATGTATTCTGAATAAAGATTTTTACTTAGAAATTTGTATCGAATTCTTTGAGACTCATTAGGTAGTATAGATGAACATATTTTCCGTACATAATCAATTGAGGTTAACGAAATATTGAATACCAATTAAGGTTTCTGTTACATACTTTAGTTATGTATCAATTAAAAATCATTCAAACAGAATTTGCTAAAAGAAATACTTATGCAGGGTTATCGTTAAGGGTGTACTAAGCCGAAAGGGGGTCACTATACTCCTCCTAAGGAACAACTTTAAATATGGGACCAAACCTGAATTCGAGAAAAAACAGCTGTTCCTTAAAAAAAGTTTATTGGTTGTCTGATAAAATATGATATTGTCTTCACGAATTCAGAGTTGGTCTCGTAGTGAAAGTTGTTCTTTAGTATTAGTATATTGGCCCTCTTTCGGCTTAGTACACCTCTAACCAATAACCCTGTATGTATTCGTATAGTTTTAATATTAGGTATACTTATTTTATTTTTATTGCGATTATCTATTGACTTACGTATTACATAAAATAATTCAAAAAACATTTTCATTTTTTTCAAAGCATAAAATGTAATCCTATACGTTCCTATAAGTATGTTACTATTAGAACTTAAGATTAACTGCATTATACCTCGTAACAGTAATAAAATGTAATTTCATTTCGTCATGGTTTATCTTCTAAGAGATTCAGATTATCTGGAACGGATCGAAACCAGGAGCTATAAGAAATCGATAAATATAAATTATGTTGTCTAGCAATTTGTTATTAAATCTAAAATCCTTCAATAATCATCAAACTCATCCTTAAATACATCATCGACATTATCATCCTCATCGAAATTAGCATAATCATGATAACTTCTGTGGAACTTATGACGAAAATCATCTTCTTTGAGCCCATCTTGTGGATCACTTCTGAGAAACTTGATATCCCAACTTTGCTCTTTATCTGTCTTATCTTTATTTACATTTCCTCCACTTTCATTTTCTTTTTTGTCATGTTTATGAAAATAACTATGCAAACCATCAACCACGCCTCTTTTCAAATTAAAAACATAGTTTTTAATCCCTTTAAAAAGCTTTTTAATACCCGATTCCGAATTAGTTTCTTTATTGAAATGAACATAAGTGAAGGAAGTTTTCTTTATTTGATTGTGTTCATCGCCTTTGTCGTTTTTAGTGATTTTATTAACACTGAATGTAGTATTGGCGACGTTGATGGGTTTGAAAATGTTGTAGTTAGGGACGATCGGAGGCAAAGTTCTGTTATCTGGGATATCGATGACGTTTTCTGTGACTTCATAGCTGCTTGGAGGTTTTGAGGAGAGGAAACCTTGTTGGTTTGTGGTTGATAAGATTGGTTGACTTGTGCTTGATGATCCAAACTGACTTGCCGATCCGGAGAAGGCTGACTGACTTGACGTGATGGGTAGCACTGATTGGCTTGATGATACCGGTAAGACAGATGGACCGGAGGTACTTGATGGTAAAGATACTAAAGTTGACGAGACGCTGGTAACGTTTGTTTGTGTTATAATCGAAGTTGAGGAAGCTGCGCGTATTGACAGAATCTGGAATAGGAAAGGAAAACATTATAAATATAGCAAAGAATAAAATATTTCAACAATTTGTTCTTACGTGATATGATTCTGGTTATAAAAATAATGACTTGAGGTATCTCTGTAACGAACAGTGTAGAGTGTCAAAAAGGAAAACAGAAAACATCTTTTAAAAATTTCGATTAAGTCCAACTAACCGATTCAACCCTGTAGCTGGGTTATTCAGCTTAGGCTCTATTTGCTCTAAGGATCTTAGCTTTGGCTGGATCACTTTAGATTTTCTTACTTCTTATCTGGGAATGCTACACGCTTCTTAATTTTGGATTAAATCAGTCAAAAGTAATTAATTCACCTAGTACTTAGGATTTCTTCGTTGTCTGCGGCAAAGGTATTTTTAAGGCAATTCTGTATAAATGAAACTGTCATCTGGCAACAATTTATCAAATTAATTAGGTACAATATTTTGACTTGAATTCGGTAGATGCCCCCTACAATTTTTTCAGTAAATTTGATACATAAAAATGCAAGGCTATATGGAACACGCGAGAACTAACCTATTTAAATAAATACTCGTAAAAAACATTTTCTAAAATAGTCTACTTTGTAAAATTCTAGCAACACACGCAGTCCACTTGAGAATATATTCTTTATTTTAGTGATTAATAGAATTATTTATTTGTAGCAAACATAATATATTAGGTCCTTACATATGAAATTGGCGTTTCGTCGTACTGGCCACTTTGATCTCAAATATCTCTTCTTTGGTTAGGGATTCCAATTTCAAATTTATACATCTATTTCATCATACATTTATATTTCGAAAACCGTAATTCATTTGTTTTGTCCTCGTTTGGTTTTTTCTTCGCGTCACGCAGTTTACAAAATGGAAAACTTGAAATATCGCGTTATTTACGAGCACGAGTTCCACCGTGGTAGGTACCAGTGCTGCAGAAACGGCTCGAAGGAGTAATGATGTGTATGGCGGCGATGTCGCAAAAGAAAACACAGTGCGTTTTTGGTTCCAACATTTTCGTTCTGGAAATTTCGACCTGCAGAACAAGCCCCGTGGACGGCCGGAGACTAAAGTTGCTAATGAAGAATTGAAAGCTATTGTGGAAGCAGATCCATCCCAAACCACGTCCGAGTTAGCTGCAGGCTGCGGTGTTAGTGATAACGCTGTTTTAATCCACATAAGCAAATTGGAAAGGTGAAAAAGCTTGAAAGGTGAGTACCTCATGAATTGAGTGCAGCAAACCGACAAACGCGCGTCAACTGCTGCGTTACTACTCATACGTTATTACTCAACCGGCACAATAATAAAGGGATTTTAAATCGGATCTTTCGGATATTTCAAGTTTTCCATTTTGTAAACTGCGTGACGCAAAGAAAAAACCAAACGAGGAGAAAACAAATGAATTACGGTTTTCGAAATACAAATGTATGAATAAATAGCTGTATAAATTTGAAATTGGAATCCCTAACCAAAGATGAGATATTTGAGATCAAAGTGGCCAGTACGACAAAACGCCAATTTCATATGTAAGGACCTAATACAACAGCAAAATCTATAATCAAAAATTACATTCAAAATAGAGACAGAAAAAACAGTTGTTCAAAATTGTAGTATGTAACTTGAAATTAGCTTACCGAGAGTATTTTTGCGTTCGCTGAAAAAATTGCGTCTCTATCTGTGTATTTATTTCACAACTAGGGCTTTTGTAAGTTTTGATGTGTAATATTGGTGCACTATTAACTTTTATTGTCTTGTTTACGTGCACAAATGTGGGCAAGCGATATAAAGACGAAATAACGTGGTTTCTCCATAGAAACCCTGGTAAAGTCTCCACCGCTTTACAAGGGTACATGACTTTAACTTGACCACGATGACTTTTACTTGATATCTGACTTAACTTGATTGATAATTAACTAAAACATTGATAATCTTGACGCTGACATATATAAAAAGAAAAAAAAATAGCTTACCAGACAAATTGTCACAATTTCCGCGCCCATCGTAAGAGTCATCACGATTCAACACTCCGAGGTCTTCATTAAAACTGAAACCATTACAACAATTAGGTTTATCAGAACAAAAAACAATGCGGGTAATAAACAACTAACCATAGATTAATCGATCCGTTTCACTTTTTATGTATCATTTTATAAATAGCCTATAAACTTGTACGGAACATCTACAGACACGATCATTCCGTATAATTCATTTTAGCTACGCCAACAATGAAATACTAAATCTTTAAGTTTTTTTTAAGTTCTTTAAGTTTTTGACTAAGTTTTTTCTTAATTTTACACTATGACTAATTTGTTTTTTTTTCTTACACAGCTAGGCATTGGATCACAAGTTTGCACAAACACGAAAGTCAGCTATACTGTAGCACTAGATAGGGCATGCATAGTCTGGAATATACTGGCTCTCAAGGAAGTCTGCCGGAACACACGGTTAGGTGCTTGGCGAAAGATTTCATAAGTACATATTTAAGCGTAGTTACGCATAGTTATCCAGAACTACGATTATCTGTCACTGTAAAAGATTATTGGCTAGGGGTGTACTAAACCGAAAGGAAGTAAAAATACTAAGGAACAACTTTCGCTATGGGACGAACTCTGAATTCGAAAAAAATAAATCGGAACTGATTCATACATTTTGTTAACGACCGAAAAAAAATCTATGGAACAGCTGTTTTTTTTCTCGAATTCAGAGTTGGTCCCCTATTGAAAGTTGTTTGTAATGATGAGTATAGTTACCACCTTTTGGCTTAACACACCTCTAAACGATAACCCTGTAATGCACGAGTTTTTTTGCATAAGCCATCTGAAGGCTGCCATCCCAATAAGATAGCTGAAAACGACTGAACAGATTTGAATGAAATTTGGCAATTCAACTTATATCCTGGATTTACTAATAGACATTTTCACCGCGGAAAAATGAAGTGTTCCCGAGTGTTAGTTATATTTCCGCGGGTAACACCGCAGGGTGCGGCTAGTGATACATACGTGGAAAAAACGACAGTTATTTAAAAAAATTAAAAGGTAAAGATTGAGTTTTCATTAAATAGGTAAAACAAACAGCGTCACTTACCAAGTTCATACGATAAAAAAAAATATTATCACAAAACCGCCACAATCCTAATATAATACAATATTATAATTTTAATTAACACACGAATATACTTTAGATGTCATACTTGCACTGAAGAAATAAAGAAAGATAACACTTTTATTTCGCAATTTTTCAATTAAAGTTACATCGGTTCATAATCCAGACACTGCAAATTTAAACTTTACTAAAAAGTTATGATCAAAGAAACGTTATAAAGAGTTTTGTTTGCTTGCAAGGAAATAAGAATTAAAGGCTGAAGTAGGTACTGAAGTTCCTTTTTATAGGTTTTTGTAGTCGCGCTGTGAATCAGCGATTCTTTGTGCAAGTTTCGTTTTGAAGACTAGTATAACTTGGACTGTGATTGTTTGAGAAAGTCTATCAATTTCGATAGATAATTTTATTTTTAACACAAATTTTCTATTAAATGCTCAAAATATTATAAGACTGCTTATAATAAAATAATTTAGAAGAGTTTTAACTTATACTTTTGGGGTATGTGCTAAAAAAATGATGAAATGTGTAGGCGCCAGTGGCGCCATAAATGTGTCAAGTTATGTTTGCTGGTTGCAAATAGTTCGGGAAAGACTGTGATTCATATTTGAACCGGATTGTGTATTGAAATATTCGTAGTGATGTAGGCATGTATAGTTCACGGCAGTTTTTGTGATCGCTCTTCGTAATAAAAACCAGACTAATAAATGTACTGCAAGGTAGAAATAACTAAATTAACGTGTACATAAAATATAATAGGTATATTTTTATTACAAAATACAGAACAAAATTAATAATTTCAGGCATTTAAGAAACAATAAACAAGAAATATATTAAAAGGACATTGACACATGACGTCACATGAAAAACGTCAACGAGCGCTGTTACTTCTTTAACCCCAGACGCAAAAACGACGGACTGTTATAACTTTATAACGTATGTTTGTGAGTGCTGCCACTACAAAATGGTGATATTAGTTTTTTTTTTTTTAATTTTCAATTTTAATTGTTTTGTGTACTCTTAAACTGTATATCTGTGCGTATAAAATTTAATCAAAATATTTCGTTGGAATAGTTCGACGAGTATAATCGGATTAATGATTTTTTTATAGATCACATCACACTACAATTATAAAAGCGAAAGTTTGTATGTGTGTTTGTTTGTTCCTCTTTCACGCTCAATCGGCTTAACGGATTTGGATAAAATTTGGCACGACTTATACCTTGAAATAACATATAGGCTACTTTTTATTAGAGTCCGACCGAAACTGGTTTTCCAACCGAAACCGAAACCGAATATTCGGCCGTGGCTTCAGTTTCGGCCGAAACCGAAACTCTCGTGGTCAAGTATAAAGTTCCTTAAAATACTGAATTTTGGTTCATTTTATCCATTATTCTGCATTAATTGGGACATGAAATGAAAACACAGTATATTAAGTTTGTTCAACACACTTAAACGTTAACGCACTGACAAAGTTTTGTTGCTACAGAGCTGTACAACAAAGCCGTCCGACAAAGCGTTGCCGCGAGAAACGAAGATAGGCGAGCGTGCACGACACGTTTCGGTTTCGGCAAAAGTTTCGGTCAATTTTGGTCGAAACCGAACCTGCCGCTGAAGCTTGATTTTTGGCCGAAACTTGACTTGGTAAAGGCACGGAGCGTAGCTAGTGTAATACTAATATTAGCTGCGAATGGCAACACTTAAATTTTCCGGAATATGTTAAAAAGTAGCCAATATGTTAATCCAAGGTATAAGCTTTGTGCCAAATTTCATCCGAATCCGCTAAGCCGTTTGAGCGTGAAGGAGAAACAAACAAACACACACACACACAAACAAATTTTCGCTTTTCTAATATTAGTGTGAGTATTAGTGTGATATAACATAAATATAATAATGTTATTGCTAGTCTTCCCAAAACGGTATACGAGAGTAAAAATTTTCAGACATACTTCAAAATATGCTATATTTGTATGGCATTTTTTTATAACAAGTACGTGCTAATTGTATAAATGGCTTACAATGGCGACAATAAATTTGAGCATGCACTGTATCAGGAATGATAGCCCCTTGATTAAGGAAAGACGGACAAACTGGTTTAAATCTGGACATTTCCATCTTCCTTATGAGCTGAGCTGATGGACATTCATAGCGAAAGGTGAAGGACGACTGAATTCCGAAGACTCTGTTTACGCGTTAGCTGAACGCGTTGGTTGGCACTTCTTAAACGACTTCAAATAACGGGGTCGGGTAATTATCGGAGCAAACAGAGAGATAGAGAAAAAACCAAATAGAACTGATACGGATTTTTTAATTATAGATATGTATACTTTCTAGGTAATCTAGATAATCTATATATCGGGTAATTCTGAAATGTATAGTATACAGAAAGTCTATAGAACCATATTTTTTTTGAATGACGCACTTTAGTAAAAATACAATGAGAAAACTTCAATTGAATTCAAACGCGATCGAATCAGTAAAAAAACTTGCACTAGGTCGTCTAGGATCCTATCGGCTAGACTCATTCATGAAAGAAGTGCTGTGTTTTAAGAAATAAATAGTTAAATACTTAAAAAAAACTTAACTCTCAAAATGTTTTTGTAGCTATAATGGTCGAGTGGATAGTGGGGTCGAGTGGATAGTGGGGGCGAGTGGATAGTGGGGGCGAGTGGATAGTGGGGGCGAGTGGATAGTGGGGTCGAGTGGATAGTGGGGGCGAGTGGATAGTGGGGTCGAGTGGATAGTGGGGGCGAGTGGATAGTGGGGGCGAGTGGATAGTGGGGGCGAGTGGATAGTGGGGGCGAGTGGATAGTGGGGGCGAGTGGATAGTGGGGGCGAGTGGATAGTGGGGGCGAGTGGATAGTGGGGGCGAGTGGATAGTGGGGGCGAGTGGATAGTGGGGGCGAGTGGATAGTGGGGGCGAGTGGATAGTGGGGGCGAGTGGATAGTGGGGGCGAGTGGATAGTGGGGGCGAGTGGATAGTGGGGTCGAGTGGATAGTGGGGGCGAGTGGATAGTGGGGGCGAGTGGATAGTGGGGGCGACTGCCGTGCAAAAGGTACGAAGTTCGATCCCACGAAACATGCAAAAAGGGCCTGAGCTAGCGGTGAAGTTAAATATCGGAGGAAACCATAGCATGGTGGTAGGGCGTTACCTATCGCTCGCCTGGCTAGCTACCACCCTCAAGTTGTAAAATCTTTCGCCAAACACCTAACGTTGTGTTCCGGCAGCCTTCCTTGAGAGCCAGTGTATTCTGGACTAGGCATCTAGGGTTTCAGGGTCGCTAACTTCCGTGGTCATGCGAACTTGTGGTCAAATGCCTAGTTGTGTCGGATAAAAAAAATTTAACCAAGTCTGGTTGCTCTTGTTTTCACACAATACCCCTGGGTATTGCGAAAAATTAGCGTTTGAATAAGTAAAACTTGTTTTGACAGAATTAAGGCGGCGAATTGTCAAAACGAAATAAAGATTGATAAAATTTCTGTCGTGTCGTTAACTTTATGTGATAACACCATTAGATGAAACTTTGTATCGCTGATTCCGGTTCTTTATCCTAAAATACTAATGGTAGGCTAAATTAGAAGCCTTGCGACGACCAAAATACTATACATAAGTAGGTACTCTTTAAGAAGAGCTACAAGAAGAATTATAAGGTCTTCTAACTCCCTCAGAAATTAATTTCTAAGTACTTTCGTTAGTCTGAGATCACAAGAAGATAACAGTTCGTCCAACCGTACAATCTTACAAAGAGATGTACTCACGTAAGGTACGGTCAGCAAAACAAATAGATTAATAACGTTACCGGCGTAATTCACATTCATTGTACGAAATTCCTGGCGGAATCGAAAGCCGATACCAGATACTGTAGAGACTAATAATAAAATAAAAATGTGCAATTTTGTATCGTCATTACCAAATAACGTCAAATACCAACAAAATAATGTTGGTGAACGGATTTTGATTAACATACTCCAATGTTATAACACTCTGAAGAACTCTACGAGTAAGTTTCTAACCAAACAACTTTTAAACAGCGTTCTGTATAAATACTGTGCTTCTGAATATTTGTGTAAAAAAAAACTTTTTTTGTATCAAATAATGAAGACTAGTTTACTTATTATGATTTGAAATTTTTTGACTGTCGATAATATGAGGGCTAAACAAATAACACTTCTCAGAAAATAGCTGTTTGTAACAATTATTTTTTCTAAAGCATTCCTATTTATCTATTATTAATTGTATGATATTCAAACAATTTTTACCCTAAATCGTTTTCGAATGTAGTTTGTCTAACACAATTTAATATTCGAATAGAATTTATTCCGTATGATTCAGAATCAGACTGTAAGATTACGTTCGAATTCTGCTTGAACAAGTAGCTGCAGGACTTTCTGCTCTATGTCCAGAGAAATAAAGTAGAGAATAGTATAACTTCAAAGACAAATAGAATTAACTGTTGAACTTACTTAGCGGTTAAGTAAATGTAATTTATTAACGATGTACTTACTCCCTTTGTCTTGTGTTGTTTAGAGATAGACTACAATAAGGTCTGAGTAGATAAAGTAGGTATTTTTGTAGGTAATATATCTTACATACTCGATCGCGTTAGCGTATTTTTTTTTATCCTACACAGTTAGGCATTTTACCTCAAGCTCGCACGAGCAGGGAAGTCAGCGACACTGTGGAATCAGATGGGGCATCATTGCTCTGGAATACATTGGCTCTCAAGGAAGGCTGTCAGAACACTCTGTTAGATGCTTGGTGACATATTTTATAACTGGAGGGTGGTAGCTAGTCATGCGAGCGTTATAAAACGCCCTATCACCATACTTTGGTTTTCTCACGACGTTTTCCTTCACCGTTAGCCCAGGTTCATTTTGCATATTTCGTGGGATCGAACCTCGTACATTTCGCACGGCAATGGACTCCACATCTATTTTTGTATGAATTGATTGATTGACATATATATAAAAGTGACGCTAGGTGGAGCTGCTTTGAATGTATACAAAACTGAAGTTAGTGGTTTAAGCATATTATAATTTTCCCGTTAGATTTTGACAAAGTATTAGTAGTTTTGTAATTAATTTTTATTTAATTTCACCTGAATTAGGTACTTTCTAAGCTATTCCTTAGCGCCTGATGTTAATAAGATAGCAAGTATAGTTAAGAGAGAATGTATGATATAAGTAGATTTGACCAGTTTAACAACCGACAGAAAAATTATATATAGTAGTTTCTCGCATTAGGCACGGGTTGACTCCATAGTTACAATTTTGAACACCTAATTAAAAATATCTAATATCCCAGAATAAAATACTTACTGTTAGCTTACACTGAGCTCCCAAAGAGAATATAAAATGGCGGCCGAAAGTAATTTGTGGTAAATACTCAAAACAACACATTTTCTTGTCAGTTGTAGCTAAATTATAGTAAAGCGATTGCGAACAGTTGTTAGCTGTTAGGATTTTTTTTATCCTACACAGCTAGGCATTTGACCACAAGTTCGCACGACCACGGAAGTCTAGCATGCTAGTCCGGAATACACTGGCTCTATAGGAAGGCTGCCGAAACACACCATCAGGTGTTTGGCGACACATTTTACTACTTGAGGGTGGTAGCTAGCCAGTCGAGCGATAGGAAACGCCCTCCCACCATGCTATGATTTCCTAGCGATGATTTTCCTTCACCCGTAGCTCAAGCTCTTTGGGCATGTTTCGTGGGATAGAACCTTGTACCTTTTGCCCTGCAATTGACCCCACTAACCACTCGATCATCATCGCGCAGGATGCTGGAGTTTGTGATTATGGTACACTTATAACACCTAATATGAGAGTGAGACTGTGTTCAAAGCTAGACTGTACCGCTCTGAAATCTTTACAAATATGATATGAATATGATATGATGAAGAGAAAAGATTTGTATTTTTGTATCTAACGAAAAAACTTAAAAACTACTGAACCGATTTCGAAAATCTTTTACCGTTAGAAAGCTACATTATCACTGAGTAATATAGGTCATAAAAATTAGAGTTTTGCGGGTAACACCGCGGAGCCCACGTATTAAAATATGTAACTACTTGTATTTTTGAATTTATGGAAAAATTATGTATATTGTCTTATA
Organism: Ligdia adustata; assembly: GCA_947049295.1. Lineage (NCBI taxonomy): Eukaryota > Metazoa > Arthropoda > Insecta > Lepidoptera > Geometridae > Ligdia > Ligdia adustata. The sequence goes on from OX346234.1 coordinate 11,596,373, forward strand.
CAGGGTTATCGACTAGGGGTGTACTATGCCGAAAGGGGGTAACTATTCTCATAATAACGATACATTTTCCTTATGGCTCTAAACATGAAATCGTGAAAAAAAAACTGTCTCATAGAAAAAGTTAATCCGTTTTTCGGATAACACACACAAAATAATTTATTCCAGAATAAAATAATTCCACATACAAATTCATTTACATACGAGTATAATAGAAGTATAAACATTATAGATTTTATTGTTACTTTATAATATAAATAAATATTTATTGTCGCATTTAAGAAGTACGCCCGCGCCCGCGCCCGCACCGCGCCCGCGCCCGCACCCACGCACGCGACGGCACCCGCGCCGCGCCCGCGCCCGCGCCGCGCCCGCGCCCGCGCCGCGCCCGCGCCCGCGCCCGCACCCACGCCCGCGCCCGCGGCACCTGTGTTAACAATCATTTACCTATCTAAGATTGTAATATTGTATGACCTACAATCAAGAAAAAATACAAGCTCCACGCCCATCAATACAAAAGAAATATTTGCTTCGAGCGACTATTGCTACGGGCACCATTATTTTTTTTAAATTCTTTTATATTATTTTATGTTTCCATCCTAAGGTTGCCTTGAAGAGATCGTTTTTAGCTATAAGCCGCTTGTGGCACTACATGTCAATTTATATTTTTGTATTGTTATGTTTTGTCTACAATAAAGCGTTGATCTATTTATCTATGCGATGTAGTATTTCATGTGAAATAGTAAATTCGAATTAATTTATAATGTTTAAACATTATTTTCATTGGTATAAAAGGCTGTCCATGCCCTATCGTGATACTAAACATAATTACCACAGGTATATTTAACCTAGGTGAATGAAATCTACGGTAGTTTTATCTTCTCGTCTTCCTTTTTTTCTTGTCTTTTTTTCTCTTCTAGCTTATCCAGTCTTACTCAAGTCAAGTCAAGTGTACGCTGAGTAGACCACATTAAATGTTGGTATTACCTTCCGAAGTGGAACAGTGTCGTTATCATCGCGTCCACACGTTGTTGTTAGAACCGATGGTATCAACATCCATGCATCTTCCTTCGACGGCATCTTGTCTGCGGGGAGTTGAAGCTCACATTTGATAAGGTAAACTAATATTGACAATTGACAACATGTGTCACCTCCCATTCTTATTTCGATAATTAAAATAAACTTGAAAAATAACGTACTATTTTATTCAGTATATAATAATAACGTTTTTAAAACTTAAAACGTTGACATGATAAATATTTATTTTTGTCTGGCCGGTTGGCGCAGTTGGTAGCAACCCTGCCTGCTGCGCCGCTGGTCCCGGGTTCGATCTGGTGCATGTTTACCTGTGTTTGGGTGTTTACTATTTATATAAATATGTATATCAGTCATCAGGTTACCACAGCACAGGCTTTGCCTAGTTTGGGACCTGAACACCTTTGTGTGGAAATATAATAATAATATCATTAATAATCTGTACTTTTGTTGTTTTTTTTTCCTTTGATATATAGCACCATACGATAAGTATATTTGCCAGCGTCAAGTTTATCAATTTTTAAGTCATTAATCATTCAAGTTAAGTCAAATATCAGTCAGTCAAGTTAAAGTCATATCATGTACCCTAGCAAAGCGCTGGAGACTTTACCAGGGTTTCTATGTAACACGAAAACTACGTTATTCCATCTTTATACCGCTTGCCCACATTTGTGCACATAAGCAAGACATTAATTGTTAATAATCCACCAATATTAGGTACATATTAAAACTTGCAAAAAGAATCACTATATTTGCAATAAATACACAGATAGAGACGCCATTTTTCAGCGAACCCGGGAAATTCACGTTTTGGTTCACAGATGACAGATACATGAATTTTTTTATGAAGTCATAATATTTTACATTATACAGTTTCTAGAATTTAAAAAATTCAGATGATAAATACTATTTTAACATAATTTAAAATAACTTTAACTTATCTAATATATATACATATATATATATATATTACTTTTTTTTTCACAATTAATTACTTCTAATCAAATAACCCACCCCTGACCGTTCCTGGTGCAAAATTACCCATAACATTCGCAGCATTGCCAAGTTGAATAGCAATGGCCATCCTCTGCACCAGGAACGAACCGGAGCGGGAGTCACCAGTCTTAACTTTGAGCCTATGCCCTACTTCGTTAATAAACGCCCTAGCCTCAGAGCCCCAACAGCCCAGGGTTTCCACAGCAATTGGCACAAAGTACTCTTAATTACATTAACTCAAAATGGTTTTCGTATTTCCATCGCTTTGCAAAAATGAAATGTTGTCAAAAAATTGCGCAGGCGCCTTTACATATTTATTTATAATCTTTTCATTTATAAAATTAATTATTTTTACAATTGAGATCTCCATTTTGAAGATTAATAAAAAAACATTGTAAAGGTGCGCCTGCGCAATTGACAATTTTTTTATCTAGGTGGTAACTAAATTAAAAAAAAATACAATCGGTTAAGCCGTCCTTGAAATGTCACGGACTGTTGAATATAGAAATATTTCTCGAATTCAGGGTTGGATCCACAATACAAGTCGTTCTTAATGATGACTAAAGTGCCCTGCTTTTGCCTTAGTATACCGATTACCCTGTACAAACTCTGAAATAATTATTTAGTCCTTATTTATTATACCTTATTTATTCGGCCTAAAAATGTAGGTGTTGGAAACCAAACTCAAACAAAAATCAAATTTAAAAGCTTCTTTATTAGTGTTGGTAAATATTCACGTGATGATAAAATAAATTGATGTTTTTTATTTTTTTTAATTGCTTCACCGAACAAACTCTTTTGGTTTGGTTAACCCCAGACCCGACATCCTGTAAAATATACGTTCATTAAATTTCAGAAATTCTGAACAACTGCTGTTCTACAGTTGTCAGGAATTTCCTATCTGGGGAATAGTTTTCCCGTAAATAGATAATTAGCCTCTAAAAATCTTGAAATTTATATAGCTTTTGCTAGTGGACCCACCCGCCGGTTAAGTTTGTTTTCCTGGGGAAAAAATTGCTTCTGACACTCTCCAGACCTCGGAACTATCGGAAGACGAACAAACAAACCAACAAACACAGTGAGTACACCTGAGTATGAAAGAAAACTAAGGAATTAAACTCTAACTATAATGATAAAATAAATTCTTTATTCACTAAAAAACCCTAACGAACGTATGTATGTCTGTCACATCACTATACACTACAACGACAAAGAGAACCTTTATCAAAGAAGAAAACTTTTCCACACAAAGCGAGCTCTGACACTTTCAAAACCACCTCATTACAATCAGCCGCCACCTCCTCGAGCCCCCAGATCCAATTTCCAAGTAAACGTGCCCCCCGGTTGCCGTGACAACCGACGGCGCGCGCAACTAACCTAGTCCTACCCTAACCACCACGCGAATCGGTCGTGTTCTATTTCCAAACAAAACAAACACATTCGAACTTCAAAAACATTCGATCTGGCCAATGTCATGTATTTCGGTCTCCGTGAAACCGTATTCCAAATTTAAATGGTGGAGTACGAATGGGGGAGGACGTCAAATGCGGCGGGACGGTGAGTAAAGAGTATTTTACCAGAAATTGCTTTTTTTTTATGAGACGCTTTTCAGTTTCAGCCGGTGCCTTGTTTTTCATGTAAACAGTAGGTTCTGACCTTTGTGCTTTTGGAGAAGGTAAATATATTAGATTTTCTGTTTACGCCGGTATGTTTTAGTTGTGTTAGGTAAACTGTAAAGGTATTTATATGCCTTTTCATGATAACGTAGATAAAAGTGGTCGATTTTACGACAGGTTTAATCACAAATATCATAAGTGCATAAGTTACTTACACAATTTGTTTATAAGAAATTGTTAGAAAATAACATGAATACTTATATTATACAGTGTGAGACGTGTCATCGTTGAAGACACGAATGACTCATTTCATCCCTGATGAAGTTCACCGAATGTGAACGAAACTATAGTTGCACCTTTCCAACAATCAGGTACAAGTGAAAACACGTTTTCTTAGGGTTAGTAATCAAAATAAAATATACAAGGTTATCGGTTAGGAAAGCACTAGGCTGAAAGAGGATATGAAATACTCATCATTGCGGTCAACTTTTACTATGGGACGAACCCTGAACTCGGACAAATATATCAGTTATTCTAACTAGTGCTGTCCTACACAAACTTTTCAGTTATTAAATTCGTCTTCCCTTGTTTGCCTTGTCGGTCTGTATGTGAAGCTTTAGTTAAGTGGAAGTTGTTTTGGTAATAATATGTATACTAATGACACATTTAAACTTATGAGTTGATGCTCTACTTGTGTCGTTAGTAGTTATGAGTTGATGCTCTACTTGTGTCGTTAGTAGTTATGAGTTGATGCTCTACTTGTGTCGTTAGTAGTTATGAGTTGATGCTCTACTTGTGTCGTTAGTAGTTATGAGTTGATGCTCTACTTGTGTCGTTAGTAGTTATGAGTTGATGCTCTACTTGTGTCGTTAGTAGTTATGAGTTGATGCTCTACTTGTGTCGTTAGTAGTTATGAGTTGATGCTCTACTTGTGTCGTTAGTAGTTATGAGTTGATGCTCTACTTGTGTCGTTAGTAGTTATGAGTTGATGCTCTACTTGTGTCGTTAGTAGTTATGAGTTGATGCTCTACTTGTGTCGTTAGTAGTTATGAGTTGATGCTCTACTTGTGTCGTTAGTAGTTATGAGTTGATGCTCTACTTGTGTCGTTAGTAGTTATGGGTTGATGCTCTACTTGTGTCGTTAGTAGTTATGAGTTGATGCTCTACTTGTGTCGTTAGTAGTTATGAGTTGATGCTCTACTTGTGTCGTTAGTAGTTATGAGTTGATGCTCTACTTGTGCCGTTAGTAGTTATGAGTTGATGCTCTACTTGTGCCGTTAGTAGTTATGAGTTGATGCTCTACTTGTGTCGTTAGTAGTTATGAGTTGATGCTCTACTTGTGCCGTTAGTAGTTATGAGTTGATGCTCTACTTGTGTCGTTAGTAGTTATGAGTTGATGCTCTACTTGTGTCGTTAGTAGTTATGAGTTGATGCTCTACTTGTGTCGTTAGTAGTTATGAGTTGATGCTCTACTTGTGTCGTTAGTAGTTATGAGTTGATGCTCTACTTGTGTCGTTAGTAGTTATGAGTTGATGCTCTACTTGTGTCGTTAGTAGTTATGAGTTGATGCTCTACTTGTGTCGTTAGTAGTTATGAGTTGATGCTCTACTTGTGTCGTTAGTAGTTATGAGTTGATGCTCTACTTGTGTCGTTAGTAGTTATGAGTTGATGCTCTACTTGTGTCGTTAGTAGTTATGAGTTGATGCTCTACTTGTGTCGTTAGTAGTTATGAGTTGATGCTCTACTTGTATCGTTAGTAGTTATGAGTTGATGCTCTACTTGTGTCGTTAGTAGTTATGAGTTGATGCTCTACTTGTGTCGTTAGTAGTTATGAGTTCATGCTCTACTTGTGTCGTTGGTAGTTATGCGTTGATGCTCTACTTGTGTCGTTAGTAGTTATGAGTTGATGCTCTACTTGTGTCGTTAGTAGTTATGAGTTGATAATCTACTTGTGTCGTTGGTATAAATTGTATTCATAACAGCTAGTTGTTAATTTTAAAGTATGTATCTATGTATGTGTTATTCTTTGTCGCCCTCTACAGCCTAAACCAATTTCGATGTCCGAGGTCTTATTGAATTGGTCTTTATCAGCAGATGCTCTTAGGCTGGTTGCATGACGTGGGATACAGTAGTCTAAAGCTTCTGCAGTTGGTATTTTTATGTAACTTCTATGCAATTATCTTGGTTTTGATGATGATTCTAATTTGTATATAATGACTTATTCATAGTCCTCGTTAGGAGACACTTATCCACTAAAACAGCTTATAGCACTATTTAAAAACAAACGACAAACAAAAAACATGCAGAATTACTAATGGCAACTATGTTGCATAAGTGATTTGTAACTCTGTTGATTAAGTAACTACAAACAGAATTCCAACTTCAAAGGAAGCTTTGACATACTGCCTACACTGTTAATTACCAGACTGTCATAAGAGATGTGAGTTGGACGTTTGTTTAAGTATATTCATCAATATATACTCGTATAGCATTTTGCTAAGTTGAGCCGAATTGTGACAAATATTTACACACAAATATTTGGTTAAATTTTAAATGTTTTTTTTTATCGTAAATTTTAGATGTAAAGTTGTTCCTACTACTAATATTCCTAATTCATTCAATCAATAATTCATACAATCATTCAATCATTTATTCATTCAATCATTTATTCATTCAATCATTTATTCATTCAATCATTTATTCATTCAATCATTTATTCATTCAATCATTTATTCATTCAATCATTTATTCATTCAATCATTCATTCAATCGTTCATTCAAGCATTTATTTAATGATTGATTCATATTAAAAAAGACGGAGTGGTTTGCCCTAGAGTCAGTTTTAGGCCGCCCAAAGGCCTCTGATATGGGCTTTAAGATCGTAAGACAATCCCAAATCTGGAACTGTCACATTGTAAAACTTGCAGACGAATTCTCCATTTCCACATTAGCTACAATATCGGTGTCTTCAAGTCGCGTATAAATCGGTTTCATCTAGGCAAGCGCGCTCGCGCTACATTCTAGAGCGCATCCTCGCAACCATTAGCCGAGTTGCGGTCGACAAATTCTTTAAACATAAGTTATTACCGTTTTTCATTACGACACGTGACCATTGAAACCTCTGGGACAATATTGGTAAAAAAAATTACGCGACCACTCGGAGAAACAAATAATTTTTGCTTTTCAAATATGTTCAACCGTCTCCGAAAAAATAACAATCAGATAATAAATATTTAAAAAAAAACATCCGTCGAATTGACTACCACCTTCTTTTATAACTAAACATAGCAATCAATATGTAAACAATATGTCATGAGAACTATTCAACTAACAACTAATATTAACTACTCATATATAAATGAGATTTGTGAGTTTAGTTTAGTTTTTTAAGTAATTTTAAATGCAAATGTAATAAGACTTGCTTGTAACGAACGGTATTTAAAGGTCAATAAATATTACTTTACTTCTAAGCCACGGTAACCCATCCACCACCTGACTTGGCAATCAGTTCCTCAACATCATTAGGTACTTTATCATCGGGAAACAATGCAGCTTACTTTGTTCTGAGCGTTCTTCTCAGTATAACATTTAATGATATTAGCTTGTTTTTTAGGCGTGAGTGAATCAGTTTCATCTAGATGAGCGTGCTCCATCCTATTTTTAGATAATAAAGAAAATAAAAACGTTTCACACTCACAACTCTCTTTTAGTTAAACTTGTATATCTCTCCATCCAAAAGTTGCCTGGAAGAAATTGCTAGAAGCGATAAGGCCACGCAATGTACTACCAATGTTTTGATTTGTCTTGCTGCATCTTTTATTTTTGTTTGGTGTGCTATATTCATTCATTGAACTCTATACGAGCTTTCCTCCTGTGGTTAATGTTTTTTTTTTTCAAAAATAATTCTAATTTTACGATACGAAAAAACCTTGTTTCAATCCTAATCCTAACTACTAACCTGTATTATGCAACACGTCCGCGATTATAATAGAAAGGTCCAATCAACCGACCAAAGAACTTGAGAACTGGCACAATACACAGAGGGTGATGGCCAATCAAGAAAAAACACCGTCCAAAATTTGTTGAGTTTTCCCGCGTTCACTCACCGAAAAAATGGCGTCTTTGGCTCTATATTTATTGCAAATCTAGTGATTCTGCAATTTTTAATGTGTAATATCGCTGGATTATTAACCATTATTGTCTTGTTTATGTGCACAACTAAAGGTAAGATATATAAAGACTAAAAAACGTGGTTTTCGTGTTCGCGGGAAATCTCCATAGAAACCCTAATAAAGTCTCCACCACTTTACAAGGGTACGTGATGTGACTTTAAATTGACCACGATTACTTATTACTTGATAATTGACTTAACTTGATTGACTAATAACTTAAATTTTGTTAAATTTGACGCTGGCAAATATACATATCGTATGGCGCCATATATCAAAAGAATATAAATATATATTGTTTATCATTTATACAAACAACGGCACAATAATCTTCCCCACACCTATACGCTTATCGGGGCTCAATCGAGCTAATATTATTAAACGGTGACGTCACGATGAAGTCACGATGACGTCATCAAACAATGACGTATTGTATTTATATAGTCGCTAGAACATCATAAATACTACAAGTTTAGTAAAGCAATTTTAAGAGTAGTTTTAAAAAATACTGTTATCTTCTAGTATATAAAAAAAACTTTTATTTCTATTATGGCGGTTTTAGTTCTGTAAAATGTTGAATAAATTAATTTTGCAACCTATTTAAAAAAATCGCTTTTTTATAATTATAATTAGTATTGAATGGTGTGTCCCGCTAAATATTACTACACCACAATTCCTCAAATCGGCCGGGTAATGGCGCCGTAGCATTATTCGCCTAAAGTAAAATCCCAGACGTCTCAAACAATTCCTAAATTCTTTATACTAAGTTATATAAAAATAGTTGCTAACTAAGACCTGTGCGCGAGAACCAACAACAAACAAACAAACAAACTGAAAGAAGAAAGAGGCAGAAATACTTATTTACATATAATATAAAATCTTTTATATTTATTTTCATGTGTACCATAACAAAGTGACAGACACAACAGTCCAATAATAACATATATACATATAAAACAACGTTCATTATGTCTTTCTATTATTATTTATAATTACAAAAGTTTCGTTCGGAACAAGTGACTCGTCAAAACAAAAGCTCAAAGAATCACTGTTGCTCTTTTGTAACTCAAATAACAAGCAAATTCCCTCAACACGATATAAAAGCAGGGATAAATAAACTACAGTCCGGGAACTACGAAACTGCTTGTGAATCCCCTATAAATTACTCAGAGCAAGTGCTTGTCGTGTCATTGGTAAGGGTTCCGTATGAAATCAAAATGTAGAGCTGGTACCTTTTGAAATGAAAGTAAGCTATTTACCATATATTAAATAACCCACGATCCACAAAAGAAGGGTCTGTATTTAAGTATCTTGCAGCTACGTAACGGGTTTTTTTGGTTCTTTTCTTAGATAAATAAATTTTAATTATTAATAAATAAATAAATAAATATTTATTGATTGATAAATGAATTTCCCGCAAAGTAACGCCTGACTCCATCAATTATTAATTATTAATGCTTGTTTCTTTTTGGTCTAATTTTTCAATTCTTAGCAATGTTAGACTAAAATCGGGCCGACCCGCCACAAAATGGCGGATCACACATTTTATACAACTCCCTAAATATATACTATGATACATTTCAAACTCAACGGCAGATGGCTGTCAGCACAAAATGTTATTTTACGTGGCAGCTACTTACTAGTATATTATAAATAGTTTTAATTTACACGGACATAGCATGAGCGTTTCATTTTTCTACACCGAAAGAAACCCTAAAAACTGAGCAATAAGCACAGACTTTCCTACATGCAAGAAAATCCCTTATAGAATAAGAATAAGAATAAGAAATATTTATTGGCCTTTAAATAACATTCGTTACAGGCAAGTCTTGTTACATTTTGATTATTAATTACTTTAAAAATAAACTTAACTTATAAATACTTTTATAGTTCTAAGAACAAATAGTTATTATATTATACATTTACATTGCCATTTATTTCTTTACCTATTACTAACATTTTGTAATTGTTGTTCATCACACAAGAACGATGATTCCACAAGCTGCATTGACATATATTCACTGAGTTTATAAAAAGGATTTCTTTCAAAAAAATATTTTAATTTTTGTTTAAATATTTTAAAATTGAGTTCCATCACGCTATTTGGTAATTTATTGTACATTAATATTTTGGTGTAAAGTCCCTGTTTCTTACACTTGGATAATCTGTTGACAGGCAGGACTCGCCCTTTTTTATTATTACGTGAAATTCTTTTTTCCGGTATTTCCGTATCCTCGTGTACCTCTAATAAACAACTATAAATATAAAGTGATATAACTGTCATTATTTTATCATTTCTAAAGTGTATTCTCGCAGGACTACGTTTTTTCAAACCATTCATTGTTCTTATAGATTGTTTCTGACATTTTAAAACTTTTATGATATCTTTAGCGTTTCCCCAAACAGTTATAGCGTATCTTATTATAGAATGAACGTATGCATAATAGACAGAGATGAGTGACTTTTTATCTAATAATGGCTTGAGTTTAAATAAAGCATAATTACCACTTGCCATTTTGTTGCAAATTTTATCGATGTGAGATTTATGACTAATTGTGTTATCAATTGTATAACCTAGAAATATATTTGTTTTAGTAATAGAATTCCCAAAAATACCCAACCTTGACTGATACTGCATTGATATGGTTTTATCAGAGTTAAGAATAATACTATTTGCGTCAAACCATTCCTTTAACAATTCCATAACTGCATTAACTTTATCGTCTAAATTAAATTTACATTTGTCTCTGATACCCACATGTGTATCATCTGCAAATAAATTTATGTGAGCCCAACTCGGCAATGCGTTGGTTATATCATTAATATAAATCAAAAACAAGACTGGCCCTAAAATAGAGCCCTGTGGTACACCAATTGACATCGTACCCTCTGTAGAAGTTTCTTCATTTACAGAGACAATTTGACTACGGTTCTGTAAATAAGTTATCATCATATTTAATGCAGGGCCTTGAAATCCGTAATATTTCATTTTTAAAATCAATATATCATGCCTCAAACAATCAAAAGCTTTTGAAAGATCACAAAAGACACTGGCACATTTATTTGACTTATCCAAGGATTCAAGAATATAATATACCACTTTTCTTATAGCCATTTCTGTGGAGCGGCCTTTTCTGAATCCAAACTGTGACATTGTAAATAAATTATTTTTTTCAAAGTATTTGACAATTCTTGATTTAATAATAGATTCTAAAATTTTTGATAAAGCTGGCAAAATGCACACAGGTCTATAGTTACTAATATTATCGGTATCCCCTTTTTTAAAAAGTGGAATGACCCTACCCGGTTTCAATACGTCAGGAAATATTCCGTCCGTCAAACATGAATTTACGCAAATGAATATTAATTCGAATAAATTATCGTTGTTTATTATTAGATTTCGTAAAGTTTTAGTACTTATATCATAAATATCTAATGTGGGTTTTTGTTTCAAGTTACCTACTACCTTTTTGAGCTCATTATAATCTACTGGTCCAAATGAGATAGATGTCAATGGCTTATTACCGTAATCTAAATATTTTTTGCAATTATCCCCGTCAATTTCTAGATTGGAAGTCAACTTATGAGCTATGTTGCGAAAAAAGTCATTAAAAATAGTAGCAATTTTTTTAGCTTCTGATACATCTTCTCCGCTTTCGTTTTTCACTGATTTTATTCTAGTACTTCTATCGCGTCGCTTATTTTGACCTGCCTGTTCATTAATAATAGTCCAAGATTCTTTAATTTTATTCTTTGACTTTTTAATTCTATCTCTATATTGTAATTTCTTTGCTACGACCATAGTTTTACGCAATATTTTCCTGTACTTCTTAATTTTTAATTTTCTCGTTGCGCTAGGGTCTAATTCTTGAAGAATTTCCATTTTAACTAAATTTTTCTTACTATTTTCTATACCTACAGTTGACCATTGTTTTTGAATATTTTTTACTTGTTTTCTTATTTTTGGAAAAGCTATGTTGTAATAATATATCAAAGCATCATGTAAAATCCTCGTTCTTGCGTCTGCGTTACTAGTCATTAGTATTTCTGCTTTTATTTTCATATAATCTTTGTTAAACAAATGGTTAAAATAATTTAGATTATTTTTTGAAAAATTTCTAGCCATATAGGGAGTATTTTTACTATTAACATTTTTTGTATTGAACAATTCTAATTTAATGACATTATGGTCGGAAAGTTTATAACCTAAAACTGATCCTCTACCACCGCTAAAATTTACAATAAAGTTATCAATGCACGTAGAACTGGTTTGGTTCCTTTTATTTGTCTCAGTTCTAGTAGGCTCATTTAACAACCATTTACAATTAAATTTCTTTAATATTCCGTCAAGTTTCTTTATATTTTTGTCTACTTTTAATACATTTAGATTGAAATCACCTGCTATAACAATTTGTTTCTTTTCTTTGCAAAGTTTATCTAGTAGTTTTGTTAATAATTCACTAAATAAATTCATATCGTATTCCGGACGGTAAAGAGCCATAATTACTATTTTTGAAAATCTTAACTCTATTGCTGCTAATTCAAAGTTTGTTTCAAATGACATTTTATTCAAATCGTTTCTAACTTTAAAATCTAAACCATATAAATTTTCTCTTAGAAATATTTTTCCATATTAAACCTTAACGTTAAAGCTTTAAGATATACTTTAATAAGTCAATAAATTTTGATAGATATAAATGAAGGAAATAAAAGACGTGTTTCAGAACATGGGTATGGATAGATAGGCGAATATTTCCATCTCTTTTTAACGATATTTAAGTGATAGAGACAAATACTTTTTTAAGTGTGACGTAATTTGTAAAAATAGAATATCGTTGGCATTATCCAAATTATTTTTGCAGATTTTGTATTTTACTTCAACGCGATTTTTTTCTTGACTTGCTACGTCTTTGTTTTTATTGTTTTTGCTCTATAAATCAGGGCAGCCCATTAACTTTTTTACGAAAATCCGTTTAGATTACAATTTAATCATTATATCTAAAACAATATTTTTAGTAGTAAGTTTAGTTTTATCGTCTCGCAATACCTACAATAATGAATACAATGAGTAACTATCGTATCGTATCGTATCGTATCGTACTGATAAAAATGAAATATCTTATCAAAATCAATACCAAAGCTTTCGCGCTGAACTAGCGGACAGAACGAACGAAGCGTCTCTGTCACGATTCTGGGCTTTATATTTAATCTGTTAATTTGTATGTGTGTGTTAACGTATTTTCATTTTAGGAAACCTGGTATACAATACATAAATATCTGTTATGGAAACTGGTTTCAAAATTAGACGAAAGGGACAAGAAATATTTATGTTTATGTAAAACAAACCAAATTTAATTCCACTGCACAGAAATGGTTCAACAATCAGCATGTTATTATGTTATTATGAATCGGTTTCTTAAAGGCAAGCGTGCCACATCCTAGGCCGCATCGTCGCTTTACAACGGGCGAGTTGTGGTCCAGCGCTGGCCTATTAGCTATTTAAAAAAAAACGTTCTTTTATGTGAAAATGTAACAATGGGGCAAATGCCTTTATTACCAAAAACAAAATCACTAACTACAACAACGAAGAGAATATAGGAGAAAGATTATCTATAGACCATTTAAGATTTACAGATAATCCAAATGCTCCAATTCACCACCAGAGGGCAGCGTGCCCAGTTGCTAGCCGCATTACCACGTTGAATGGCAAGATCCAAACAGGCATTCTAGTCACGCGTCGAAACGAAAAGAAATTAAATAAATTGATTAAAAAAATAAACAGGCGTTTAATTTACAATGCTTCAATGAACACGACTCATTTAGAGATGCTCTGATTTACATCCGATGGGATTTATTCCAGTTACTGGACCGACCGGAGCGGGAGGTCGGCTGGCGCTAGTAGCTGGACTTATTACACCAGACTTATCTATACTATTTAGAAAAACACGACAACCACTTCACCGCTTTTATTTCATATTCAATAATCTTAATTAATCTTGTGTTCCGCAAACGACTATGTGTCCAAATATGCAATCTCAATAAAAAATCTCTACTAAACACTAAAAAATTCGTAGAAAAAAAATATATATGCCAAGTTTCGTCAAGATTGGATGGAAACTACGTCCTGTACGCGCGTACGCAGCTTCTTAGAAACAAACGTCCTTACAACCCGGTCACAATATCTGTGCACCTTAGCTCGTGACGTCATATCGGCGGTCTGGGTACGGTGTGCTAACCGTACTGTCGCACCGGGGAGTGCGCGGAGAGGTGACAGGGGAAGCGGGAGATGCGCCGCTTTCCAGCGAGGTGCACAGATGTTCTGACCGGGTTATACATACAAACTAACAGAATAAAGAACATAAATTTATTTATTTTTTTGCCTGAAGAACTCTGCGTTAGACAGAAATGCTGGCTTATATTTTGCCCAAAAAATAAGTTTTGCAATTCAGCGGGGCAAAGCAGACAGGATTTTGCCCGAAATTCAAAAAAATTTAACCGAGATTTTTTTTTAATAGCTTTAAGATATACAGATAATAAAAATACTCCAAACCACCACCAGAGGGCTGTATACTCCAAACCACCACCAGAGGGCTGTATACTCCAAACCACCACCAGAGGGCTGTATACTCCAAAAAAATATACAACGTGTAACAGAAAGGTGTGATAATACTTTTAAGGGTGAGGGAACTTTTACCATGGTTACGTTCGGTTCGCAATGAATTGGCGAAATATCAAATAAAATAAACATTATTTTACCTAAAGTTACAGAAAACCAAATATAAATAAATATCGATATGATTATTCACGTGGGAAAAGGTTTTCGTTCATAGATAGGGGTGGTTTTCACTCCCGACCGCGACCGTCCGAACTTAGCCCCGTGAATAATTTACACTTCTATCTATAATTTATTATGCGAGGTCACACCAGTATAACTTGTATTTTTGACTAGGAAAAGTTGTGAAATCGTTACATCAATATATATAAAAATCAATGCCACTTTTCGTTGTAATTTTATAACTCAAGAACGTGCTCACCTATACAAACCAAATACTAAGGCTTTGTTCGGGCTATTTTGTAAATGGTTTATGTGAAGTTTGCACAAAATCAGTCGAGCGGTTCTTCGTTTAAAACTTTTTTTATTTCACTTATACGAAGCGAAGCACGTAGAATGTGTGTTTGTTGGCATTTACACACAAGCCTAAAGCATCGCATGAAATTATAATTAGTAAGTAAAACTATTAATGGGAGTTATTTGACACGTAAACTCATAAAAATAGTATAAACAAATAAAAACAGTGAAATAAATAAATACATAACATTTTGATATAAATAATTATTTAGCATTTCTAAACCTAAATAATATTTTGAATTTATGCATTCACTTGTTAATTTATAATCTAGTGGAAACTAAAAGTGTATTAAATGTTTATGTACGAAAAAGTAAGAACGAAGCCATGAAAAATAGGAAGGATTCCGTTTTTTGGCTTTTTTACTTTACTTTGACTTAAGCTTAAGCTTTAATTCGGCAGGGTTCAAAGTTAGGTTATTGAGGAATGTTATACCTACGCTATAAGTATATAATATAATAGAAAAAACAGTATTTGCTCTTAGCCTACGGAAGTTGAGTTCAAACCTTATAGCACGACCTTTAACCTCAATGTCAAGTAAAACAATGACCTCAAACTAAACATCACTCAAGACGCCCTCACCCTCATAAAACTCTCGACAACTCGAGGTATTTTTGAATTCAAAGCAAAAAGTACGAACAACCCTCAAGAAAACTTCAGGTTCGTAATTCTTTCCGAAACCACTAAAGAATTAAAAACGCGAGCAAGTCAGCACAGAATATAACAAGGCAGAAGGACTACTCAAGAAAATATCCTTAGTAATAATATTTCTCTAAATTGAATTAAGTCATCTAACCATCAAATTTTAAAATCTATCGCCAATCACCAAACGCTTTGTTCCGGTATTCTTCCTAGAGAGCCAGTGTATTCCAGACTAGGTATGATCCATCTAAGGCTACAGTATCGCTGACTTCCGCTGTGAAAGATAAAAAAAATATTTTTAATTTAAAAAAAAAACATTTTAAAAATTATTTTAATTATTTCTAAATTCAACCCCTTTTCGTAAAGAAGTATATTTTTATCACTTACCTATATAAAAATATATATCCACCTCACTGCTCAGATGTGCTATCAATGATTAATGATGAATGTCATGACAACTATTAAACTAAGAACTTTTATTGACTACTCGTATGTAAATAAAATATTTTGGTTTAATTATTTTAAGTAATTCATAATTCAAATGTAACAAGACGTTGCCTGCAACGAACGTGGTTTAAAGGACTATAAAATACTATGTACTTTACCGGCTGTGAATCGAATTCTCAATCATCCAATAATACCAACTTCCATAGCGAATTTGTTTTAACACTGGCTGCTCTTTGATATAAAACAGGTAAAACATTAAAATTTGATTAAAATCTAAAAGATTAACAATGTTTAAGTTGACCATCTATGTTTTAATATTCTGTCGCAGTGGAAAATTAAAACAGAAACCATAATCTCCTTGGTCATAATGAGGGAGGACGATATTTCTGAACGAAAGTGGGCTCAGCTACTACCGTCGCTTAGTCTTCATCATTCTTATATTAAAAACGGAGATTTTTAAGAGAAAAAACTTGATAAGTGTCTTTTTCTTAAATGGTGGAAGAATTATCATTTGTTTCGCTATTTTTTACCCGACTGCTAAAGAAGGATAGTTATGTTATTTAAATGTATGTATGTATATTTGTTTGTCGCGCCCTAGAGCCTGAACGGCTTGGTTTATTTTAATGTGGGTGGTGTCGGTAGATACGACTTCACCTGCTGGCATAAGCTGTACTAGTTGCATCCCGCGATTTAAGCTGTACTAGTTGCATCCCGCGATTTAAGCTGTACTAGCTGCATCCCGCGATTTAAGCTGTACTAGCTTCATCCCGCGATTTCACTTATTAAGATACGTGTCTGATGTAAAGTTCTTGCTGTCGGGTTTTTTGAAGTCACTTTTAAGCTTTTAACCACTTCTTTTAAATTATCTTTGTCACTTTCTCCGACAAGCAGGTATCTTCACTACGTTTTTTTTTCACTGTGAAAACAGGTAGAAATACTTGTAATCATTATTAATTCTTATCTAGGAATCAGAGTAGTTTGCGTCAGAATTAGAACCCGCGGCCTTGCGCTCGCAAGCTGAGCAAGTCCGATCGCTATTTCTTTTTCTATTTTACTAAGCACTAGTAGATACTTAAGTTTATTTAATGATTGGATAGATTTATTTTTTTCAATTTATTTTACTTCTTACAGATTATAGCCCAGTCGTAAACATAAATTGTGGTAATCAAACAACTTTTAACAGTCCTGCAGTTTTATTACCAAGTACTGATCACATTAAACTAAAGTTCGAGCTTACTAGAATGTTTTTTTATAACTTTAACATATAACTCCAGGACTGAATGTTCTATCAAATTTCTTACAAATTTTATTCCCGATTTCAAACTCAAAGTTTTGTGGTCAATAAATAGATTACGCAGAGGCGTACGCAATAAGGCACGCCTCTGCGTATTTGCAGAATTCACAATATATAATAATATAACGTAAATTCCGGTGAAATTGAGTAATTAGTAATAATAATCATTTACATGAATTTAAATATCACTTTTTAATGAATTCATAACTTATTTTTTAATATTTTTAAATTGTTATTTTACATAGTAGGTTTAATATACTTAACTTTTTTCTGATCCGTACGTACGTGCGTGGTAATGCCGCTAGCATTCTAGACACATTGTTCTATGGTGGTGGGCTGGAGCATTTCTATTATATGTAGATCTTAAGTGGTCTATATAATAATGCATCTGGTATCTTTTTTTTGTAGTTAATTATTTCTTTTTTCGCCCTCTGTCTTTAACCAGTGTTCGTATAAGTCTGGAGTGTAACGTATCTTGAAACGTTTGATGAAAATCGGTCCAAGATAGTTATCGCCACAACATAGATTACATATTCTCTCACAGCCCCTTACTATGGATATCAAATTAAAAAGCTTGAGTAGTAAAAGTAGTAGTTATTAGGATTTTTATTTTACCTTGTAAATTTTTAATTTAATAAGTGTATTTTTAGTTATAAAAATGAAAACCGCTCGTTGAACAAAAATAATATAATTCTCGACAAATTATTGTAACGAGAAATACTTTGTAAATATTGAATAGTTTAGTTTATGTTAATTTGACAGATAGTTAACATTGCAAATTCCATCGTCTTGTCTTCACCTGATCCTAAGCTTAGCAATGGACAATAGCCGTCCATTTATTGAACCACAATCGGATTAAACTTGGAATTGAAGATTTCTAAATAGAATAATTAAATTAGGTATAGATTTACATTTAATTATCTAACATTTTCTTAATATATACAACGTGTTTTGATAATTCCTAATACTTTAGGTTTGTGATAATACTTAAGGGATTAGTTTACATATGGAAGTGAACTCTGCGTAGAACAAAATTTTGTGAAATTCCAAAAATACAGTATGTACAAAACACCGTTAATAAATTTAATAAAGAGTTTTCTATATCAAAGTAGCTGACCCGGCGAACATCGTACCGCCTAACAGTCGATTCTTTAAGAGTAATGTTACCATCGTATAAATATTGACATTAATATTTATACGATACTAACGTCACTCAATTGTTTTGCCTTCCCGGAACCTCTCCACTAGCAGTTAAACTTTATGGTATGGTACTACAGTTCAAATTGGCTTTTAAATATTTTTACGAATCGATTGTATGGAAGTATAGAAAAGTGTTGTTTTTAGATCTTTTCAGACAATATTTTAATTGTTCTCTCCGTAAGAACCATCCTCGTTCTACAAGGATATTTTAAAAAAAAGAATTAGCAAAATCGGTGTCGCTGCTCTCGAGATTTGCACTTAGCAACACATTCAGCGATTCATTTTTATATTATACGAGTAGATTCAATAAGTCACGAGTTTCAGAAAGATTCCGAGAACATTTCTGAAAGCGCCATCAGCCATTGAAGCGTCGGAAAGGAGCTAGATTTATACTAGAATAGCTGGAGTTGGGCCAAATGTGCTGACTCGACAGCTCTGTTCTCGCTGGAAGGAGAACAATTGATCGACCTACTTAGTAGAAGAGGAAGACTTATTAAAATCACATTTTTTTCTGTTTAATATTTATCTCAGGTTGAATCATCGTGCGTGCTAGATCATCCCATGGAAACATTTCAATTTTCTGAGATAAAAAATAGCCTAAGTATATAATAATCCAGATCTGTACCTTGCGGGGCCGGATTGAGGTGACAAACAGGAATAAAAATTCTTTTCTGTCCCTTTTTTAGGTATGAGGGGACAGACCGGAACTTTTTGTTTTGTTTGTCACCTTGCAATATTTACAGGGGGACACACAAGAATTTTTGTGTGTCCCCCTGTGTAGTGTGTGTGAATGTCCCCTGAGAAATGTCGCATGGGGACAAACAATATAATTCCAGGGTATAAGCTATTTCATGATTTTATTCAAAAGTTTGATAGTGAAGGAGGAATAAACATACACACAAACTTTTTAGTGTGATTATCACTTGCTTATACGGTGGCGGAAAAAAATATGCTTGTCGGAGAAGGTTAATAGCTTGGAAAGCGTAGTGGACTATAGCCTACACCCTCTGTTGGGGAAGACTCATGCCCAGTATTGTGACGCTATGAGTTGCTATGTATCTAAAAAGTCACTGCCTACTTGAATTCGACAGTTGTCGATACAGATTTTTCGTTAATTTTAATATACCTACATATAACTATTGGACCAATTTTGATGGGGTTTGTATATGTCTATGTTTGTATATGTCTATGTTTGTATATGTCTATGTTTGTATATGTCTATGTTTGTATATGTCTATGTTTGTATATGTCTATGTTTGTATGTCTACCTGGAACATGTTTTAGTACACTTTTTTTTGAAATGCTCAAAACCCTGAAATATTAGGTAACAAACATTAATGAAACAATCGAATTGGGTACCTAATTCTTATTGGAAGTTAGTGGAAAAACTACGTTAGTGATATACAAGTTGTCGTCTTATGGCTAAACGCGATCACTTTCTGGCAATTGTAATTAATAAAACATTTAACAAAACTATAAATATATATTATATTTACATAAAAAATGTTATATTATATTTATATAAAAAAATATTATATTATATTTATATTATTTATTTAGGATCAGGAATAAATTTACAACATTTTATATTAACTTACTATTTTTTATTCGAAAAATTTGTTTCGAATCATACTTACCAACAAACTGTGTCTAGGGTATGCTCTCTTTGACCTTAACTTATGAAATCATTTTAATGTACAGGTTTTTTGTACATGAAAGTGATTAATTTATATATTTGAGGTCAAGGTACAAAAATGATCACGCAGAATTAAATATAATAATCGTTAAAAATTAGTTCATCACATCGATCGAAAGCTCTTCAGCTAAGTGAAGAGGTGTTCCGCTGCAGCAGTCACCACTACTGGGCAAGAGCTGAAGGTTCCCTCTTCACAACTTCTTCATATCAGCATAATATCAGAATATGAGAACATGATAAGTGCCTTTATTAACAAACAAAATGACCAACTACGACAACAAAAAATTATAGCAGAAAGATTAACTATAGACCATTTAAGATGTACAGATAATCCAAATGTTCCAACCTACCACCAGAGGGCAGCGTGCTCAGGTTGCCGGCCGCCACGTTGAATGGCAATGCTTATACGTTGTGCCAGATAAAAACCAGCATTCAGCTCACAAACATGATAGGGTTGAACATAATATTATATTCATTCATAAAATGTACTTTCCGTATGCGCCATAACGATTTATTCAGCAATTTAGATGTGAAAATTTGATATGATTTTGATAAAGTTATATATGGGACAAATGAAAAAGATCCATTTAAATGATTATTTTGTGTAGTCTCTTAAATAGTTAATACTTAAAAAAAATACTCTGCCGTATCGAAAACCGAATCGTCTTTTTTTCATCTCGCTGTTAAAGGGTTCTTTTTTATTTTCTTTGTTTTTATTTACGAGTATATATATATAATAAGCTTAGGTTTTCAAAAGTATACGTCAATTTGTTCATTGGTATTTTGTTTTAGTTATAGAAATCTTCAAGTTAAATTAATTTTAAATGTGTTGACTATCTTTACTAATTGCTCTAGAAAATGCACGTAAAACATGCTCACATTTGCGAGCGAGAGGAACACTACCACGAGATACAGTCTAGGACTAGTTCGGAAGGTAGGGAGAATTTGATTTTTTTGAATTTGAAAATCTAACCTTGTTTAAAAATTGCTTTATATAATAAAACGTCACTTGTAAGAATAGGCTAAGTTTTCCTGAATATATAAATTTTCATTTGAATTTAATATACAAAAACGTCCTTCTTTTTGGGACTCGATAATAATACAATTAAACAAACAATATTGAAACTACTCTCTAACAGAAATTTATTTTACTTACTGTCAGATTCAACCCTTATTTATTTCTACGAATGATTTCCAC
Organism: Ligdia adustata; assembly: GCA_947049295.1. NCBI lineage: Eukaryota > Metazoa > Arthropoda > Insecta > Lepidoptera > Geometridae > Ligdia > Ligdia adustata. Next base: position 11,617,790 of record OX346234.1, read on the forward strand.
CCCTGCAATAAACCTGTCCATAAAATAAATAAAAACAACCCCACTAACACGAAAATACACCGCTCTTATTGCCTTCACATTAAGTCTACTTTTACCCCTGTTTGACCCTGAACTAGCCCCTGTGGAGGGCAGAATATTACACTTTGCAGATGCAAAACTTTCATTTATCTCATACGAGCTTTTGTCCTCGGATTCGCTCGCATAGTATTGTGATACAATTTATTTGTAACTAGCTGTGCCCCGCGGTTTCACCCGCGTAGTTCCCCTTTGGATTGTCGAGATAATGGGGGAACTACTTTTTGAAGTTGGTTAAAAAGTATCCTATGTCCTTTCCTGGGGTCCAATCTACCTGTGCACCAAATTTCATCCAGATCGGTTTAGTGGTTTTGGCGTGAAAGCGAAACAGACAGACAGACAGAGTAACTTTCGCATTTATAATATTAGTTAGGATATACTTTTACTAACTCACACACACACACACATACATCTTACACACATCACATCTTAGTGACACTATTTATTTGTAATGTACTTTTAATTTTAGTACTTTCGAGCAAGCGCTTGAAGAGTCAACATCTCCTGAGGAACCTTGTGCTAAACACGTGTCGAAGATGTCGGATACTGAAAGAAAGAAAAATAATATGGTGAGGTGTGGAGGTGGTGAGGAGGAACCACACCATAAAAACAAAAATAATTTTCGTTTGTCACGCTGAAATCAAGACAGAGCGGGAAAACACTAAATATTCTTTATACGCCATCTTATTATAAATAAATGTTTGATTGCACTCTCCAGTCCTCAAACAATTTCAGTAAAACAAGTTCTTTTAAAAAAAAACGTACGTGACACTCAGGCACTGCTGCGGTAAAGCTATTACATACACATACGTCTAGTCGCACTCACTCAAACACCGTGCCCAAGTGAAACGACGTTAGACGAGTGTTAGGTTTATTTTTGTTCCGGAATTTCTTGATTCGGTCGCCACGCTCAAAGCCAAAGATGCAATATATTTTATTTTTATTGAATTTCCAAAAATCGTTTCTAAGTCAAGGATTCAGACTTAGATTCACCGCGTCAGAGTGATGTGCCTGACGCTGAAAAAAACTGAAAGCTGAAAAAAAGACGTGCATGAAAAATCCGGTGCGCTCTTTTTGAGATCTCCGAGTCATCGTCAAGTACAGAGACAGGCCTCTTAGAGTTACGTAGGTTTAGAATATCTTGTAAATAAAAAAAAACTCCGATACATAAAAAAAAGATACAGTGGCTTAGGCTCTGCGTTGTTTATAACTTGCTAATGAGACAGTAAGTCAGTCACTATGGCCTAGTATTATATATATATATATATACTTATAATAAAACTGAGATAGAGATGTATAGAGAGATTATTATTAGATATATTTAGATAATTTCACTCAGGGGATTCAAAATATTATTCATTTACAAATAAGACAATTTATAGGTAACTAACATTATATATATAAGGTACAGCTAGTATATCTTAATATATATAAATCTCGTGTCACAATGTTTGTCCTCAATGGACTCCTAAACCACTTAACCGATTATAATAAAATTCGCACACCATGTGCAGTTCGATCCAACTTGAGAGATAGGATAGTTTAAATCTCAAATTATAGTCGCAATTTTAATTTATTGCTAATTATTTGTCTGTTATTATTTGACAGTCACAATTATAAGTATTCATAAAATATATTATAGAATCGACTGTTAGGCGGTACGAAGTTCGCCGAGTCAGCTAGTATATATATATATATATAAAGTTACACTTCTTTGTCTTAATTATTCTGTAATAGACGGCTGGTTATAATCGAGCTTATCTCGCAATCTATAGGTCAAGCGGTAACCTTTGTGCAACCTTCAACCAGCGTAGTTTAACGTAGACAAACAACGTGATTTACTTCTTACTTTAAACTACTACGTTATACTCGTAGGCTGTATTGATTCAAAATAAACATTGTGTGAACACGCATACTGTTAAGTCTTGCAGCATTACATGTTCGGAATAAACATTGTGTGAACACGCATACTGTTAAGTCTTGCAGCATTACATGTTCGGAATAAGTTTTCTTTGATTTCCTTAAAGGTGCGTTTCTTGAACACACGTCATAGAAATTAAATAAGTTCTTTTAAGAAAAAAGTTATTACTGACATCCTTTATTTAAGATGACGTTATAAGACAGTTATTTCGATTTTTTTAAATGAATCCTCTGAAACAAATTTGAAAAAATTAAATAAAATCACTTGAGAAAGATTCTTTGAACCAAAAATAAATTTAATTCTGTCCAGCATTCTCCAAGAAATCAGGTCACAAATCATGAAAAAAAGAAACCGACAAATTGAAAAAAAAACTCAATGTATTAAATGACCTCAAACTGTTAAACCTAGAGACATGAAATTATGAAGGTCTAGCGAAGTACTAAGAAAAGATTTTTTTTAAATTCATCCCCTAAGGGGATAAAATAGGAATTCAATTGATGTCGCGGGCAACACTGCGGGTGCCAGCTTCTAGTTAAAAAATAAAATAACTACTATTTCATCATGCAGAAAAAAAAAATATAAGTATACATAATTTCACCCATTTAGGCCAACTACTGTAAAAGTTGAAAAGGCTGAATGGATGAAAACACATAAACACAACCATAAACATTCCTCGTACTACGGAACCTTGAAAAGGGAATAAAGAAACAAACTTTTATCCCTTACAAACACGAAGCGGCAAGCAACGACCTTACCTAAAAGCTGAACAAAGCCCCAACAGGATACCATTTGCGCTATCAACATGAAATGGTGTCTATTACACTTTACAGGGAGTGGCCTGTTGAAGACAAGGTATTACAGTATATACAAGTGGTTAGAAGCGAGTTCGAAAAAAACCCGACTACTAAATCGTTAAACTTGTGCATCATCATTAATTGCCATATTTTTTTAATTTTGATGTACACAGTTTCACTCTCACGACTAAGACGAATCCATTGACACCACTCACATAAAAATACGACAAGGCGTTTAGGCTCCAGGGCGTGCTAAAGAAATATACATACATACATTCAAACATACACTCAAAAAACATAACCCTCCTTCACCCACGCGATATTGGCATAATTTGCATAATTGGCAGAGGCCATAATTAAAGATAGAATAGAATAACCCTCCTTCTTTCGCAGTCGGGTAAAAAGAATATCTCTTATTTTCACGCTGCGTTTTGATGTCAGCGTGAGAAAACGAAAACTAATTTTGTTTTTATGGTGTGGTTCTCCTCACCACCTCCACACCGCACCTTACTATTTCAATTTTTCTCAGCGTCTGACTTTCTTTAGTCAAAGTAAAACAGTCAGTAAAGGATGATACTGTTTATAGTCAGGAAAAAAATGTGTCAGGTGTGTATCGTAGAATCCCGTAGCATTATATTGGAATTTATATTTAACAGAAATAATCTAAGTAGGAAAAGATTTCGGATTCAAAAAGTATTCTAAGAAAATCTATCCTGTTCCGCGAAGCTCAGAGCTCTGTTCTAGTCCCACTGTTGGGAGCAATTAGTATGACCACAGGAAAAACCGAATTTTTTTGGATATATTTTTTGACTTTTTGATTTATTTCAAAAGCGGACCGTAACTTATAATGTAAACGGTATAACATAATCACAAACAAAAACTGCTTTCATTTCTAATGCTGCAAAATAAAACAATTCAGTATTCTCACCCTTAAATTACAAAAGCCCTAAAACATCGCAAATTAGTTCACGTCCACATAAACTTTTCTTCGACACATGCCCCTAATCTCCAGAGTCACAAACCCCTAGGGGCACGAATCGTGACGAATTACCTCGGAAGAGTCAGCCTTTATTTGAATTGAATACGTTTTAAAGACTTTGTTTCATGCTTGTGATTTGTCTCGGTATTTTGTAAGGTGCAAAATGGAATCGGCGTTCAATGAAGCCCACGCGACGTTTAAAAATAGCGTTTCAATTTTATTTCAATCGCCTGACAAGTACAGAAGTCTGTAATTATTTTGATTCAAACTGCTGCAACTGGAAAATTATGTTATTCCAGTTCAATTATGTTGCGTCTGAACAATTTATTATAAACTAGCTGAAACTGCGAACTTCGTACCGCCTAATATTTATGTTTCTCAACTTTTAAACCTTCCCTGGAGTACACCACACATTTCATGACCAAAATCAGCCTGGCTCAAGTTTTAGAAAGACAAACGAACAACAATTGATTTTTATATATAAGATAAACTGGCTGAGCCCTGCGGTGGCACCCGGGGTATTTTGATTATTTTTTATATTTTTTTTAAATTCTTTTTATAAAGATCTTTAGATATTCTATAGCTATAATTATGATATTTTTTTTAGTATTATGGCGGCTATTCTGCTTCATTTCTCAAATGTATCAAAAGTCTTCTTTGATAATTTATTTAATCACAATCATTATAATTTTATTTGAAAAGCTAATAAATTGGGCATACCGTACAGATTAATTGTTTTTTTGTTTACTTCTATTTATTTAATATATAAAAATACATTGAATAAATAAAAATAATAATTTAATTCTGACAATCTTCACATTAATTTAAAAAGATATCTTATACTCGTACATATATATATCTTTAAAAAGAGAAAGAACGAGGAAGAATTATTTCTTCAAAAGTGGAATACACTAGACACAGTTACTTATTAAAGCAGAAAGCACTCATCCCTTTTCCTCCACAACATTGGTTCCATAATAATATTCATTAGAAAATAATCCAATTAGTGGTATCGAAGCAAGGAAAATAAAATAAGAGCACGCCTCGTAGCTCCGTAGCAAAGTGTAGCTACGGCGTAGCACTGTCTACGACGTGAAACGGCTACTTGCTAAGAGAAATATAACTGAAAAATATATTGAAGTAGAAGACATTGCGAAAACTTCTGAAGATTTAATTTTAATATTTAATGTAAATTAATTTATTATGATCGAACAGCTTTTCAGAATGTCTTTTTTTAATAAACTACAAAAAGACTCCAAAAGAACTAAGACTAACAAAAGACTACAAAAAGAGGTTTTGAGTTTTTGTTGGGGCCTTTTTAGAGATTCGTACCTAAAAGGTAAAATGGGATTCTGTTACTAAGACGTTCCTGTCCGTCCGTTTGTCATCAGGCGATATCTCGTGCACCGTGAAATTAAAATTTCAACTATCCAGCTGATAGACAGTTGAAATTTTCACGGATGATGTACCTATTTCTGTAGCCGCTACACAAACAACAAAAAATACCAAAAAAAATATTTAAAGGAGACTCCCATTTTGTTGCTTTTTGCTCGATATTAATAACGATATATTTTATCAACTCGCGATTGAATCGGTTTCTTCTAGGCAAGCGTGCCACATCCTAGACCGCATCGGCGCTTTAGATCAGGCGAGTTGCGGTCAAGCGCAAGTCTATTTAGCTATAAAAAAAACCGGCAAAAGGTAGACGTTTGAAATATTTAGAAGTATATTTACTTTAAAACTATATAATAATATCAATATAAAAATAATATTTAAGGGCGGTTTTGCTCGTTATTTTAACCCTTCATGCGCCCAAATTGCACTTAGCTGATTACTCCTATTATGTTCTATGAGATTATAGAAATTCTATACTTCTCTACTTGTTAGAATATACTTACCAGGTGGCCCCAGGATACCAGTTCCCATGACTTGGTTTCTAATTTAAGAACTGAAAAAAATACATAGTTAGTATAAATTCAGTATCCCTGGTTGACAATTATAACTTATGATTGCTATGAGAAACAAATCTTGTTAAAGAACTTAAAAAAAAACCGATGTTTCATACAATTCATAAAGCCTCGCGAGTTTTTCTTTGCTACAGCAATTATTATTTTTTTGTCAATTGTCAGCCGTAGAACAAAAATTGCTGCTTCTGTTCTATCAGAAGCCACTGTGAAGAGGATTCTTGTTAATTACTGGTGACCCTGTGTAGTAATTTTAATCTTTGTCCATTTTATACCCGACTGCGAAAGAAGAAGGGTTATGTATGTCTTTCGAGTGTTTATTTATATTTATTTATATTTCTTTGGCTCGCCCTAGAGCCTAAACGACTTGTCGTATTTTTATGTGAGTGGTGTCAATAGACTTGTCTTAGTCTTAGTTAGATAGTCATTGCGTACATAAAGACTAAAAAAGAAATTAAGGCTGATACACAGGTTTAACGATTTAGCAGCCGGGTTTTTTTTCGATCTCGCTTCTAACCACTTCTTACTAGGTAATACATGAAATTCACGGTAACTTACTTATATTATATTTCCAACGTTTGCTGATGCTTGCTTTTGTCTGGTGTTCACCCCCTCACACCCCCTCACGCCTCCTCAAACCCCCCACACTTACATTTACTAACGAGTGTATTCAGATCGCAGCTGGAATGAATGTGATGTAATGACTATACGTGGTGATTCGTTTTACATGAATTAATGAATTAACTCTTTACACGCATGCATTAAAATATATACAGAAAAAATCTTACATCTAGTGTCACAAGTGGCGGCCTCATCGCTAAAAGTGATCTCTTCCAATCATACATGCATTATATTTAGATATAATTAGGAAATGCTGTAAGTCTGGTGAAGGTATTATTTTAATCGACTTTTAATAGAGTACATCATTGTGATATATTTTTAAAATATTTCCCAATTTCTTCACAATTAGTACAATATTAAAGATTGCGACAGGACCTTATACATTGTATCAGTTACCAGCTGACCTCTGACCTTCGTACCGCCTAACAGTTATGTATGTTTCTCACCTTTTAAACCTTCCCTGGAGTACGATAATCATTTCAAGAATAAAAACAGCTATATCGGCCCAGCCGTTCTCGAGTTTTAGTGAAACAAACGGAATCATTTTTTACTTTTTTTCTGTCATAAGAACAATAACAAACACAACAAAAAATAAATGTGTAATTAGTCCAGCCATTCACGCGGGATGGCGGGACCGAGGGATAAATTGATGTATATATATTTAGATTATGATTTAAAATAAAATTACTCAACTGATTTTGACAAACCTTAAATAGAACTACGTGAGAAACATACGCTCAAGCACCTATTGAACAAATAAGAAATGTCCAAATCCGTTGCGATCCGGGGAAATTAGGTAAAATCATTAAAAAAATACATCAAGCTCTCGGTCATTCGCAGCGAGTCGGTGAAAAACCCGTCTGCTAAATCGTTAAATCCTTAATCTGTTTTTATTTTTTATTTTGATGTACCCAGTATCACTCTCACGACTAAGACGAATCTATTGACACCACTCACATAAAAATACGTCAAGCTGTTTAGGCTCTAGGGCGTGACAAACAAATATACATACATACATACACTTAAAAAACATAACCCTTCTTTCACAGTCTGGTAAAAATGAACTCTAATCTGGATATATGTGTATAGGATTACTGTAACAACACATTAAATCTCTTCATCTACTAGGCTATAAAACTGATAGTATAATTTATTGAATGTTTAACCTTAAACATCCGCCAAACCAATCTATCTATGCAACAGTTGATCTACAATAATATCAATAAACAAGTTTGTGAACTCTCCACAAAACAATTACAAACTTACAGACCGACCAACAGTGTTAGTAGAACTCGCAAGTTGGATCTATCGACTTGTGATCTATCTTATAGGGTTGCCATCTAAAAGTTTCAAAAGTCCTTATAAAGGGCCGAAATCTATATTATATAAATTTATAATATAAAAATGAATCGCTGAATGTGTTGCTAAGCGTAAATCCCGAGAGCAGCTGAACAGATTGTGTTAATTCTTTTTTTAGAATATTCCTTGAAGTACGAGGATGGTTCTTACGGAGAGAAAAAAATTTAAATTTCCTTACAAGGTCTAATAACCACACTTTCCTATACAATCGATTTGGAATAATACTTAAAAGTCAATTTGAACTTTAATAACATATCATAAAGTTTGACATAGCAAAACAATTGAGTCATGTTAGTATCATACGAGTATAATAGTTATTTGTTATACAAGAGTGATGACCGAGCAAGAGACGGATTTTGAAATTAAAAAATTAGTTGCACTCGAGTCCAATACGTTACTTTTCATCCTACCTCAGCGACAAAATGACTACAGACAAAAAAAAAAAAATCACTCATTTTAGTATTTTCGCTTATTTTTAACATAAGGTTTTAACAATATGACGTGAAAAGATAATGTCGCGCACAAAACAAATAAAAAAAGTACAGCAAAAAGGTTCCGAGTCTAAGTTTTTGACTAAATTAAAAAGATTGTATGATGAATTCGGCACCATAGAGGTAGAATAGGAATCAGGTTTTTAATTCACAAACTTAGTGCAAACGATATTCTAAATTCAAATTTACTTTATCCCTTGGCGGATAAAAACGGCTTTTGCACTCAGATATCGAATAGCAAAAATACTCGTTCAGAGTTGGTGGGATGAAAATATTAATGTCAATATTTATACGATGGTTACTCTTAAAAAGTTGACTATTAGGCGGTACGAAGTTAGCCGGGTCAGCTGGTTTTCTATAAAAGTCCCGACATTACTAGCTCTTATTCACAATCACCAAACTGTTCACCAATTAGAAGAATTTATTTTAAACCAATTAATAAAGAACCGCTGAAACTCGATCAGACTCAATATATCTTTCTTTGTTTCATGGTTTGCCTTTTAAACAAAATAACTCGAAAATTAACGAAAGTGATTGCCGAATTCAAGCTTTAAAACGCAAGTCTGTAAATAATATTTTCTCCAGATTTTCTCATATGGGATGGAGCTAAATAGAAAAACAAAATTGTTGAACAAGTTTTATTATTTGTATTTCAGTTTAGTATCTAAAATCTGGACAAACTTGAAAGCCGGATGATGTCCGGTCAAAGCCTTGAAACTCCGGAAATGTAAGTACAACGATTAACGATGCTGCAACAAGCCTAACTGAAATAGTAGAAGAAATACGAAAACTACTTTACTAAAATGTTTTTCTTATTTTGTTATTTGAACATTTTCTTAAGCAGGTTTTGTATTCGAGCCAGTAACAAAATTCCGGACAAATTAAAAGACCAGTCAAAGTCCGGTCTAAACCTTGAAAGTTCGGATAAACCCGGACGGGTAGTAATCCTACTTGTACAGATCATAGTTTGAGTTTACTTTGAGTGGAATTGCTTCACAACTGATTTGAAAGCGACATAACTTTGATATAGATTTTGCCAAGTTTGGCAAATATTGATTACTGATGCGCATCATATAAAGCGTCGCACTGGGCACGGGTCTGCCTTATGAAGGGAGTGCAAGGAAAGAAGGAGTGTCCATAATTTAAGTGTTCTGCAATTTTAAATTTGTGAGATTGGCTGCCACGTCGTAGTTGGATGTGTTACTCGTCGGAAAAAATCATTCAAAATATTTCCAAACAGTAACACTTTTGCTCGCTGGGACAACGTTTTATGATATTCCCTAGGAGTAACCCTAACTGCATGAGATAGTCGAGATATATTAAAGTAGCAAAAATTGTATTCGAGAACTCTTGTTTAGTTTTACAATATTTTTCAAAAACAATAGTTGTCTTAACTCAAGCATATTTACGTGATATTTTTTATTTATTTACTATTATAGAAGCTTTACTGAAAGAAAGACACTTTATTATTTTCTATAATCTAAATTAAAGAATTAATTAAAACAAGTTACTTTGCCGAAAGAAAGACTTTTTAACGAAATGATTACAATGTCAAATAAAAGGATGTTTGGTAGCAATTATAAATAATAATTCACTCTTACAAAACGAATACGAAAATTATATACCAAACTTTACAACTATCTGGAGCCTATATACTTTGAAATCTATGTAAGTCCTACTCCTAATAATATTATAATAGCGAAAGTTTGTAAGAAAGTATTTTTGTTACTCTTTTACGTAAAAACTGCTGAACTAGTTTGGATGAAATTTGGTACTTAGATAGCTTGATGTAGTATGATTATTCCTTTATATTTCAATTTATTGATGAGGTAACTAAATTTGTATAATATAGACTCTGGATTAAACATGAGCTATTGCCTATCTAGTATTAACGCCGCATGGCTTGTACAAAATACTCCAGAACGGAAAAGTTTTATGTAATTTTTTAACTTTTAAAACCTTCCCGCCCTTATCAAAGACCGATGACAATGTCATAAATTAAATAGGTTGTCTTAATTTATTTAAATATTTAAAGTACAAAATAATAATTATTACCTATTTTATTATTCCTGGCGATCCAGCGTGGCAACGCATCCAGGCTTTTGGGCACGTCGCAAGGTTTTTTTATACAATCAGTTTATTATTTCATAGCATTTGTTTCAACTTTTTTAAACTATGTAAATTTACTTAAAATAAAAATTATATAATATAATTAACAATAATTTTTTACGTTTTATTTCTGTTAATTTTGCCTTTTTTCTTAAAAAAAACTAGCAGTTGAAGTCTGATAGTGTTCCAAGGTCCTTGTTTCCCTACCTAGCAGTATTCCCATGTCTTCCCTCCTGGATACCAGGGGAGACACGCCACCGAAGCCTTAGTAGGGGTAGCAGGGTGGAAAGTGTGAGTAAATGAGAAAAGTTGGCAAGTAATGATAGAGCTCGCCTTCATCTGCCATGTATCAAATTGTTTTACTAGAAAACTAATGCAGTTTGATTCATATTGTTTAAGTAGACGGGTTTTCACGTGTACCTGAGTGCGAGACGTATCACCGTTGCGGACACGAACGACTCATTTCGTCCCTGATGAAGTTGACCGAATGTGGACGAAACTATAGTTGGACCTTTCCAACAATCAGGTGCGATTGAAAACCCGTCTTCTTAAACAATATGACTCAAATTGTTGAGAACAGAATTAGGTACACAGGGAGGAGTCATTTTTTTACTTTATTGTCCTAACGCTCTAGGAGACCTCGAAGAGACTTTGAAATGAACAAATGCTATGTATATACAAGGTGTAACAGAAAGATGTGACAATACTTAAGGGTTGTTAGTCTACACATCAAAGTGAACCCCCTGCGTAGAACATAATTTTGCAAAATTCGATATAAAATATTATGTTCTCCATACAAAAGTTAGTCACGTGATCGGTCTAGTTGTATGGAGGATGTAATTTTTTCTATCGAATTTTGCAAAATTTTCTTCTACAATTGGTTCACTTAGATCGGCAGATTGTAAATGTCACACGTCGTATTACCCCCAATAAGTTTGAATTTTTAATCGTTTCAAACTTTTAACCCCTTGTTGAATCCTTAAGAGGTTAAATTCCAAAAATCCTATCTTAGTACACCTTACACCCTAACTCTGTTAAGTATTATTTTATGCCCATTCTTTAATGTGAAAGTTTATCCTACATGTCTATTTCTATGTAAACAAAATATAAACAAAAACGGCAACAAGTTGTTTACTAACACTATTGTTTACTGATGGTAGTCGAAATTCGACGAAGTGTTTATTGTCACGCTAGAACAAATACACGTTCGTTTGTTCAGAACACAATATGAAGACGTTGTTTCAGCTGTCGAAACTAAATTAATTCCACACGTTTGATCGTTTATTCAGAAGCTCAGAAAACAAAGCAGAAAATTATTCGTTATATTACAACCCATAGCGTCCGACTAGTCTTCCATATGAAAGGGGTAAAGGGCATAGTCCGCTACGCTGACGAAATTGACTAATTAACCTGCTCCGACAAGCAGGTTTCCTTACAATGTTTTCCTTCACCGTTGGAGCATCTAGTAATTAATTTCAATATATATGTCGGAGAGCGAGTCAAGACGGAGCGGTTGTTGATTGTTATTTTTATTGTTTTGATCGGTTCTTCAAACGTCAACGTTGGAAACGTCAAGTAGACAACAACTGTCATTGTCACTTGGGTGAGGTCAAGGAATAGATGGCGCTAGTGTTGTTTTTGTGAATGGCAACTTCGGTAGGTAGAAATGCAGTGGCATTCTGGTACAACACTAGTGCCACGTGCCTCTGCGTTGAACTCGCCGCGTTTCCGTTACAAACGAACGTAATCCTCAAACATCTAGTGAATCCTACAATTATTTGCTGAAATCGTGATTTAGATTTGATATTAGACGTGTGAAGTACACGTCGTGTTGTTATTTTTGACTTCTGAACATGTCAGACACACCAGATGGTGCGCCGCGTGACCCTTCTCCGTCATATACATATGGGGGGGTCATTCGTAGGGGGCAGACAGAATAGAATAATTCGAGTGAAAAACACAGTGGTGCATGCCTGAACCTAGTACCTAATCAAAAACCCCTTGCGATATAATAGTTTTGAACAAGTAGTTAGAAGCGAATTCGAAAATACTCGACTGCTAAATTGTTAAATCTGTGTATCATCTTTAATATATATTTCTTTTAATTTTGATATACCCAGTGTCACTCTCACGACTAAGACGAGTCTATTGACACCACTCACATAAAAATACGGCAAACCGTTTAGGCTCTAGGACGTGCCAAAGAAATATACATACCTACATACATACACTCGAAAAACATTACCCTCCTTATAGATTAGTACCAACATCCAAACAAACGTACTATATACATAAAACATACATACTGAATGATAAAGGAACGTCTTGCCAGACGTAAAGCAGAAAAGCTTCGATTGCTTCGTTGTGTCTAGGTCAAATTATTATACAAATGATAATGAAATCGTAACAGTAGTGACTATGAATCTAATCTGTGTGCTAGTTATGGCGTGCGTATAAATTAGCAATCAGCATAATTCTATATGAGCTAATAAACGTAATACCAAACATAATTACATCGCAATTAACTGTGTAGGGCGGGAGACAGTCTCGAACGGATTCAGAAGTCGTCTACTGCTGAACAGAGGCCTCCTCCTTTGACCGTCGAACTGGGTCGAATTACATCGCAATTAATTGTGTAGGCTGTGAGATAGTCTAGAATAGAGTTGTATAAGAACCTTACTATTTTATAATCATTACCACATCAGAAGTCGTCTACTGCTGTACATAGGCCTCCTCCTTTTACCATCGTACTGGGTTGAATTACACCACAATTAATTGTGTAGGCTAGGAGATAGTCTGGGACAGAGTTGTATACCTTACTATTTTATCATCATAACACGTCAGAAGTCATTCACTGCTGAACATAGACCTCCTCCTTTGACTGTCGAATTATGTCGATGACGGTGAAGTTTAGTTTATGAAATGGCAAATCCTATAGGCCCGGGCAGTGAATCTTAAAATACAATGCCGCATAAATTAGCTTGTTTTAACAGAAAATTACGGAAATCATTGCGTAAAAATCAGCTTGTCGTTGAAGGTCAATAGTATGTCAGGTTTATACGAGTAAGGTACATAAAATTATACAAAATTGTCGTATTTAGAGCTGTGGGTTATTCTTTACTTAATAACTTTACGGAACCCTTAGTGATAGATGGAACAATTTATTATTGCAGTTAAAAAAAAATACATGAGAAAAATTCTTATAAAATATAGTGCTACAAGTGGCAGCCTTAACGTTAAATAGCGATCTCTTCCAAGCAACCTTTGGATGGAGATAATTGTGAAAAAAATAAATTAAATCATACGGGGTATACAATAAACAATGTACTTAAATCCGATTAGCACTTGGCTGATTTTTTTCTTAACTCAACCTATATTTTCTCAATTTTTCCTATAGTAAGGTCTCTTCTGATAAAACTACTAGAGTAGGTAGCAACCAATTAACTTAGTAAATGATACCTCTATAGGAATGTCAGTGAAACGGGGTCGAGAGAAATTCTGCCTTTGAGCTGTAAAGGCGAAAGCAGGGACTATTCTGCTGTGAATGTAATTGTCAGCGCTCCGCGACTAAATAGTTCAGGAGACAATTCAATGATGAAAATTAAGTCATTTGTATTGCAAAGTATTCGAATCTAATTAATTGAAAATCCGTGGAAAAGTGTTAACTTTTTTTAAAACTTAAAAAACAGTGATTAAAACACTAACTAAACAAAATCTACATACAATTAATAAATAATTTATTTATTTACTTTTTTGTAAATTCTTGTTCAGATTTATCACAGTCGAAACAGACATAATTAGTATAACAGAGATATCAAATTATGAAAAAACAGCAATGAATTTCTACTCATCTGGATTGTTTCACTCTTCAACTGTGTTTTTAGTAAATATTGTACTTCTAGAGTGTTACTCTATATACGATATTAACGGTTAGGGGTTAACTTTACTCATCATCACGAACAACTATCAGTATGGGACCAACCCTAAATTTAAAAAAAAACATTATTCGTTTATCGCTCGTTGACAAAATGTACGAAAAAGAGCTGGTGTTTTTATCCGGTTCGAAACTAGTCCCATGGGTTTACTACACCCCTGTTTAGTTTTATTTTCACTTAAATATCAGTCAAATGCATACACCCTCATGCTCGCTTCTCCGGTTCAAAAAAGTTAAAACATCTAAAAAACTCGTTGATCTTTTTGAAGAACAAGATTTTTATCGCGAAAAATAAATCTATTATTTACATACAAGATATATACACCTTCAGTATGAAAACCGTCCGTGCACTCCCGCTGAAGATTATTAATAATTAAAGCGCTTTACGGATGGGAGTGATAATCTCTCAAGCCGCTGCAGCGCTGGGTTGAAGCGTTCGCTAGATTGGGGGTTAATCTTTCAGCCGCTGCAGCGATGGCTCGAATAGTACGTTAAACTGGGCGTTAATCTTTTAGCGGTTGCAGCGCTGCGGATAATCTTGCTTTCTTTCGCTAAAGTTGACAATCAATTGGAATACCTACTTCTATTATATACTAGCTGACCCGGCGAACTTCGTACCGCCTAACAGTCAATTCTTTAAGAGTAATGTTACCATCGTATAAATATTGACATTAATATTTATACGATACTAACGTCACTGAATTGTTTTGCCTTCCCGGAACCACTACACTAGCAGTTAAACTTTATGGTATGGTGTTAAAGTTCAAATTGACTTTTAAGTATTATTACGAATCGATTGTATTCCCATACAATCGATTCGTAATAACTCCCGTATAGAAAATTGTGGTTTTTAGACCGTTTCAGGCAATTTTTAAAAAATTCTCTCCGTAAGAACCTTCCTTGTACTTCAAGAATATTCTATAAAAAGAATCAGTAAAATCGGCTCAGGCTCTCGAGATTAGCGCTTAGCGACACATTTAGCGATTCATTTTTGTATTATAAGGCTATTTTTAAGGCTCTGAACCGTTTTTAGTCGTTAATTGTACTGATGTACAATAAATTACCAGATCCCGATAGTATAAAGGATCTGACTTTTATTACATTCAAACAAAAATTGAAGTTTTTTTTAATGAAAACTATACTTTTTATAAACTCAGCGAATATATGTCAATACAACTTGTAGAATCATCGTTCTTGTGTAACAAACAACCATAATAAAATATTACTATTAACTAATAACTTCTGTTTCTCCTTCTGGTGCCTCTCCACTACTAGAGGTTGGCCGTCAGCTCATCGAATCTTGTTCCAAGCGAAATAGTTCTTGTGCGCTGGCTATTCCTGTCCATTGCCGGATGTTTCGTAACCAAGACTTTTTTTCTTCGTCTAACGCGTCTTTTCTTTTAAAATTTTCCCTTCATTATTAGTTGGAGAAGCTCATATCACATGTCGTAACACGTGACCTAGGTACGCAACTTTCCTTTTCTCGACGGTCTGCAATAGTTTGCGGTTCGTGCCAATGCGCTGGACAACTTTTACATTGGAAACTTTCTTCGTCCAGTTTATACGTAGTATTCTTCGGTAGCACATCTCAAAGGATTCGAGGAATTTCTGGGTGTCAGCTTTCAGAGTCCAAGCCTTGCTGCCGTACAATACTATAGGCCAGACGTAACAGTGGGCTAATAACTAAACAAAGCAATCAATATGTAAATATATGTCATGAGAACTATTCAACTAACAACTAATATTAACTACTCATATATAAAAAAGATTTATAAGTTATTATTAATTCAAGTGCAACAAGAGTTGCCTGAGTCAATAAATATTACTTTATTTTACTGGTAAAAAGGTAAGTAAAAGAAACGAAAACATAAATATAATCATACTAAAGAGGTTTCTTACCAAGTATTACAATATTAAGAAAGTCTGCTTTCTCAGAGACTGCATTTCTTGATATCAGGCTTTTATCTCTGTTTTTAGTTTTTTTTTTAAATTTAATAATAAAACATAAAATTCCTTTTAAAAATGAGACTGCAAAGATAACCTGGTTAATATCATTCCCTTTTCACTGAGAAAACTGGCGACAAAGTAATAAATAGAGTGGTTCGGCTTCGACTATGTTTAGTCGTAGTTAGGAAATTACAAAGTGAAAATATTAGAGAACAGTAGGCTAGCTAATGAATTTTCGCTAAGTCATGTCATTGACTTGCGAGCCAAGTTGCCAAAAATTATTCATCTGATAGTTTGTATGTACGTTGAAAAAAAAATATAATGTCTGGATATTATGTGATCGTAGTTTCCATATAATTTTACCAAAACTTGGTCTACAGTTTCATCGAATATACAGATTTTTATTTATCGGAGATTTTTAGGAAAGCAATTTACTAAAAATGGAATAAACGCTGAATGCAAAAACCATGTAAAGTAAAATAAAGTAATATTTATTGACCTTTAATCAACTTTCGTTACAAGCATTTCCTATTACACTTGAATTAAAAATAACTTGTAAATGTTATTTATATACGAGTATGCAATATTAGTTGTTAGTTTATTAGTTCTCATGACGTATGGCCTACTATATATATATATATATTTACATATTGATTGCTTGGTTTAGTTATTAGTAATATTTTACGAAAGTGTGACAAATCTATCCACTGCCTTTGAATAGATTTTATTCTTGAGGCTTACCGGCAATGGCATGAATTTTTGAATTGAACATGTCATGCCAAGTGTGTACTGTGTGAAGAAAGCAGTAGATTCAATAATAACTACAGCAGCAGCTCGCTCGCCTGGTTAGCTGCCACCTTCAAGTAGTAAAATCTGTCGCTAAGCACCTAACGGTGTGTTCCGGCAACATTCCTTGAGAGCCAGTGTATTCCAGACTAGGCATGTTCCATCACGGGCTACAGTATCGCTGACTTATGGTCGTGCGAACTTGTGGTCAAATGCCTAGTTGAGTAGGATAAAAAAAGCTACATAAAAAAATGATCTGAATTCACCTTTTTGTGGTCGGACGAGGTTAGTTAGTAAAGCGTCAGTTTTCAGTTTTATTGCAGGCGTAGTTGGCGTTCCCTTGCGACCTTGTCAGTGTCCAATGAATCTTATTTATTTCTGTGCTTTTCACTTAGATTTCTCACTACTAGGATGCTCTGCAACATTCATAAACGTACGCACAACGGAAAAAGACTTGAAAATATATATTAAAACTTTACTTTAAAACACATGCTCTAAATGTAACAAGCAATAACTTTTCTATTGTTTAAGAAGACGGGTTTTCACGCGTACCAGATTGTTGGAAATGTCCAACTATAATTTCATTCTTTCGAGTGCGAGAAGTGTCATCGTTGAAGACACGAACGACTCATTTCATCCGTGATGAAGTTCACCGAATGTGAACGACACTAATAGCAACAATATGAATCAAACACGCGTTAGTTTTCTAAATAAAATAATATTCTAAAATAATATTCAACAGAAATACACTAGTATTATATAGAGGAAATATTTGAATGTAAGGAATAAACACAAAAATTACTTATCCAATTCCAAAAATGGTTTTGCCGCAAAAAAGTTAATTTATCGCGGAATAACTCAGCCTGCTAAAACCAATCCAAGAACTAAAAAGATTGCCATAAAATGTCTTGTATGATGATAGAACAAAAAAATGTTCTAAAATATTATAGAACATATCAATATCTACAAAAAACAATGATGAGATCATATTAACTCTAAAACAAAGAAAAAAACAGCTGTCCAATTACGAAAAGTTTATCCTTAGTCGACAAAATTTGTGAAACAGCTGATTTTTTTTTTTCAAATTTAGAGTTGGTCTCACAGTAAAACTTGTTACTTAAAATGAGTGTAGTAACCCTCCGTTGGCTCTGTTAACCTCTAACCGATAACCCTAAATAGTAAAGTAGGTTTTTCAGAATACCTATATCGGTATACATAGGTATATTTCACGTGATATCCCGAGATCCGAATCTTACTTCCACGAGAGTAATAAAACTAGCAGGGGGAACATGGTTACAGGGGGGAGGGAAGAGAGAAAAAGGGTAAGGGTAGATGGGGATGGCCATAAACACGTTAACGGATAACGACGACTAATCTGGGATCGTAATGTGAGTTCGGCAAACTGAGTGGATCGCCCGTGATAAGCACAAATACTAAAAAGAAACGCTTTAATTTATGTATTTTTTTATAAAAGAGTAAGTAATAACTGACTGACTGACAGAAAAAATATAGGTGACGATGCCTAAGCCATGGCTGCGCTCCAAAGCCTCGACCATCGTCGGAAGTGGCAAGTCTACTCGTATCGGTTTTTTATCGGATACATTTCGGAGAGTGTGCCATGGAATTACTTAATGTGGTTCCGTCATCGGAAAAGTAGAGATACGGCCAGACGCAACCGGTACATGGTAGAGGCTCCCAAGGCTCGCACAAAACTCTTTGCGTCTATTGTGCGAACTGCTAGATTGTGGAATACACTGACGGCTTCTCTATTTGATGATAACTATAATCTGGGTCTTTTCAAGTCGCGAGTGAATCGGTTCTTTCTAGGCAAGCGTGCCCCATCTTAGGCCGTATCGTCGCTTCACATCAGGCGAGTTGCGGCCAAAGGCAAGCCTAACACCTATAAAAAAAACTGACTGAATGATTTCTAGGAGTCAACGTAATGTTTATACCACATAACCTCGAGTCATGAAATTTGGAAGGTGTAATTTATTATAGACTAGCTGACCCGGCCACGCGTTGCTGTGGCTATTTTATAGCGTCAACAACACGTGGTAATTATGCTGTTAAAATGTAGCTTATATGACACGTTCGTAGATTTACCATAGCAGCGCCATCTATTGATTACTTACTCAACCCAGTCGAAAGATATCGACATCTGTTAGAATCATTTGGAGTTAACAGATAATTGTGTCTGTCAAATAATAACAGACAAATAATTAGCAATAAATTAAAATTGCGACTATAATTTGAGATTTAAACTATCCTATCTCTCAAGTTGGATCGAACTGCACATGGTGTGCGAATTTTATTATAATCGGTTAAGTGGTTTAGGAGTCCATTGTGACACGAGATTTATATATATTAAGATTGTAGGGGTGTACTACAAAAGATTTTTTTTTAATTCAACTCCTAAGGGTTTTTTTTTTGCTTTTACCAAACATGCTTGAAAATTGCAACATTAGTTTTACTTGCTATAAAATAATGAAGCCACGGAGGTACCTAACTCATCAAAGGATTCAAAATTCAAACTTGCTTACAAAGATTCAAATTGTATTCAAACGGATTTTCTCGCGTTGCTTAATTAATGGCGGATTATTTACCAACAATGTATTGTTTATGTGCACGAGTGTGGGTAAGAGATATAAAGACAGAATAACGCGGTTTTCAATATCACGGGATATCTCCATAGAAAGTAAAGTCTACTCTGGTATACTCATACGATGTGACTACGTAAAATAAGTAAAAAAAAACGAAAATAACATATAATAATTTTCCTCTCATTCGTGTAGGAAATGAGGAATGAATTAAGCAACATGTGACTGACTAAATTGCTTACTATCTCCCGCAAGTTTGCGCCCTAACGTCCGCCACAGGGCGGGCGATATTACGCACTTTCGGCACCCATACGCAGTTTTTCGCCCTACGACCACTCTGACCGTAGATTTATAAAAAGCTGGACTTAACTGGACGCAGCAGTTGACGCGCGTTTGTCGGTTTGCTGCACTCAATTCATGAGGTACCCACCTTTCAAGCTTTTTCACCTTTCCAATTTGCTTCAAGTGGATTAAAACAGTTTTACCACTAACACCGCAGCCTGCAGCTAACTTGCACGTGGTTTGCGATGGATCTGCTTCCACAATAGCTTTCAATTCTTCATTAGCAACTTTAGTCTCCGGCCGTCCACGGGGCTTGTTCTGCATGTCGAAATTTCCAGAACAAAAACGTTGGAACCAAACGCACTGTGTTATCTTTTGCGACACCGCCACCATACACATCATTAATCCTTCGAGCTGTTTCTGCAGCACTGGTACCACGGTGGAACTCGTACTCGTAAATAACGCGATATTTCAAGTTTTGCATTTTGTAACGCAAAGACTGCGTGACGCAAAGAAAAAACCAAACGAGGACAAAACAAATGAATTACGGTTTTCGAAATACAAATGTATGAATAAATAGCTGTATAAATTTGAAATTAGAATCCCTAACCAAAGAAGAGATATTTGAGATCAAAGTGGCCAGTACGACAAAACGCCAATTTCATATGTAAGGACCTAATATTAATAAAGATACCCAATTTATGCCGTAATTACAAGTTTAATGTTACTGATATAAGTTTTTAAAAGCTAAGGCTTGTTAACGTTTATATTTAATTTTAAAATGTATTTGTCCCTCTAGGATTATGAATGTACACTAGAGATGGTCATGTTAATTAAGATTTACGGAAAATAAAGATAATTTAAAAACAAAACAAACTTTATAGACGTCTAACTTTATAAATATTTCTTTTTTTAAAGTAGGTTACTCTCCATATTTTTATATTTTCTTTCGCATAATTTACTTATCCTGTAACATGTGTACATACTATTTCCTGGTATTATTTCCATATCTATATCTAAACATTTTCGCCCTTACTCGACGCCCTTACTTACCTAGTTAATTGTTTACTCACCTAGTTAATAGTCGGAGAGCAAGGGATAAATCCCCTGCTCTCCGACTATTTCCTACAGTTGATAGTTTAGGTGCTACGGATAGCTGTTATGCCGTTTAATAGTTTTTTTATCTTACACAGCTTGGCATTTTACCACAAGTTCGCAAGACCACGGAAGTCAGCGATACTATAGCCCTAGATAGAGCATGCTTAGTCTGGAATACACTGGCTCTCAAGGAAGGCGACAGATTTTACAACTTGAGGGTGGTAGCTATGGTTAGCTACTGGTGTAGAGCGTTAGAAAATGCCCTAGAACCATGCTATGGTTTTCTTACGATGTTTTCTTTCAGCAGTAGCTCAGTTAAGGGTGAACGTTTGGCTTTCAACAAGAAGCTTACTTGTTCTAAACCTGATTCAGGCTGTCACTTCCGACTCTTTTTGGTTACGTGCATAATACAAATTAATGCGATGGAAACGTTGTGAGGAATCTTACTTATCAGAAAAAGATAATATCACTTAAAAGAGCGATCGAAAATATTAATACGCACAGTATTCGAACATGTATTCTTCTAAACATGTATTCAAACTTTAACAACAGGTTAAAAACATTATCAAAAATACCGAGGAATACCTAATATGACCATCTGTGCAAACTGTAGAGCGTCAAAAAGTTACACATACATACGAACTTACATACAAACATATTTTACAAATATTAATTCGAAAAAACATTTACTTCCTAATCAGGCAGATTGAAAAAAGAGCTTTGAAAATCATAAAGTCCCACCTTTCAAAACGAGGAGCTATGTCCAGCAATTGGATTAATCTGATTCCGTGCCCGCAATGAGAGTCTTCGTTATGTCATTTATTAATCAAATGTTTTTTTATGTACACAATAATATGACAAATACTAAAACTAAAGTTTTCATAATGATAAATACCTCTTAGGGCATGTTCGTTATTCATCTAAATACCTTGAAATAACATAACTTAAATTAGGGTTTATGAAGGTCCCATGGCTCCTTTAAGACCCTTTTAAATCAATTATGAGCCCTCATTGTCGGGTTCCTACACTATATAGCTTGAAGCTAAGGAGCAAGTTAATAATGTGCCTATACTATAGTTAGGTGAGGAGTTTCTGCTGAGTTATGTAATGAATGAAAAGAAGCTAAATTATGATTTAGTTTTTAGAATTTACGTGCGAAAATGTAAGGATAATATTTTCTATACATTTCAAAAAATTCGATTATCATTATTGAATATAAGTGGACGATGCAGCAAAAGTATCAATACCAAAGGTGAAAAGTGCAGTTAGATATCTATCAATAAAAGAACAAGTTTCGTCCGACCCGGGACATTTCACTGGACTACACAGCAAAGGATCTATTCAACGTTGTTCCCATATGGAATTCCTTTTATCGATGTTTGATAAGCAAAAGATCGTAACCAGCATTTTGGGTGATATTGAGTTACCGATATCCATATTTGTATTGTTTAAGAAGATGGGTTTTCACTTGTACCTGATTGTTGTAAAGCAACTATAGTTTCGTTCACATTCGGTGAACTTTATCAGGGATGAAATGGGTCGTTCGTGTCTTCAACGATGACACGTCTCGCAATCAGGTACGCGGGAAACCCCGTATTATCAAACACGCGTTTATTTTTCTAAATAAAATACATATTTGTCTCTCGTAACCAAACACTTCCATGGCTTGCAACCTACAAGAAGGTATCCACAAAGCCCATAATGCTCATTGAGGTAGATCGGAATAACTTCCTCTTCAGTTCACCTCGGAGCCAGTTTATAGAAGGGACGTCACACTACGGATCTATTAGGTACTTACTTAGGTAATTTTTATGAACTTTCAAAATTAATTAAATGTAATAAAAATATAGAAGATTATCTGTTTAGGGTCGTATTAAGCGGAAAAGGAGTACATACTTATCCTAAGCACAACTTTCACAATGAAGTACGAGACTAAATCTGAATTCAAATACATTTTGTCGACTGATATACTTTTTGTATGAAACAGCTGATTTTTCTTCTGGTTTTTGGCTTGGTCTTGAAAAGTGTTCATAATGATTACTTTAGTAATTTCCTTACGGTTTAATACGTATACCCCGGACCGGTATTTTAACTTTAAGGAAAACCTATTAGAAGATTTCCTTGATATTTTTTTAATAGTTCTGTAATATAATATAATAATAAG
Source organism: Ligdia adustata (assembly GCA_947049295.1). Taxonomy (NCBI): domain Eukaryota; kingdom Metazoa; phylum Arthropoda; class Insecta; order Lepidoptera; family Geometridae; genus Ligdia; species Ligdia adustata. The sequence continues at coordinate 11,640,911 of OX346234.1, forward strand.
TTATATAATCCAAATGGTTTCAATTGAGTGTATTTTGACAGTGTTAAAACAGCGAGTTCTATAAGAAACCATGTTCACTCAGGATCACTTTACTTAATCTAAGCAATATTTAAATACGACCTACTTTAAATACGAATATTTAAACTACTATAAACTATGGAGCCAACTCTAAATACGAGAGTTAAAGTTGTTCTTCAGGATGAGTATATTGACCCCCTTTCGATAAAAACACCTCTAAGCTATAACCTAACCCTGTAAACACTCAACTGATGAAATCTTTCCCATGTTACTTCAGCATGTGGGTTATTCAGGAAGAGTATTGTTCTGTCTGTCACAAGCCCTCTAGTCTGCTATCTCACTCGCACGCGTGGGAGGTTGACACGGCTGCCATCATGAACAAAGCCTCTTTAACATACTTAAACAAGACATTATTAACTTTACTTTACTTCAAATAATGTACTTAATATCCAACGAGAATAAGCTCAAGATCACGGTGCCGGTGGCAGACCACAAGTAGAATTGGAAGTTTTTGAGAACTTCTGAAACTGAATATAATTCACCATTTGGTGACAATCTTAGATTTAAAATCTATCAAGAGTTTGAAGGAGTTGTGGAAAAATATGTCATCCGCCATTTTGTGGTGGCGGCCATCTTGAACAGGTTTTCATCAAACATATCTAAGAACACTACCAGCTATTTCACAATTAAAAAACTAACTCATAATCGATTATTCCGCTAGAGAGCTGCGATAACACACACAAACACACACACATACACACTAACACGTTTAACTTACAACACCTCGTCGTTTTTGCGTCGCGGGTTAAAAACAAATTTCTAAATCATAATTACTGGGAAAGTATTAGAAAACTAGTGGCTGTCGTAGCCCGCGCGTTGCCCGCGACAAATTAGAGTATTATAAAAATGTAAACCCTCATATGAACCCCTTAGGAGTTGAATTATTAGCACAAAAAACCTTTATTAGTACACCCTCCAATTTATAATGAATACACCCTCTAAATTTTAGGTTTATAGGTTCAGCGGTTTAGCCTTTACGTTAATTCCTATAAAATGTCAGTCAGTCAGTCAGGACTTACTCTTTTATATAACGCTTAAGTAACTTTTATAAATACCCGCAGAAAAAATCTAAGCTAAAATTTCAAACGTGTTCCACTTTCATTTGATTTTATTAAAAAAATCCCCGGCGGCGTCACTGAATTAATAATATAAATTTCACAAAAAAACCCTCATTAACTCAGTATCAGCGGTTTTGTATTTACCAAAGGACTTTATTTATACTTTCATCTCACGGTATAATTATTTCATTAGAAAAACCGACACCTTGACTTATAAATCATGGTCATGGACCGCGTTTTACGATAGAGGAGTATAAAGTAGAATAAGATCTGAGACAAACAATTTGATTAACTTAAAATCTTAAAAGAAACTGGAAATAACATGACGAGCAAAATTAAAAAACTTAATGTGGTTTTATACATGCAAACATAAGCATTTAAAAAAAGGGACAACCAATTTGTGTTTGGCTGATGCTTTTAATTTTTTCAGTTATTTCAAAACTTATTCGTCTTACCATAAAAGCTTTGAACGTGCTTACTGAACTGATATTTCGGTTTATTTCTTTACACAAAACCTTGCCTAACCAGCGTCTGACAACCAATTTTGACATTCGATATCTAGTATTTTGAAGTATAATTAATTATCATCATTCCATATCAAAATAATAGTTTAAACTATGTTTAAAAATATGTTTGTGGTAAGACCGTATAAATTTAAACCGCGATTTTTATTGTTCGATTTGAAAACGCTTAATAATTATAACTACCACATGTTTTTATTTGTATGCCATCTATTTCATTAATCTAGCTCGAACGTCTAATTTTATTTTAATCTAATCTATTTATTTTAATCCCTTAAAATTTATTCCTCGTCTATCGTAACTATGGTCGATGGTTACGAACATATGAATATTCAGCAGGCTGTCAGATAGTTTGGACAAAGTTTTCAGGCTTCTAACATAAGATAAATAGTATAAAATTGTAGAGAACTGATCAGAGATCGTTATAGAACCTTATTAACTACCTTACCTTACTTACCTTACCTTATTATCAGATAATAAAACTTGGTTAACAGCTAAATTTATTTTATATGAACTCGACTTGCAGATGGCGGGGCGGTCTTTTTATTCGACTGCGAAAGAAGGGTTATGTTTTTTGAGTGCATGTATGTATATTTCTTTGTCACGCACTAGAGCCTAAACGGCTTGTCGTATTTTTATGTGAGTGGTGTCAATAGATACGTCTTAATTTTCTGTTAATTTTGTTGTACCCCGTGTCACCTTCAGTGACACTGGGTACAACAATATTAACAGAAAATTAATAGGATCACCGACCCTTCACTGTTTTAGTGTTCTGATACAATATTCGTTCTGGGGCGTACCTCTTTTCAACCCCTAAATTGTAAAGTTGTATTTTGTCATTAGTGTCAATCGCTTCACCTTGATGTATTTTAAGGATACACGTTTTTTTATTTTGAAAAAAGCTATTGAATACTTAAAATTGACATCCTCGTGACATGCAAACACTTTCTGGGTCAAGTTTTCACGGCTTTTTTACAACCAACATTTACACAACGAATAGATACTCCATCAGCCGTTCATCGACCTAACGATAGAGAGGTAATATAAGAGTAATATTATTCCTAGATCCAGGTCAGCGCGAGAGCTGTGATTGTTTTTATCGTTGAGTTCCGTTGGCTGACACCCAACTGTTTGAAGAGCGAGGGGTTAACCGTAGATGATGGAATACCGTAGATAGATTTAGGATGTTTTATTTAGAAAACTAACGCGTGTTCACGACGTGTCATCGTTGAAGACACGAACGACTCATTTCATCCCTGATGAAGTTCACCGAATGTGAACGAAACTATAGTTGGACCTTTCCAACAATCAGGTACAAGTGAAAACCCGTATTTTTAAACAATATGGTTTAAGATGTGTATATTTAATTTTTATTTTATTTTATCTTATCAGGCATTATGCTATTGCTTACTTACACACATTAACTTCATAAAAACATCGTTTCAATGTTTCAAATACAATTCTCAACATTTCATATTTATTGACTCCCCATTTTTATAACCATAATGCAAAGATCAAGTGTAAATAACGTATCCCTTTTTTATTTTATTCAGATTGTAATAGTAACGTTTATAAAGATCTTTTAAAATGTAAGTAAAGTTCGTAAAGTATTCTCTTACAAAGCTCGTATAAAAATAACAAACAAAGAACAAAATCACATATTACATGACATATCACATGACTACATTACGTGCTTCGTACGAGAATAACATTTTTAGTATTTCAAAAAACTCTAAAAACGTAATTATTAAATTCTGAGCAAAAAAAAAACTAGGATACGTTATTTTTCATTTATCTTTTGATTATCTCAATAAAAATGGGGGCTCATAAATTTGAAATGTTGTCTATTATACATTATTTAAGTATGAGTATATCGTAGACAAACAAATAAAAAATATACAATTTCAGAAATTTAACAAACATACAAACAAATTTAGAGTATTTTGTAAATTAAAAAAAAAATTTAAAAAAAAAATGCTTTTACCGAGTTCCATTAGGACCGGCGCCGATGGAACTTTTTTAGTTATTACTATGTAAAAATTAAACCTCTTCACTGATATTGATTATGTTCAAACGAGAGCACACTTTTAAACATAAGAAAGAATTTTTAACAACAGACGAATTGCGTATTTAATCCTGTACTCTTATTTGGAAGTCTGAAAAAAATGTTAAAGAAACTCGAGTTCCATTGAAGGCGGAAAGTATAAAGCGTTTTTTGAAGTAGGTATACTCGTAGTTAATGAGTGGACTATAATTAACTACTACAGAAATAGGCAGTTCTCAATTCAATATCTTCATTATGTTCCTCGATCGAGTTAGGAAATTTATATTTGTTAGAACGAATATTTATATCGATTTAGTGCGCTGATATTTAATATTAGGTCCTTACATATGAAATTGGCGTTTTGTCGTACTGGCTACTTTGATCTCAAATATCTCTTCTTTGGTTAGGGATTCCAATTTCAAATTTATACAGCTATTTATTCATACATTTGTATTTCGAAAACCGTAATTCATTTGTTTTGTCCTCGTTTGGTTTTTTATTTGCGTCACGCAGTTTATAAAATGGAAAACTTGAAATATCTGAAAGATCCGATTTAAAATCCCTTCATTATTGTGCCGGTTGAGTAATGTAAATTGGTATATGTATATAACCCAAATCTGCAATTTCCCCATAGCAGTATGCTGTGCCCTACAACCTTCGTTTATGTATTACGATAAGTAATTATTAATGTGTGACATTAAAATGACAGACAAAAGTTTCACAGATATTTAAAATCGATATTACTCTTACATTTTGGACATTCTGTGCAGTTATGATTCCGTGGTTAGCCAGAAAATCCGTTATGATGAGTTGACGGCTTGACTGTCGTTATTGGCAGTAAAGATAGATGAAGGGCGAAATATTAATTCAAGAAATCTTAATTCTTTGTAACTTTTTTATGTTACCTTGTCAACGTTAGAACACATACTCGTAGCTTGTCAAAGACAAAAATGTAGTCATGATTTAAAATCATTTATGATCATCCAATAATTGTTTTAATTTGCTGCTTATCTTGCATGAGCATTGCTATTCCGCGTGGTAATACTGCTAGCAAACTGGATATGCTGCCATCCCGCGGTCGGTTGGATTGTCTGCAGGTTTTTAGTGGTAATCCAGCAATTTTTTTTTGTATTTAGTCATTTCAATTTTCCTAATAATGGTACTTGCCAGACAGTTAGTTCATCAACATCATCAGTCAACAGATGTTCAGTGCTGAACTAAGGCCTCCTCCTTAGAAAGCTATTCCAAACGACAAGCTGCCAATTACCTCCACTGGTTGTTTGTGAAGTTTACTATGTCGTCGGTCCACCTAGTGGAATGTCTACCTACGCTGTGTTTTCCAGTTCGTGGTCGTCACTCAAGAACCTTTCTTCCCCATCGGTGTACGGTTCTTCAAACGATGTGGCTAGCCCTTTGCCACTTCAGCTTGCAAATCTTACGAGCTATGTCGGTAACTTCGTTTCTTCGGCAATTATCCTATCATAGTTAATTCAAATGTGAGTTTTTTTTTGTCGGACATTTTATGAGCGGCGCTTCGCTATTAGAAGTAACGACTTATATGTGTACAAACGGGTCTCCCTGAAGAGGCCGTAATCCACCTCACTTACCTTCAGGTTTTTCTCACTGGTAGTATTAATAAATTAATAATAATAGCTATAATAATTTAGTAGAACAGATGTGATTTATTTCCTTACTTATTCTGCTGGTAGAACACATGGAAAGAAACCTCCGGTGGAAGAACATAATCTGTCTTAAATATATTTTTAAATGTTCTATTAATACTATGATCAAAAAAGAAAAAGCAGTGACAAGAAAATATGATCAATAAAGAAGACGTAGTGCCATTCGTTCAAGAGTTCAGGCACAATTTTCCTTCAACTGTCAAGGTGAAGTAAATTTCCTCAGTCATCCGTCTACCTTGTTATTTATTCAGTTATATACGTAGGTGTATATAGGTATATGTATACTTAAGAGCCATCTATCGTGTACAATAGCGTATACTTTACGACGTTGTTGCCCGCCTGCCCTATAATTCAGGGGAAGGAGGATCAGATTATAAAAATACAGATACTCAGATATATAATTCGTAACTTCGTACACATTAATTAATTTATAAAAATTATTTAAAAAAACACTTTACCTTTAGTAGTGTTAAAAGTTAAATATAATAGTGAAAGTGCTAAGACTTAACAACACATGAACAAAGTGTTTTCGCCTTAACAACTATGATAAGAAAAGTGCCGATGGGCAAATTCTCAGAGATATTATTTTGTAGATGATTAAGCTAAAATAAAATTATTCATTAGCATTAGGCGTGGGCTAGATTGTAATGATATCAAGGAAAGCTTTGTGAAAAAAGAAAAAAGAACTTTCAAATTCAAATTCAAATCATTTATTTCAACTAATTTTTCAAGTCATATGAAGTAAGAACATATATCAAGATTAATAAAGTAAATTACAATAATAAATACATAAAATACTTAATGCAAAATTTTCGAACGTATTACAAATTATCAGTAGGATTCATTAGTCAGTACATGCACCATGTGACAATGGTTCATGTACTGACAGTCAAATCGATTTGATAATGTTCTGAGGATGCCGTTAGGGCTGGCCCGAACCCTGCGCATCAGGGATGTGCATCGTTTGCGGATAGTGGCGTAAAAGCAATCGACTCGCCACCCTGCGAACATCCCTGATGCGCTGCATCGCCAGGGCAGCCCCAACACCACCCTAAAAGCATTATTATATTGTACACGGAAGGCGCTGTACTGTTTTTGCGTATATGACACCCACAGACTGCAAGTATAGAAGGACGTGCAAAATGCCTTGAAAAGAGTTATTTTGACGTCCCTCGAGCACCGAGCAAATCTCGAGCACCGAGCAAATCTGCGAGAACTAATTGACCCGGCGAACTTCGTACCGCCAGACAGTCGATTGTTTAATTATATATTTTTTAATACTTATTCTGCTTTTCGAGACGCCGGTCAGCCATATTGACATTAAATTTTTATACGATACTAACGTCACTCAATTGTTTTCTCTTCCCGGAACCTCTACACTAACACTTACACTTTATGGTATGGTATTAAAGTTTAAATCAACTTTTAAGTATTATTACGAATCGATTGTATGGGAGTACTTATATAAAAGTGTAGCTCTTAGACCTCTTACTGTTCCTCTAGTATTTACTGTTGTTCTATCAATGAATAATATAGATTAGTTAGACATGACGTTACGATGGACACTTCAAACAATCTCTCACTGCGTCAAAACATACATTTATTTATTTGACAAAAGTATAATGTTATAAGGCCTCTTCAGTACATCTAGGGAAGCACTGAGGTAAGGCCACCCGATGAAGTAAGAAGAATAAGAATTATTTATTGGCCTTTAAATAACATTCGTTACAGGCAACGTCTTGTTACATTTTAATTATTAATTACTTTAAAAAGAAACTTAACTTATTTATACTTTTATAGTTCTAAGAACAAATAGTTATTATATTATATATTTACATTGTTATTATTTCCTAATGTCTGTGGGCGGTTCTTTTCCGTTTTGTCACAAATAAATCGATTTATACGAGTAGCATGCAAACGTGCTTCATCTTACCTGTAGCGTAACTTTACAGCAGGTGGAAAAGCTAGCTAAGTATTTTCTATAACAACATATTAGAGGAGCTGTCTATTTTATACTACACAGCTAGGCATTTGAACACAGGTTCGCACGACCAAGGAAGTCAGCGATACTGTAGATGGAGCGTGCCTAGTCTGGAATACAGTCTCTCAAGAAAGGCTGCCGGAACACACCGTTAGGTGCTTGATAGGAAACGTCCTACCACCATGCTATAGTTTCCTGGCGATATTTTCCTTTACCGGCAGCTCAGGCTCTTTTTTCATGTTTCGTGGGATCGAACCTCGTACCTTTTGCACGGCAATCGACCCCACTAACCACTCGACCATCATCGCTACAAATATTTCATATCACGTTTTATTTTCTGTGAAAAGGAAATGGATGAAGAGCTGATAGAGTAGAATGCACAAGGAATACATGCCGTGCCGACCCCACGTAGTGGAATAACGACTGGAAGATGATTATGAAGATCAAGTTTTTTTTTTCGATATTTACACTCACTAATATTATTAATTATTTTATTTTAATGTTTATTTATATTTTAGATATTATTTATCTCTGCTCTTTTATATTCTGTGTTTATAATAGAATGTTATTGAGTTAATAAAATGTTATGTCGCTTCTAGTGTGATCAGTAACAGGCTTGTTGTTTTAGTCATTTTACCAAATTATAGACGAGAACCAAGTGACTGGCTGATTTTATATAATACAACCATGACAGTTCTAGTTAGAAAGACGAGTGACTTTGGAGCTAAAGCTGATCCTAACAGTGTGCCAACTATCTCAGTTTATCGTTCAGTTGGCTTAGAAATCTTAGTAACGAGTTATCGGTTAGAGGTGTACCAGGCCGAAAGGGTTCACTAGACTCATTTTAACAATCAACTTTCATTATTGAACCAACACTGATTTCGAAAAAAAATTTGCTGTTCCATACAAAAAGCTTATCTGTCGTCGACAAAATGTATGAAACAGCTGATTATTATTTCTCAAATTCAGAGTTTGTCCCATAGTAAAAGTTGTTCCTTAGTATGAGTATAGTGATACCCTTTGAGCTGAAATGAATGAATGAATGAACTCTTTATTGCGGACACACAAACATCAACAGACTTATTACTAAACGCGTCTTAACTTTAAACGTCTTTCGTCTTGTTTTGACGCGTAACGTTCTCAATCGGTTAAAACAAGACAAAAGACGTTTAAAGTTAAGACGCGTTTATTAATAAGACCGTAAATATACAGGAAAAATCTTATATCTAGTGTTACAAGTGGCTTAGTACACCCCTGGCCGATAACCCTGTACTTATATATAAAAGAGTAAGTCTTGACTGACTGATAATTCACTAGGAATCAATGCAAAGCCTAAAGCGCTAAAGCCTTTTAAGGTGTAGGGGTCTACTAAGAAAGTGTTATAGGAAATTAATTCCCTATAGTGGTAAAATGGGGTTTCAAAGTTTGAAATTTCTTTATGTACTAATTTAGTCGCGGGCAATACCGATTGAGACAGCTATTAGTGGAGAACCTGTCCACCTATGTAAAACAATCATTGAACAACAAGATTTTTTTTCAAAACAAAGCTATAAAGAAGTCGCAAGGTTACTAACAAAGAGTTTCGAAGTAATTCTGCTTGTAATTTACTACAATGAAAATGTCTATAGCGTTTGTAGCAGAAAAAATAATAGTTTGTTCGCTATTTTATATCGATGGTACTTTTATTGTTCTGATTTTCCCATTATCACTGTTTTTGTATGGACGTCAAAGAACGTTGGATTCATTGCAAATTAAACTTATTTCTAGTCTTTATCTTATTTAAAAAACATAATCCTCCTTCTTTCGCAGTCGGGTAAAAAAAGTTATTACCAACTTCTATTACGATATGTTTATATAGAAAATTGTTAATTATTTCCAGCCATATCGTAGAAAATAAGGTAACGAATTTAATAAAAACATGGAGTCGAATTGAGTATACATCTTTTGGTAATCGATAGAAGAGGCAGCATTTCGTTTTTCGGTGGTGGGTTTTTGTTTAATTTTTATTAACAAATTTTCATGCTTATATTATACTAGCAACGCCCTGCGGTGTTACTCGCGTTAATACAAGATAAAAAATAGCCTATGTGTTAATCCAGGGTCTAATCTATATCCGTTCCAAATTTCAACCAAATCGGTTCAACAGTTTTTGCTTGAAAGAGCAACAAACGTACATCCACATCCATTATACGTTCTTACAAACTTTCGCGTTTATAATATTGGTAAAGTGCTTCAACCTCTTCAATATTTTCCGTGACATACTCGTATGTTCTCTTTGCAAAAAGAAAAGTATGCGCAAGGAAATACGAGTTATATGTTATTTAGTATTTACTTTACTCCGCAAAGAAAGTACTTACTAAAAATATTTGCTCCAAAATTATTCTTTCAGCACTCGTTTTTGCTTTCTCACGAAAAATATTCTCGCCAACCATATCGCAGTTCACATTTATATTGAAAAGACAAAAGTCTGTATGTATGTTTGTTACTCTTTCACGCTCAGCAGGCTGACTAGCCACCTTATCGGCTTGTGCTAGGTGAAAAAAGAGCGAGCAAACGTTGGTTTCGTTTTGACAGTTCGCCGCTTCAACTCTGTCAAAAGAAAAACCAAATTTGCTTGGTCTTTTATCATCTTTTTCATGCTTTATTCTAGCTGATAAAGGGGCTGAGTTAAATAGATCTAGGAACCAGGATAGCTTATACCCTAAATTAATTTATAGGCGGCTTAAAATCCCAGAGTAAAAAAATATTAACCACGAGTAACACCGCGATGGATAGCTTGTGTTCTGTACGTAATATAATTACTTCCGAGGCTCTACAACACGTGATGTACATAGAGTAAGTACGTGATAGAGTTGCAGAACACGACCGTAGAGAGAGGACTCTGTAGACTGTATTATATTATATGTCGTTACTTTACAGACTCTAACTGTGAGATTAGGTTATTTATGATTGACAAACACAGATCACAGATTTTAGTAACTAAAGGGAGATATACAGCAATATAAAATTAAAAAATTAGCTGCTACCGTGGTGTTACCAGTATTTAAATTTGACTATCCCATGCATTTTTCCGATAAAAAGTATCCTATATGCTTAAACTGTCTTTAGTTCATAGATTTTTTTGCGTGAAAGAGTAACAAATTTATATCCATACATTTTTACAAACATTTGCGTTTATAATATTAGTAAGTAGGTAGTAGTATTTACCAACTAATCATTGCTTAAGTTTTCTGTGAGTGACAATAATATTTTTTTAATCTTCTTTTTCAAAAGTCGTGATATAATTATATATTTTTCTTACTAACACCAAAGATGTCTATCTAGTAATTCGTCAACTCATCCCACGCACCTACTGCCCATTTGGGACGACATGCAGAAAATCAAAATAAATAATATTTCTTTAAAAGGTACAGTCAGTAGCAAAAGTGTTAGTCTGGAAATAATTAAGACTTCGTGCGAGAATGTACTTACAGTAAAAATTCAAATTTAATTGTAATTTAATGATTTTAACATATTTTTTTTTTTTTTTTTAATAGCTCAATGATATTAATTTATACTTACTGCGCTCTGCGGTGTAATTCGCGTTAATACAGGATAAAAACTAGCCCATCATATTTTAATCCAGGGTCTAAATTAAACTTAATCACAAAACGGTTAATTACATTTATTGTTGTCTGGAGTTTTTTTTTTACATTTTTATTTTATCTTTTAATTATCACATGTTTGGTATTTGGCGTTATTTACCTTGAATAAGAAAATTATAAAAATTATAAAAAACATAAATGAAAAAAAATGTCGACTCGATAGTTCAACTGTTTACAGAACTAGTGACTAATATAAGTGATATTTACTAATTTGTTTGTATGTTTGTCCACAGGTGGGCGTGCTGCGAGTGGGGACCGTCCGTCGCACCAGGCCGCCCAGGCTCGCAGACATACCGAGGTAAATACACTACTATATTCTCGTATAGCAAAATAAAACACATCAAAAGCCTGTACTTTTATTATTATTTTATTACTTTGGTGCAAACAAAAAAAGAAACTTAATAAATTAAAACTTACATGTTAGACCAAAATGTATTATGAGAACATTGGATTCGGACCGCGCGCCGCGGGGCGCGGGGCGCATCGCCTGAATAATGTCGGCAGGCTGAACTAACGTTGCACAAGATCAAATTAAAAATTAAAAAATGCTGACGTAAACAATATTTAATAAGTACGCCATTTTGGTCAGCGGCCATCTTGGATTCGAAAGTTATTATAGTGTATAGTAAATTTACAAGACAAGCCTTTTCATCACCTTTGATTAAGAGAGTTAAGAGAAAATATGTGATTGGCCATTTCGAACTGATTATCATCAAACATATTCGTCAGCTAAGAATATTCCCGACTAATAGATACACCAACAAAAAAAAAACGTGTGGCACTCGGGGACTGCCGCGGTAAAGCTATTGCATACGCATACATCTAGTCGCACGCACACAAACACTGTGCCGAAGTCTGCCGAACTGAAACGATGTTAGACGGGTGTTAGGTTTATTTTCGTTACGGAACTTCTTGATTCGGTCACCGCGCTTAGAACCCGCGATAAAAGCTATGCAATAGCTTAAAAACCAATATCGGAATCATCCGTTCGAGAGCTACACCATCATTTCTGCGTCGGAGATTAAAAACAGAATGTCATCAATGTAGTCAAAGACAATTAAGAATAACTCAAAATTGAATTGAAGCCAATAATCAATTGTTTTAGAAGAACAATGAACAGCAATTTTAGTTTCGTATCGACAGTTATTTTTTGTCATAGAGTTTTTTCAAAGTATGATAATGTAACCAGGAACCAGAAACCCAAAACACAGGTTCGCGCATAGTTTGGGAGTTAACGCCAACTTTGTAACTTGTTCTTGAATGTTTTTCTGTGTTGTTTAACTGTGTTTTGTAATTTTAAACATTTCAATAAACGTATATTTTATTTGATTTTATTTGATTGCTTTCGCTTGTTTTACCTCTTTCGCTTCTATCGTCGTTTTGAAGTCGCCTTAGTAAATCCCTAGACGGCAATGCAGTGCAGTTGCTTGTTCAGCCAATATATAGCATAGACAACAATGCAGGTTGTGAAATTGAGCTGCAAAGCTGGGTCACTGCATTACCACGCCCTCTAGCGAACGTGTCAAGTTCCTGGCAATTTGTCTAACAAAGCTAACAGCTGAGTTAAAGGCTACACGTTAAAGATGACAGCGCATCGCGTGGTGCTTTAGCTCGTTGCGTATTACGTCACACCGGCTATTTTTTTGTCGTACGTTTGCTCTGCTGCAACGTTCTTGATATCTGCCATTTTCCTTTTAAAGTTTCAAGCTGCAAATATACGCGCGTAGTGACGTAGTTCTTATTTAACTAGCGGTGGCGTGCGCCCCATAATGTTTTCTTTATTACGATACTCACTCTTAAACTTAGAACTGGTACAATACACAAAGTCCACACATACACAATGGCCAATCGAACTAACTTAACTTGTTATTATAAACAGGGTTATAGTTAAAGGTTTACTTAGCCAAAAGGTTGCTATACTCATCAATATGAAAAACTTCCGTTATGGCACCAATCTAGAATTCAAGAAAAAGAGACGCTTCAATAATGTATAGAGCCCCGGCCAGGACAAGTACATAATACCATAAATACGTTAGGGATTATTAATCATTAATTTATCAAACAAATTCAAAATAACGTAAATTATTTCAGTGTACAAAATTAATTTCGAATCAAAATATTATTTACGTAAATAGGACGATTTTCGCGTTTTTGATGTGTGATTTTTGACGTGTGGTACAATTAATAGACCAATGAGACCATTGCAATTGACCTAGGATATAGAAATCTTCCAGGGATTATATCCATTATATCAACTATAATTCCAGGATATTTCACAGAAGTTTGATATTTTTGTACACTATGAAGGAGGCAACTGATGCAGGTTTCATTAATACACAATATTAACCACAACTTTAAGCAAATTTTGGTAGACGTACACCGTCTTGGCCGAAAATGAATAAGTCCTTTAATAAGTTTTCGAAGAAAGGTATGAAGCTGAATTTTTTTTCGGATTCAGAGTTAGTCCCATAGTAAAAGTCGGTCATTAAAATGAGTATAGTGAGGCCCTTTTCCTTTGGTACACTCCGTACTGTACTTATCTTATATATGTCATAATAACAGTAGATGTATTCAGAAATTCATTCATTCATTAGCATATATTTTTATTCTAGATACTTGCTTAGCCCAGTACTGGGTATGGGTCTCCCTATAGTAGAGGGTAGGCTATAGTCTGATTGACTTCTTTCCGAAAAGGCTATTATACTATTTGGCTAAGAGGCCCATTATTTGATTATATTACATACTAGCTGATGCCCGCGACTTCGTCCGCGTGCTATTTATCATTCTTTCTCATTAATTTACGGGGATCAAAAGTGTTCTATATGTTGACCAGGGATACTGCTACCTAGCTTGTTACTAATTTAAATTTCATTTAAATTGGTCCAGTCGTTTCGGAGATTATCTCGTACAAACAGACAGATAAACAAAAAAACATAACAAAACCAAAATCATCTAAATCGGCCCGACCTTTCTCGCGTTTAAGCGAGACAAACGAACAGCGATTGGTTTTTATATACATATACTAGTTGACCTGGCAAACTTCGTACCGCCTAACAGTTATGTATGTTTCTCACCTTTTATACCTTCCCTGGAGTGCGACAAATATTACAAAACCAAAATCATCCAAATCGTTCTCGCGTTTAAGCGAGACAAACGAACAGCGGTTCATTTTTATATATATATGATGATTAAACTATTATTTAGAGCTAATTTATAAAACAATGCTTACCTTAAGTTCTACAATTTGACAAATACATTAAAATAATCAAATATGTATGTTTATTTAAACAAATGAAAAATCCATAGATATTAGCAAAACTTAACTTAATGTTCTCTTGCAATTTTTATCCGACTGCGAAAGAAGGAGGGTTGTGCTTATATAATATAAATAACTTAAAAAAAATTATGAATGACCCTTAACTATATTTCTACTGACTTCCAAAAGGAGAGGGTACTCATTTATAAATGTCAAATTTGTTAGGATATTATACCTCCCCTGTGTTCCCACTATTATTTAATCTCTCTTTTAATTTAATCTCTCTTTTAATTAATTATCTCTTTCATTTTAATCTCCCTTTTAATTTAATCTCTCTTTTAATTTAATCTCTCTTTTAATTTAATCTCTCTTTTAATTTAATCTATCTTTTAATTTAATCTCTCTTTTAATTTAATCTCTCTTTTAATTTAATCTCTCTTTTAATTTAATCTATCTTTTAATTTAATCTCTCTTTAATTTAATCTCTCTTTTAATTTAATCTCTCTTTTATTTTAATCTCCCTTTTAATTTAATCTATCTTTTAATTTAATCTCTCTTTTAATTTAATCTCTCTTTTAATTAATTCTCTCTTTTAATTAATTCTCTCTTTTATTTTAATTTCCCTTTTAATTTAATCTCTCTTTTAATTTAATCTCTCTTTTAATTTAATCTCTCTTTTATTTTAATCTCCCTTTTAATTTAATCTATCTTTTAATTTAATCTCTCTTTTAATTTAATCTCTCTTTTAATTTAATCTCTCTTTTAATTAATTCTCTCTTTTAATTAATTCTCTCTTTTATTTTAATTTCCCTTTTAATTTAATCTCTATCTCTCTTTTAATTTAATTTCTCTTTTAATTAATTATCTCTTTCATTTTAATCTCCCTTTTAATTTAATCTCTCTTTTAATTTAATCTCTCTTTTAATTTAATCTCTCTTTTAATTTAATCTATCTTTTAATTTAATCTCTCTTTAATTTAATCTCTCTTTTAATTTATTCTCTTGACCGATATTATCAAAATCGATCAAGAGAATTGATTTATAAATAGAAAAAAATCGACGCTTGCCGTAATGGAAGTAGGTAATCAACTTTCAAAAAAAAAAGAATTATTGATCACGAATTCCGAATTCGTCCCATAACACAAGTAGTTTGTACTGAAATGAACACTTTTTCGACTAACTTCGACTATTCGACTTAATAATGATGAAAACAGAATAATTTTAATTTAGACTTTTTTTTTCAAGGAAATTTAATATTATACCTTTTTTCTAGACGTTCGTTAGTGTAAAGAGATTGATAATACACTTCGCTGGGTTTGTACAAATTGATTTTTGAACTGAAATACCTATTGGAATGGCAGAGACGTGGATTACTGAGCTTTTGTGCCGAAAGATCAGAGTTCAGCTAACAAAAAAGAAAATGGACAATTCTACTTTTAATTGTGAAATAGTTATTCAAAAATTTAGAATTGCTTTCATGTTTGCGGAAAATAGCCATGGACAAAAACTAAATATATAATCTTATATATAAAAATCAATTGCTGTTCGTTAGTCTCGCAAAAACTCGAGAGCGGCTGGGCCGATTTAGCTGAATTTGGTCTTGAAATGTTTGTCGTACTCCAGGGAAGGTTCAAAAGGTGAGAAACATGTATAACTGTCAGGCGGTACGAAATTCACTGGGTCAGCTAGTCTTATATATAAAAATCAATTTCTTTTCGTTTGTCTCGCTCGAGAAACACGAGAACAGCTGGGCCGATTCAGCTGATTCTGATTTAGAAATGTTTGTGAAACTTCAGGGAAGGTTTAAACTATGAAAAACAATTCTACTCGTGTGGTTGTTCTGTATCTTGTTAACTAATTTTGTCTATTCAGCTATATTTTCTTTATATATATTATTATGTTTACTTCGAGTTTTCTAATACATTGTACTTGCATGGTTGCCTGGAAGAGATCGCTTCAGTCGATAAGGCCGCCGTTAGAATTCTAGCATGTTTTTTTTAATAGTGTTATCAGCTGGTTTTTAAAAAAGAGTTGTATTATCTTATTAATTGGAATCCTTTTTAAGGTTCCATATCCAAAGAGTGAAACGGATCCCTCTTACTGAGACTTCGCTGTCCGTCAGTCCATATGTCTATCACCAGGCTGTATCTTTAGAATCGTAATAGGTATACAGTTGAAATTTTGACAGATGATGTATTTCTGTAGCCGTTATAGGAAAAAATACTAAAAACAATAAAATAAATATGTATGTAAGAGTTCATGTATATTTGTCGTTATATCCTCTATAAATAAACTGTAAATTGTAACCTGCCGTTTTGAAGTAAATAAAAAGGTAGTGGTAGCGTAGTCGGTAAACCCGTTGCCTCACAAGCGAAAGGGCGCGGGTTCAAATCCAGGTACAGGCATGCACCTCTGTTTTTCACTCATGTGCATATTAGAATTAATTACCGCATGGTTAAACGGTTAAGGAAAACATCGTGAACAAACCTGCTTGTCGGAGTAGGTTAATAGCTTTCCAAGATAAGTGAAGTCCTTAACCGCAATTAGGCCAACGCGCAACGTGGTGGACTATGGCCTACCCCTTCATAGAGGAGACCCGAGTCCAGCAGTGGGACGTTATGAGTTGATATGAATTGGAGTCGATTGGAGTGATATGAATTATATATTTTAACATTGTCACGTCTTAACTTCCGTCTCTCTCTCAAACTCAGTATCCGACTTCCTCGACACGAAAGAGAAATAATAAGGTGAGGTGTGGCGGTGGTGAGGTGGAACGACACCATAAAAACAAAAATATTTTTCGATTTCTCACGCTGAAATCAAGACGAGGCGGAAAAACACTAAATATCTTGTATGTACCATCTTATTATAAATGGATTTCCGCAAAGTAACGCCTGACTCCAACAATTAATAAAATATGATTTGACATGTAATAATAACTATCATTAATATTTACTAATTACCAGATTTGTTGTTTAATTTTTTCTAAAAATGATAATTTAATTTAATTAGTTCTTATATGTTTAATTTAATCTGACTGTAATGCAACACGGTAAACCTAATATGTAATAACTGATGACCTGCCTAATGTAACATATTATATAGTTATAAGGCTAATAAACAATTTATATTTCTAATACAAGACAAAAGATGCTCTAAGTTAAGACGAGTTTAATAATAAGGCAGTAAGTTTTGAACAAATGTATTATAAAATCACATGAGTTAGTTAGTTAGTAACCTCCAAACCAACGTCAAATAAAACTAAATCCGTTTGTCAATAGAGTTATAATGTCCTAATCGTGATTGTACACTCGTTATAGTTACAATACGTGCGAATATCTGTTTGTCTGTCTGTCTGTCAGTAATGTGTTGAGCACGATGTGTTTGCAATAGCGTGTATGTACATACCTATATGTCAAATAATTTTGTTTTATATACATAATATAGATCTATAGACCTATATAATATTTTTACATTATAATGTTTTATGAAGAAAGTGAGCACACATTAAACGTAATAAAATATAAAAAAGTGTTTAGAAGCGACGTTCGAAAAAAAATCCGACTGCTAAATCGTTAAACCTGTGTTTCATCCAAAATTTCATATTTTTTACCCAGTGCCTCTTTCACGACTAAGACGAATCTATTGACACCACTCACATAAAAATACCACAAGCTGTTCAGGCTCTAGGACGTGCCAAAGAAATACACATACATACACTCGAAAAACATAACCCTCTTTCTTTCGCGGTCGGGTAAATATAATGAAAAATGAAAAAGAATTACGTTAAATGTTTATCTTTACTTCGACAGGTTCTGATACAAATCTATCTGTTACAAGTAGCTATCGAGCGAAGCGTTGCCCGCCACACAATTAAATATTAAACAAAAGAAATCGAACGCCTGTAAGAATAAGAAATATTTATTGGCCTTTAATTAACATTCGTTACAGGCAACGTCTTCTTACATTTTAATTATTGATTACTTTAAAAAAACTTATATATACTTTTATAGTTCTAAGAACAAATATTTTTACTATTTGACACTCTTAGGGATTACATTTCCAAAAATCCTTTCTTAGTACACATTTACACCCTATAATGAATACACTTTCCAAATTTCATGTCTCTAAGTTCTGTGATTCTTAGAAAATATCAGTCATATGGCCTGCAGGCCATGACTGATATTTACCCCCCTCATAGTGGAGACCCGAGCCAAGCAGTGTGACGTCATACTTAAAACGTTTATCTAACGCTAGTCATATAATAACATGTCCTAGTTTGTTGGAGCCGTTAGAGATAATTTATTGGACACTAGGATTTAGTGGCTGCAATTTACGTGCTTACTGCCCGGACTCCGGGTTAGACCATCTGTTGGCCTCTTGTTTGTATTTGTTATTTGTTATGTTAGTTATGTATTTAGTTAGATCATTAATAATAGTATTGTGAAATGGAAAGAAAACTTTTATAACCTACAAACTGCGCCACGCGGTATTACGGAAATTTGGTCATCCTACGGGAAAACTTCACTTTTCTGGGATAAAAAGTAGCTTATATGTTTATCCAGGGTATAAGTTATCTTTGTGCCTAATTACATCCAAATCCGTTAAGCCGTTTGAGCGTGAAGGAGGAACAAACAAACACACATGCAAACTTTTGCCTTAACAATATTAATGTGATTGCATAATATGAATCGAAATATATAATTTTCTATATAAACAAAATGGTAATTAAATTTCATGATGTTATATCTTCTTGATTTAAAGGGATTAGTGGCTGTCATTTTAACAGGGAATATAATGAATTAAACTTTGAACCATCATTTGACCCCTTTAACCTTGATTGAATTTCTAAAAATCCGTTCAGTGATTTAGGTTCTCGTCGATACCTAGCAAATATCAGTCAGTCAGTCAGGACTTACTCTTTTGTGTATATAGATTGTGGTTTAGGGGTGTGCTAAGCCAAAGGAGATCATTGTACTAATCATTAGGTAAGCAACCTTTTTCGGCTTAGTAAACAAGAAACCCTGTATTTTCAACGCCAAATTTATGGCAGTTTTTTTCTATATTTATATGTTTTTTTATATATATATTTTAGTACAGTTATGTATATTATATGTATTATATGTACCTCCAGTATATATATTTTCTAATTCTTGATATTAATTACAAATAATATAAATTTTTTTTTTAGAAGACTATATTATTATTTTCGTACCGTTTGACGGTGAAAATTTTGGTCCATGGGTGCTTAGCACCAACACTTTCTTAAAATAAATATGCGCTAAACTCATAGATGCCACTGGTGACAAGAGAGCTGGCTCATTCCTTGCTCAAAGGATTTCTGTGGCAATTCAACGCGGGAATGCAGCCAGCGTTCTTGGGACTCTGCCACACGGACATCAATTATTTTCAGACTTTTAATAATTTTTACAGTCTAGATTCTTTTTAGGTTACTTTGTATATAGTTTAGTTAAGAGTGTTTTAGATTAGTGTTAGACATTCCTATTTTTTTTTTGTTTTTGTTTATAAATAATGAAAAGTTAAAATTATTATGAAATAACGCATCTACGTTACAATCGTACATACATACATATATACATATATATATTAAATATATGACACTATTATAATAACTTTAATCGTAATAATAAATATCGTTCCATAAAATAATAAGATAACAAGTCGTAAGAAGTGACTTCATAAAATCCCGACTGCAATTTCTTTTAAATCTTTAACTTAGTATTTCCTGTTCCAAAGTCCAATAAAACATATAAGTTATTTACAACGTGTAACAGAAAGGTGTGACAATACTTAAGAGTGTTAATCAACCTAACACGGTGAACCGTGCGAAGAAGAGAATTTTGCAAAATTGAGAGAAATTTTTTATGTTCTCCATACAAAAATTGGCCACATGATCGGTCAAGTTGTATGGAGGATACATTTTTCTCGAATTTTACAAAATTTTGTTCCACAGTGGGTTCAGTTTGATGATTAGAACAACACCCTTAAGTATTGTCACACCTTTCTGTTACACGTTGTATATATTTCGTAGTCTTTATTTTGATACCACACTCGATATAATTTGTAAACATTTGTTTTTTTTAGATTACCTTTGGGCGCCAAAAATCCTTAATTTTGTTTTATTTTAATTTTCGTTTACCCAATATCATTATCACTACTAAGATGAATCTATTGACACTCACATAAAAATACGACAAGCCGTTTAGGCTCTAGGCCGTGCCAAAGAAATATACATACACTCGAAAAACGTAATCCTCCTTCTTTCGCAGTCGAGTAAATATATCGAACAACGACTTATGTATTATTAATAACAAACACATTTGCTCTTGACTTACTATTGTGTTACGAAGAAAACGTCAATACTAATTTTGCACAAAAATAAGGCTAGGGGTGTACTAAGCCGAAAGGGGGTCACTATCCTAAAGAACAACTTTTACTATTGGACCAACTCTGAATTCGAGAAAAAAAAAACAGCTGTTCCATACAAAAAGTTGATCGGTCGTCGAAAAAATGTATGAAACAGCTGATACATTACAAATCACTGCCGGTTACCTTGTGGAGATGAACGAACAAAACATACGTACGGACAGTTTAAGTACTTATTTATCTTCTTTTAGGGTTCCGTTGCAGCTACAAATAAACCTTAAAGTTTGGGTTACCAACCAGTCACTCCAAAAGAGTCACTCAGTTACTCGTAGGGAATTATTTCTTCCAACGCGTCAACTATTCAAGCGTAATAGTGTGACTCATCGAAAAAATGTGATTTGTGAGGTTTCGGTCTGTACGTCTGTCAGTCCATCCTGGTAACAATTTGGATCATGAATCAGAATATGTGAAATTCTTTCAAAACTTGTTAGCATTATAGTAATATATATAAAATTAATTACATAAACAGTAGCTGTCTTATATATATTATTAGTGCATATTCATAAAAATTAAAATATGTAAATAAAAGCCTTAACGCTATAGGTAGGAAAAAATGGTTTAAAATGATGAAAACTCGAAATGGTTTTGGAATCAGCATTGGTAACTTTGTTTAATGCAAATTTCGGTATATATATATTTTTTTCGGTATTTTTATTCAGCAGATGAAGCCATTTTACAAAAAAAAAACATTTATATTTTATTTTTTAAAGTACTTTTATTAAGTTAGAAATGCGGTTATTTTTTGCGTAATTTTTCATACTGCAAAGGTATTTTATTAAGTCAAAGTAATGAGATGTTATATACAAGATATTTAGTGTTTTTCCGCCTCGTCTTGATGTCAGCGTGAGAAATAGAAAAATATTTTTGTTTTTTTGGTGTGGTTCCTCCTCACCACCGCCACACCTCACTTTATTATTTCTCGTTCTCTCAGTATCCGACTTCCTCGACACGTGTTTCGCCTTAGCACAAGGCATCCTCAGGAGATGTTGACTCTGCAAATCCATCTTATTATAAATGGATTTCCGCAAAGTAACGCCTGACTCCATCAATAATCAAAGTAATGACTTCATTTTGAATTAAAATATTAATTCATTATTAATATTAATTAATTTTATTTAATTGTTTATTGAGTTGCACGACTGTTTAAAATCACATTCGCTTTGTAGTAATCATAACAAGCGTTTAGAAAACGTTTGCAAATCAACATAAAGTACTAACATTAATATTTTATAATTTTAATTGCGAACAAACAAATATATAACTTATAAGTAATACTTATGTACTCAATACAATAAAAATAACTTATGAAAAATTTAAATCATTGCTAGTTCTAAGAAAACTATAAAACTCATAAACACATTAAATATATACATACTGGTAAATGCCTTCTTTAGTAAATGACAAGGCACGCTAATATTATTAGCGGTGATATCACACAACAAATTCCATTAACGATGTTCTAACCGAGATAACTCGCGAGCTTGTTTCACACATGCGAGTAAAGAGCAGACCGCGTTGTGCCTCAGCGCGTTGCGTAGGATGTCATTCTGGCCATTTTTGTTTGTCCTATTGTGCCAGAGATATTATGCTACTAGATCCTCAACGCGCGTGCCCACTATAGTGCTTCTCGTTCTATCAAAATTATTGCCATAAAACTATAATTCCACTGGATAAATAATTTAGGGCTCCAATATTTTTTTATCAATTCAGGCCCTGTATTGTTTGTAATTTATCTGGCTCACAAATCGGTCGATCCCACTGCCTATGACAAGATGGAGATTTGGGAAAAACGGTATTAGGTCAAGCCAGCCTCGATTTGTTTGGCTAACTTCTGTCAGATTAGACAGTTGGCCAAGTTAAAATCCGGCCACGGTAACGACCCCGATCGTGTCAGGCCAAACTAACTATACTAACCTAATTTGACAGTTCTAAAATTGTCTCCTCTTTTTTTGTTTCCAAAAGTGAGAAAAAGATGGATATAATTTTAGGAACTTTTAGTTTAGTCAGTGTGATTGGCTGAATTGGCGTCAATAAGAACGGAACATCAGTATTTGTTTCTCTTGTTTTCACTATATAGTAAACATAATTATAGCATCTCGTTTTCGCAAGCTATGACGTACCTTATTGCAATTCTATATGTTTAAAATTCCTTATTGCAATTCTATATTGTGAACTACTGTAACGTTCTTGACAATTTTCATTTCCCTTTGAAAGTGTCAAAATGCAATCTGCTTTTGCGGCGAAGCACATCACAGTGTATCGCATAATAAGAGTTCTCTTGGAGGGCTAAACATGTCCAGTGGATAAACTGCATTTTTCTCTCTCGAAGGACAGAATTTGAAATTCGACGTCATAGAAATATCATTAACTGAGCCTCACAGCAAATTAGGATTTGTTATTTCAATTTAGACTTTTTCCACTTTGCCTTGATCTATTCCCGGGGATATAGGCCCGTCCTAGGTTTGTTGGATCACTTTTATGACTTTTTAACAGACTTCAAAATAGGAGGATTTCAATTTGTCGCATATTTTATAATGCATTTTGCCCATTTTTTGGAGATGCTTGTACTGATTTCGAATTATTTGTTGTTATAAATAAAAATTAGATGTGTTCAACATCTAATTTTTATTTATTTCTTTTTATTAATTTTAAGCGTAACGATAAAAATATATTGTATGGACAGTCCCTATTGGAACGCACACTAGACATCGTTACGGTTTCCGTGCGTCGATTCGTTTCCGATTTCATATGTATGCTTCTTCCTTAAGTATATATACGCCCACTGTTAGTAATTACTGTTCTTTCAAGTACATATCCTGAATTTAACTATAGTTACTTAATTCTGAAATTTCCATTTTTTTTTATCATAGGTGTGCGTATGAGTGCAACTCACCTGATATAAAGCGACGATGCAATCTATAATATGGGAACTTTGCCTATCAGAAACTGATTTACTCGCAATTTGAAAAGCTCGAGATTATAGCTATCGGGAAATAGAAAATTCTGCGGCGAATTCCACAACCTAGCTGTTCGCACAAAAAAAAGTAGACGATGCAGCGCTTAGTGCGAGTCATCGACATCGACTTTGCCATGCGTCAGAATCTGTTTTAACTAACTATCCAATAACAAATTTATTAAATGTATTTTATTCCATTATTTAAAGACGCTGGGACTTTTTGTCAGAATCTTGATTCCATTGTTAATCAAGTATTCGTAACAAAAAGAACTGATTGTTGGAAAAGTCCAACTATAGTTTCTTTCACATTCGTTGAACTTCATCAGTTATGAAATAAGATGTTCGTGTCAATCAGGTACGCGTGAAAATCCATATTGTTAACCAAAATGAATCAAACACGCGTCAGTTGTCTGAATAA
This sequence comes from Ligdia adustata, assembly GCA_947049295.1. NCBI lineage: Eukaryota > Metazoa > Arthropoda > Insecta > Lepidoptera > Geometridae > Ligdia > Ligdia adustata. Next base: position 11,664,995 of record OX346234.1, read on the forward strand.
AATATTCCAATATGTTATTTTTTCATGAGAGAGTCAAGTGACAAAAAAATTAAACGTGTTAGCAATAAAAACAACAGTGATGATTTCACAGTACTGAGTACGGGCAGTATGGGTAGTACGATTTCTACCCAAAGAGTAAAAACGGGTCGCTATTACTAAGACTTCGCTATCCGTCCGTCCATCCGTCTGTCCGTCCATTTCGCCGGGATAAAAGGTAAGCCTAGGTATGTATTAGTCTAGGGTACAGTGCTCGCCACGGATCTTTATGTTTGTGAAGTTAGCAACGAATGGCTGCGCAATGAAGAAAAAACGGTACACAAACGGCGCAGGGGCGCGGGCGGGGAGCCGCTAGACGCAAGCCAGCTAACTTCACAAACATAAAGATCCGTGGCGAGCACTGTATAAGCTATCTTCGTATTAAATTTCATTCAAATCCGTTCAGCCGTTTAAGCGTGAAGGAGGAACAAACAAACACACACATAGGTATACAAACTTTCGCCTATATGTGTTTTTTTTTTAATATACGCTATTATAAATTAATATTTAATCCCATTTCCTACTAATGTTATAAACGTGTAAGTTTGTAAGTAAGGTAAGGTATGTTTGTTAGTCTTTCACGCGAAAAACAGCCGAACAGATTTGGAGGAAATTTATTACGGAGATAGCTTAGACCCTGGATTAACACATATGGTTACTTCTTATCCTGTACACACCGCAGGGCGCAACTACTCCAAGTTGTAATATAATTCTCAGGTAATAAAAGTTAGTAATAAATATTTCTAATAAAGCGATAGTATAATATATTATTTTTAATTTTACATAACAATGGGATGTGAATTTTCCGTCTATTGTCTTCAGATACCTATTTGATCTATGATAGTATAATCCATCTTAGCTAAGATAAATAATACTTAAATGTTATAAACGTTTTGTAAATTTTTTAAGACGTTAATATAACAGAATAAAGTTCAATAACAGTGAAAAAAAATCAACTGTTCTAAACAATAGTCGACAGGCGAAAAACTGTTGTTTATCTCGAACTTTGGGATTGATCCCACAGTAAAAGTTGATCGTCATGGTGAATACGGTGACCCCCTTTCAGCTTAGTACATAAATAACCACGTATATTACAAACCATCTAAATATGTAGACCTAGTAAATAATCCAAACGCAGGGACATTAACACTCCAACAGTAACTAACAAGCGCCGTCTCGCACTCGAAAACCTGAGTAACTGGTTTGTTACATAAATCGGGTCAGAAACCGGTAGAGCGACGAGAAAAACACAATGCACGCCTTAATTGGTATTTACTGGCAGAATGGACATTAGAATAAACATGTTTAATGGCGGAATATCACATAATAATATAACTTTCAATTTATAGCCTAGTCCAGTCATATTATAGTCAACGAAGAACCGATAACCCGTGGGGAAGAAAGGTTCTTGAGTGGCGACCACGAACTGGAAGACGCAGCGTAGGTAGGCCTTGTACTAGGTAGACCGACGATGTAGTGAAAGTCACAAGTAAGGCGGCGTCCATTAATTACGTGAGGTTTTCTAGGGGGTGGGGGGAGGGGATCAAGCCAAATCTTTCCAAATCTCACTTAGGGGGAGGTTTTTTTGGCAAATATCACGTAAATAGACGTCCCCTAACCAGTGGATGCAATTGGCAGCTTGTCGTTCGAAATGGCGTTCTAAAGGTGAGCACTGGGCGTCTGATGGTGATATTTTTTAAAGATCTAACTAACTGAGACTAAAATGCTGGCCTCTACCTGGGTCAGCGCATCAGCATTGCCATTCAACAATGCAATCAATGTGGTCAGTTTTTTGGGTACTCTACCAACCGGCAGAGGTCTCGATTTAAGTTAGTTTTAATTATTAGGTATTGCTTTTGTACATATTGGTAGAATATAACTTTTATCGTATAAGTGTTAGTTAAATTTTATCATGTTTCATAATTTTAATTGTAGTCTTTATATAAACAGCCTTATTAATAAACGCGTCTTTACTTTAATCGTCATTTGTCTTGTTTTGGCTTGGTCTTGGTCGTTCGTCATTGGATATTGGATCTAAGTTAAATTGCGTTTATTAATAAGGCAGAAACAATACATTCAAATAAAAAATCATCACCTTAGATAATACCATTTATATTAAGCCAATGATGCAACAAAAACTGACTCAATATGATCATCACTGATCCAAGTTCCATCACCAAGTTAAGTTTTTTAATATGTTTTCGTTTCGCAATATATCAATCGACTTGTGTAACTTGTGATCTGCTTCCGAAATGGTTATTCTGTAGCTGTTTAGTGCGTGTTATCTTACAAATACTTTAAAAAATCGATCGAGTGTAAATGAATGTAATGTAATGCATGCTGGAAGGCTGAATATAGAGTTCTATGTATTGTGAAATTGAAATTGATATTAAACTCTAGCATCAGACAGACAGAATAATAATAGACGTTATTTATACAGTGTCAAAAGTCTATTTGCATTTAGCGTCAACGTTTTGATGTAAGAAAACTCGCGGTTTTTTTCCCGATAAAACGATCAAGACGCCATCCTTTCGACGAACGCGACGTCGAAAAAATGGCGTCTTTGTCAGTTTTAGGTTGTAGTTGTTCAATAAGGGATGGATTATTAACTAATAAAGTTTTGCTTGTTTATGAACACACGTGAGGGAAAGAGGTTTAAAGACGGATAACGTGCTTTTCGTGTTCGCAGGAAGTCTCAATAGAAACTCTATTAAAGCCTCCGTTGCTATATTAGGGAATATGACATGACTATAACTTGGCCGCGATTACTTTTAACTTGATATTTGATATGAATTTAATTACTGTAACTTGAAAAAATCTTAAACTGGACTGTACCTTATACACAGGAAAAAGGAATCTCGCATTCATAAAATATTTTTATTTCATCGCCAAAGACTTCTTTACGTCATACCTAGAGATTTTTTAAATTCTAAATAGCAAAGTTAATGGGATATTTTCTGGGAATAAAGGGAGTAGTAGGTATTTCTTTTGTGAAAAAATTAAGAATTTGGATACTGTCTAAAAACTTCGTATACATATTTTTCTAAATGTATTTAGTTAGTAGTCTAGTAAGAACTTCGTTATTAATCGTTGCAAAAATGTTTCAGATGTTATACTGTTTTATTTTTTAAGTAAAACATTTTCTTTTTTCAGCATTTTACCACAATAAGACCTGAAAAACCAAATGATATTATTCTTTCAGAGAAAACGCAATACATTATTTTTATATTTTCTCCTAACGTTCATACATTGACTAACATTGAAAATATCCAAATGTTTTTTTCTAACAGACCCCATTTAAACTGAAAATATTGTGTACATTTTTCCAGATTTTATCTAATAAATACTTTTTTATCAGACTCTAAGAGTGACCATGAAAACTTTAAATTAAACCTCTTTTAAGCGTGCTTTGACATGCCACCTCCGTCGTAATCGAGTACTTAGTGGCTCGACTCGACCTCGACGGAAAGTACGAATGAACCAGAAGAGAAGCATAAACGCAACGCGCTTCGTCGAAGGCGGACGTGCTACCATACTTCTTTCTAAACGCAAACTTTATACGAACTTTTTTTAACAAAACAATCCTCTATCAATCAAACCTATTTATGATAAAGATTAGAGTGTAAAAATAAAGCGCATTCTCAATTTGTAAATTCTGCAAACAGCGGTTGTGATCGAGTGTTCCAATTTTAAACTTAGTGCTTTTTTGGCGTTCAATTCGGCCAGTTTTTTTAGTGTTGTACGTTAAGTATATGTGATTGTGAAAAATGAATGGAGTTGTTTGCGAGAGTGAAAGGGAGAGTTCTGCGATCGTTGACAGGTAAGTCGTACCAAAACTCGTTCAGTCTCGTGTAGTGGGAGCAGTTTGAAAATAGAATGTTTAACTTGAACTTCCGTATGTTTACTTTGAGTATCGTACCTATATCGTATCGTAAAACAGCAGTCGCTGGAGTGATTGCTTTATTACGTTTCAGAGGAATTTTTGTTACGGCTTTACTGACGGACACCTTTAGGAAATAATATGGTCTTAAATTATTTAATGCCTCAAACTTTTAAATTTGGCAAAATTATTTGTTTAGGTGATAAATAAAAAATAGTTTTCTGTAATTATAGACATAGACAATGACACGATACTTCAATAAACAAGGAAATTGAAAACGAATTGACATGTTTTCTACATCCCGACCTCAACTCAGCAAAATGCTGGTTGCAACAACCAACGCTGGTCTTACTGCTACTATAACTTCTTGATACTACTAGCTGTTGCCCGCAGAGTTGCCCGCGACAAAATCTAAGATAAAAAAGTTGTTAGAAACGAGTTCGAAAAAATCCGACTGCTAAATCTTTAAACTGTATAATCATCCTTAATTTCTTCCTTTTTTTAATTTTGAAGTACCCAGTGACACTCTCACGACTAAGACGTATTTATTGACACCACTCACATAAAAATACGACAAGCCGTTTGGCTCTAGGGCGCGCCAAAGAAATACACTTGCATACATACACTCGAATGATCCATAACCCTCCTTATTTCGCAGTCGGGTAAGAAGTTTCAAAATTGGAACTTTCAATTTACCCTATTTCAATTATTTTTTTTACTACTCCCATACACCTCATAATTATTACACGATTCAAATATCATGTCTCTAGGTTCAGCGGTTTAGGCTCTACTTTGATTCCTTGCTAATATCAGTCAGTCAGTCTGGACTTACTCTTATATATATATATATATATAGTTTATAAATGTCACAATAAATGTCTAATACCTACAAGATACCTATTTTGTAAGTAAGTATGTAACATGACAATTTACATTCCATAAACATTTTCCATTAATTAGAAACCGGTAAATCCATTTGATTGTTTATTATCCAAAACGTGATCTTAAACGACATTGCTTACTTACTACTTTATATTTTCCATATATTATATTTATATACGAGCGAACGAAACGTAGTTTTAAACAAAAAATTACGAAGGAATTTATTGTTCCACTTTTTTATAATAATATAGATAAAGAGTTCAAAATTTTAAAAATCGGCGATAATGAAGCCGTAAAATAATATGTACATGGATAAATAAATTGGACTACAATTAACTTGAAAACACACACACACACACACACACCCTTACACACACTCACATTCAAGCCTCCGAGACTACTTGTTCTTTATTTGGCATAGTTTCCTATTATAGATATCATTTACATTATACGACTGATATTACGGGAACACCGTTGGTTACTGCAATACAGTTAATAACTAGTTCGGAGCTCATAGATTCAATAACATGTACACTACACTTTGTCAAATAAAATAAATAAGATAAGATAAGACAACTCTTTATTAAAAAAAGCTTATAAACTATTTAAAAAATAATAATACAAAAATATACCTAATATCTAATTTCTAATTCTAAAATGTATATGTTACGTCTATTACATACAAAGTTTAGTCCTGACTGACTGACAGTCACTGCTCAGCCTACATCGCAGAAAATATAGAGTCGAAATTTAAAATGCTGTGGACGCACACTAAGAATGGATTTTGGAAAAATCGCACCCAATTGTGTCTAAAACGGGGGACCAAATATAAACCTAACAAAATGTTAGCATAACACTGAATTGAATGAATTATTTTACTTATCAGCGAGGGTGAGGCCGCTGGATATAGCTATAGCTAGTGATATATATATATATAAATATATTATATTGTCAATAAGGTCACATTGATTCATTTAAAACTCCATAAAGTTAAAGTAGGTACTAGAGTAAGTAATTACTGACGATTCTTTGCCAATTTTTTCTATTGTACATATGGATTTTATTCATTTATTTGTCTATGGATTTAAAAAGAGTAGAAATACAAGAGAAAACATTCTTACAAAATATAGTGCTACAAGTGACGGCCTTATCGCTAAAAAGCGATCTATTCCAGGCAACCTTAGGATGGAGACAATTATTACCCTAGTGTCAGAGTAAATCCCGCCTAAAGCCGCTCTAAGGCCTCTGACGTGGCCCACCATTGTTATCATCAAATACTTACACAAGTTCTAAACACTAGTCGTACTAAAAAATGTGTTTTTAGACTAACAACGTAATTTTGACTTTGAATTGAGTTACAAAATAAAAAATAAGTTCACATAACTTTATATGAGAAAGAAAGTCTTGACTGACACATACAAGAAATTTAATCTTAATCAACGTAGAGCCAAACAAAACCCAAGGACTAGACATTTGTACAACAAATTTCTTTGAATTTAGGAAGATTATTGAAAATTCCATCCTTGAGGGTCCGTCGGACTGTGCGGAGGGGCAGCGGATAGCTAATAATACATAACATATCTATGTGATTTAACGAGCGCGGCGTCTCAGCTTTAAGTTTAGTAAAAATTATTTTATCCTACACAGCTAGGCATATGACCACAAGTTAACACGACCACGGAAGTCAGCGATACTGTAGCCCTAAATGGAGCATGCCTAATCTGGAATGCACTGGCTCTCAAGGAAGGCTGCCGGAACACACAAATATCGTGAGGAAACCATAGCATGGTGGTAGGACGTTCTCGCCTGGCCTCCCTCAAATTGTAAAATCTGTCGCCAAGCACCTAACGAAATTTTCCCGCAGCCTTCCTCCTCCATGGTCGTGCGAACTTGTGGTCAAATGTCTAGCTGTGTAGGATAAAAAAAATCAAATCAATCCGACACTGAGGAGAATATGTACAATCTAACACACATTCGCATTTATAATGTATGTGGTATTTAATGTGTGCTAATGCTCATCTATTATGATTTACGTAAATACTTTTTGTACTAATAAACTTTTAAATAGCAGTTTTTCTCATTTAATTAGCATGTATGAGAAAAAAAAAGATGTTATAATGCTAACGAATACGTCAAACGCGCTATTTTGAACACCAGTTAGTTCTCAGGCTGTTGCTAATTAATCAATTCAAGATTGGCGAGAAACCTCTTTATAATTAATGCTATAGAAGTAAATATACTTAAGGAGGAGAATAATGTATAACAGTACTACGCTTTTCTAACTTAAAATGAGTTTTTTTACAGATTTCCCAAAAAAGGATGAAGTACTCAATTCGACAACTTTTTTTAAATGTTTGTTAACTTATTTCTCGGAGACGGCGCGGATGATTTGTAAAAAACTTTTTTTAAGGGTATATCATTTAAATTTAATCGAAATCGGTTCAGAAATTTTATTTTAAAATCGAAATAACTGTAAAAAATGGAATAACTGTAAAAAATGGAAATTGGTAGTCACTGTAAAAAAAAAACATTTTAAAATTTATTTTACCAAATTATATCTGGAATAAAATTGTACCAAACAAGATTCTTCTTGTTTAGTTATATTTAACAACAACAAAAAAATAGGTCAGTAAGAAAATTATTATACATGTTTATCAATTATTATTGGTGTACTCAGGTAAAAGGAGGTCATAAAGGAGGTAAGGAATAATTTTTACTAGGTATGGACCAATAGAATCCAAAACAAAATTATCTGTTTCATAAATTAGGCAATAATTGATTAACTTTATTTATAGAACAGCCAATTTTTTTCTCTATTAGTCTTAAAGATCTGCATTTTAATGGCCTACAGGGCATTTTATACAATCAAGTGCATTAAAGTGAGCATTCAGCAATGAGCATCAATGCGCAGAGATACCAATCAATGGTATTTCATACATATAGAAAACCCAATACAGTGACCCAATTTAAATTAAGTCATTTGCGCTTTTGCTAGTCAGGCAAGTAGCCAAAGTGAGTAAATTCATCAACTCGTCCTACATGACCACGGCCCATTTGGTAATACTTACAGAAAATCAACCGGTACCAGTCCTCCTTCAATGCCTTAATAAGCTATTCAGAAAATATATTTTAGCAATATAAAATCAAGCCAATAATAAATTTAATTTAGAATAAAACCAATGTCTAAATAAATAATAAAAAACAATTGCGATGCATATGAAACCTTCTTTTATTAATTTAATAAATGTCAAAAGTTAAATATTAACAAGTTAATATTTAACTTTTGACCTTTTATAACTACATCTTCATTCGATTAAATCCATTAATCCATGCCATTTATCTAATTAGCAATGACATATTGAAACCGTTGTTGACTAATCATTATTTTTGTGCTCGTCGCTAGTTCTCAGAACGTGTCGGTTCTAATGAAGCTTGTTTAGGTAAAGGTCACTTTTTTTCTTAGCCGTTACGTTATTAAAATAATAATTTGTTCTCTTTGTTCGGCTGTTCTGTGAGTACATAAGAGTACATACAATAGTAAATCGAGTAGGTATTAAGTATTTAATACTTACGTGTATATATTTTTTTTTAAATCTTAAATTTATGTGTTGAAAAAGAGTAAGTCCTGACTGACTGATACTTGCTAGTACGAGTAAGCCACTGAATCATCAACAACGATACATGCAAAAAGAGCCTGAGCTACCGGTGAAGGAAAACATAATGAGGAAACCATAGCATGGTGGTAGAGCGTTTCCTATCGCTCGCCTGGTTAGCTACTACCCTCAAGTTGTAAAATCTCTCGCTAAGCACCTTACGGTGTGTACAGGCAGCCTTTCTTGAAAGCTACTGTAATCCAGACTAGACATGCCCATTTAGGACTACAGTATCGCTTCCGTGGTCGTGGGAACTTGTGATGCCTAGCTGTATATATTCCGTATTTTTTTTTACAATTTTGTACAAAGTCCCCAAATTCAATACAAAAGTAAATGAAGTCGCTTAAATATTAAGAAAATATAATTCTTAAATATATAACGACGGTCATAAAACATTAACTCTTAAAATATAATCCATTATAACTATACACATGCAAAATATTATTGTTTGAGAATTCTATAAACAGTTTACGATAACCTTTAAGATGATCTCTATGACGTCATAAGTTACACACAAACAATTGTACGAACAGATGATTTATCTGGTACATGTAAGTACTTATATTTAACTTACACCGTGACGTAAAAACGACAGGGTGTAAGTATGTGTGTCGATGAATCAACTTAATAAAATAAAATTGAGATGCGGTTTAATTTAAGTCGGGAGAGCTCCTTGCTAAGTATGATGATAATCAGTCCAAGATGGCTGCCACGACTAATAGGCAAATAAAAAGTTTTTATTGCAGTTTCTTTTTTATTTAGATTCAGATTTAATACTCAATACTCAAATAATTTATTGCTAAATCAAATGTAGTAAATAACGATAATGGTGCGGTGAATGTTACATAAAACCCATCCTGGGTATCGCTATAGTGTGGAGCGGAGCGGAGCCGATTTATTTTATTTTAAAGATTTATCATGTAAGTATTCAGATACATTGTAATAACATTAAATAATAAAAAAATGTTTAAACAATTCAAATTGTTTATTGCTTGCATACAGAACATTATGTTAAAAAATTAGTGCATTGTCCATGTCCACTAATTCATTAATAAACGATAATTTATTCGTTACATAACTCATTAGCATTTTTATGGTTATGTTGTTCAATAATTTACGATTCAAATGTATATAGGTATGTTATGATGATTTCATTAAGTATGACATATATGCAACCTTGCCGAGTCAAAAATATTGTGACCCCTACGAGGACGATGGGACCCCTAGCTAGCTGTTCGATGTAAATATTTATTTGATTTTCTTTTCCTTTTTTACTGTAATAATTATGTACAGTAGGTAATAATTTAGTAACTTATACGAGAAATAATTTAAAAAAAAAAACTTTGATAATAGTATCCAAGTTCAATTTTGTGATTCAAATAAATGTTTTTCTATTGTACTCGTATTCAGTTACGCTGATAGAACTTGTTCAGTTTATTCGATTCTGATGAATTATTATACGGACCAATGGAGAAGTGTACATACCCTTTCAAACAAAAACAGATTTTTTTAAATCGATTCAGCCGTCTTCGAGAAATCGGGTAACAAGTCGAATACATCGTCTTTTTCAGCTTCTGAAGAAAACTGTATGTTTCAATACCAAATGTAAGATACCAGTTCTGTAGAGCATATTCAATCATCTCTAACACATTTCTTTAATTACTCGTACCGATGCAAAATTTAACATTTTTGCCATCATATGAACCAACTAGCTGCGCCCCGCGGTGGATAATTGATCCCAGGGAAACACTTCAATTTCCTGGATAAAAAATAGCCTATTTGTTTATCCAGGGCATAAACTATCTTCGTGCCAAATTTCATCCAAACCCGTTCAGCACAAAACAAACACACACGTACAAACTTTCGCCTTGTAATATTAGCATGGAGTGTGATATCAATGTTTTTTTTTTATTGAGAAAGTCTTTCGTAATCATAGCTCAAAATTTTAACGTGCATATGTAAAATGGTCGTAGAGTCGATTGCCATTCTTTTTAGATAAGTTGTTATAGGGAAAGTGCCTTTATTAACATAAACAAAATGACTAACAACGATAACAAAAATATATAGCAGCAAGATCAACTGTAGACCATATCACTTCTTTATAATTTTATTGACAATCAACCCCTGTCTCCAAGTGGCTCCCAAGCAGCCTTTAATCTGTCATAAACCAGTACAGTAGGATGATCGATTGTACCACTCACAGCCGGATATAGAACTTCCCTTATTTATACACTTGCGATATAAATATCATTTTTAGTTGACTTTATTTTGTTGATTTAATGGTAACTTACAGCTTGATCCAGTACCTGACGAGCTTGAATTAAAAATACATTTCTAAATTAGTAATCCATTGTGAAAGATAAACTACGTCCCAAGATTTAACGTTCTCTTATTATAATTCAAATAAATTATGCACAAAGATGCTCTCAATTGAGACGCGTTTATTTATAAATTCATAAAAGTTGCATTTGATGATTTAAGTAGCATTTCCCAGCGACATTATCCGCGTTTGTTTGTTTTTACGCCAAATAAGTAACCTCTATCCTTGATTATATTAGATCAACGCTTTATTGTAGACACACAAAACATAACAATACAAAAATATAAATTTACATGTAGTTCCATAAGTATGTATATGTGATATAAATAATCAAGCCTCTGTGGAACTGTGTAGAATATCTCCGTATTATATCCTAGATTATAAAGTGATCCGTCACTTAGTGTTGAAGAAAAGGAGGACAATCCAACCAACAAATATTGTAATAATCGTTGAAAATTATGCTTTAGCTATTACAAGCGAAATACCATATTTTTTTCAAATATTAATAGCTTATAAATTGAGTATAATCCAACCAATCCTCGATCCAGTAAACATCGTTCACCTGTACCCGCTTTACGCGGCTGATCCGCCCGCCCTCGGCCGGCGCGGGCGCTAATCCGCCCAAACGATATCCGCCTAGCCTCGCACGGCTTCTGCCAAATACTATAATCAGCTTTGTTATACACATTTTACTACTAAAAACAAAATGACTGACTAAAACAACAACAAAAAATATAGCAGAAAGTTTACCTATGGACCATTTAAGAACTACAGATAATCCAAATGCTTCAGCCCACCACCAGAGGGCAGCGTGCCTAGTTTGCTAGCCGCATTACAATGCTAAATGTCAATGTCTATACGTTGGGCCAGATAAAAACCGATATTCTGGTAACGCGTCGAATCGATCAAATGCTCCGATAAGTTTTGGAAAAAAAAATATGAGCTTCCGGTCCACACGGCACTAAACTCTCGACTCCAATAGACTCAAATATTGATAATAATTTGAGCTTTGTAATAGATTTTTCTATATTCGTTCCGCTTTATTTACCTCCGTGGGGTTGCGGTTAAACGCTTGCCTTCAAGTCAGGTGATCTCGGGTTCTATTACCAATAGATGCTGTTTGAAATATTTCAAGCAAATTTCGGACAAGAAAAAACTGTCGTATTTATGTCGATCTACTATCTGTCTCACAGGAAAGACGAATTATCAGTTTTTTATTTGACATTATGATTTTACTTTATTTGATTTATTTATGACATAAAATAAAAAAAACAAAGCAGTGTTTTGTTTCGTACTGATCCAAAACTTAGCATAAGTAATGCTGGTTTTTCTTTTACTACACTTTATTATATTTAATGATCATACAAAATAAATAACAAAAGCTTAAAACAAAAAACAGAACACCTAAAATTTTGTTTTCAATGCACTTTAAAAGCTAATGTAAAGTCGGACAACTCCTTTCTTCATAAGCGAAAGTGTGCGGGTTCAATCCCACATTCAGGCGCACCTCTACATTTTTCACTTATATGCATATTAAAATTAATAACCACATGCTTAAACGGTGAAGGAAAACATCGTGAGAAAATCTGCTGGTCGGAGAGAGCTTTCGAAGACAGTGAAGTTCCCAAAGCGCAATAAGGTCAGCGTTTTAGACTATGGATTGTACCCTCTTCATAGGGAAGACTCGTGCCCACCAGTAAGACTTATACATTGAAGTATATGCTCTTTAAAAGACTTAAAAGTGGGCGATCGTTTAATAACGGATAACGAGATTCATTGCCAAAAACGCAAGACGTGAAGCTATTGATGATGCAAAACGAGCGCATTCCCGCCACGGCACGACAAAAAATTTGACGTTGGCTTAGTGAATTCTACTTACTTAAAATAACGCGGGCGCATTATGTGTTGAAATATGCATATTAGAAAGAGCCCTGAACATTAATTTGACAAATTATTTCATCTAAGTCGAAGGATTACGACAGTACATTTATAATCGTTTTCCACAAGACCGACGTTACTCGTATGCTATTGTCTTGATAGCTAAGCTTGATAATATTAAATATATTACGTCGTATGTGACATTCGCTATTGTTAACCTTTGTCGTTTTGTCTGTCATGGCTACAATGACATGTTATCTTTCAGTTTGGGACTTTATGTGGTAAATGAGTACTAATATATGAGTAATCGTGAAAGTAATTGTTTTTGTTACGAATCACAATAGACATATGGTTTAGGAAGACGGGTTTTCACGCGTACCTGATTGTTGGAAACGTCCATCTATAGTTTTATCGAGTGCGAGAAGTGTCATCGTTGAAGACACGAACGACTCATTTCATCCCTGATGAAGTTCACCGAATGTGAACGAAACTATAGTTGGACCTATCCAACAATCAGCTACGCGTGAAAACCCGTCTTCTTAAACAATATGAATCAAACACGCGTTAGTTTTATAACAACATATTCGATTTCCAATCACTAAGCATCTAAATAAACTTAGCAGTTACTTAGATTTATAAAAAACCTGCCAAGTGCGAGTCGAAATTGAGCACTAAAGGTTCCGTATCATTATTTGTGAATATTACAAGCGTCTTCTTGTTGCCGTTAATAATTAATATTGACCAAAAAGAGCAATAAAATCACGTCTGACGTATTCTACCTGCTTTATTTAGTTTTTTTAGCATTTGTTGTAATAGCTGCAACAGAAATACATCATCTGTGTAGATTTCAACTGTCTTACCATCACGGTATATGATATACAGCCTGGTGACGGACGGACGAGCGGATGTACGGACAGCGAAGTTGCTGTCCGTACTCGTAGTCAGTCCGCTCTAGGATCCTGTTTTTACTTTTTAGGTGCGAAACTCCAAAAATAAAATTATTGACGTAATAATCGTTCATAATGGTTTAAATAAGTATATTTGAATTTTGTTAGATACTTCAAATATCTGACTGGTGTCCGAACAGAAGTCCTATTTTTGAGATCGCTCGTATGAATACAAGATACACGTGCGAAAGAAATCACCGGTGAGTGTAAGTTTGTTTTGTTTGCGATGGGTATGAATTTACATGCGACTTTACTAAGTTCATAAGTGACAACATTCGAACGTTTCAAAAATAGAGCCAATGGTATTTACGAAAATTCAGTATTTAAAAAAGAATTAAAAAATATTAAGAAGAATTAAATTAATGATTATAAATGATTAATTAATTATTTAGAAAGTATTTTAAAAAAATACAATGAAATAAAAATTCTGTGTTTCATACAAGTACAGAATTATATCCCAATAAAGTACATAACAGAGTTCTAGGACTAAGTTTTATCAAGAAACTATAGTCTGAGTTCAGTAACTCTATCTGAGGGTTAAGTTATGAAAAACAAAGGCGAAGTTGTGAAAGAGTTGTTATTATCAGTTGTCGGTCCTCGAACCCGCGACCCCTATAGTTAAGTGTTGCCATGTAACAACAATTTCCCACTTTTTGCTCTGGAAATTCACCTTCACAATTTTTAGTTTTTTTTTACGGTTTAGTTACTAAAAGGTATCACTATCACTTACGATGTAAGGAACAAATTTCACCACAAAAGCCGAAATTTTTTTTTGTCTATGAACGATAAGACGTTTTGTATGCAACAGCTGTTTTTTTTCTAGAATACAGGGTTGGTCCCATAATAAAAATTTATCGAAATGATCAGTACAGTGACCTCCTTTTGGCTTAGTTCACCCTTAATTTAATCTGTTTGTAGTATTTAAAAGTTTCAAATTAATTTCAGCGCTCGTTACATTAACTATAAAAGTTGCGAGCGAAATATCTAGCATTTTTTGTTGTCCGTTCGTAAGTTTGTGTTTGTAGGTTTCCTAAAACTACGTACTCGCGTAAGTACAGGTCGCAGTTTGTAACCAATCAAGACGAAACTCTGGATTCTTACGACATTATAGAATATTTTTGTCGTCGGGGATTTTGATAAGATTTCTGCAACAGCACATTTTTTCGGCTGATTTCAATGACATTCGATAAAATCATGCGAAACCTAACATCAATTAATGTTTCTGAATATAAAAAAAAAACTGTCCCAAAATACTAAACAATTTTTTATTTATTTCGTGATTGCGTTGTCCACATTCAGACAGACAACTACTATAATAATACCTATATACCCTAAAAAAAAATACAAAATAAGAATTCTTACAAAATATAGTGCTACACGTGGCGGTCTTATCGCTAAAAGCGATCTCTTCCAGGCAACCTTAGGATGGACACAATTGTGAAAAATGAAATTGAAATAGAACGAGGTATACAATAAAGAATATACTTAATTAACTTAATACACAAAATATTATATAATATGTAATCAATACATACATACATACATACATACATACATACATACATCTACTAAATAGTATAATAATATGTAATAGTAATTTTTTTTATATATCGATTCACTCGCGACTTAAAATGAAAAAACCGATAGGCTTGCCACTTCCCGACGATGTTCGAAATAAATGAAATATTATGATAAATAGATATATATTAGTTATCCCCTGGCAACACTCGTGGAGTGTGACATTGCTTCACTTTGTTGTCGCTTCGCCTCGCAGGTCACACTCCCGGACTTCGATATATTATGAGTTACGTTCACGTGCCGTCGTCTACTTGTATAGCTACTATTAGTTTCCTTTAAACCGCTCTTAACTTTAAGCGTCTTATAAAACAAGGTTATTGGTAATATTATACAAAATTTATGAAGTCTTCAACCCGCACTTTGGCCAGCGTGGTGGATAATAGCCTACACCCCCTTCATAGGGGAGACAGGTGCCGAGCAATGGGTCGCTATGGGTTGATACGAAGCACGTAAGCATTTATACACTAGAAGGTAAGTATAAATCAATGCAGAGCTACTCGTGCGAGTATGTATTGTTAATACGATAATATTTACGAGCGTGCTGCTATGGCCGCCCGCGACTGTGACCGAACATTACCTACTCGATTACACTTGCAATACACTTATAAAAATTAAAATATATTTTCAAAGAAATCCTTTTTATAAACTCAGTGAATTGCAGCCATTACAAAATGTTACTAATAACTAGAGAAATAAATCACAATGTAAATATATAATATAATAAATATATGTTATAAGAACTATAAAAGTATTTAAATAGGTTTTTCAAGTAATTAATAATTCAAATGTAACAAGACGTTGCCTGTACTCGTAGCGAATGTTATTTACAGGTCAATAAATACTCGTATTTCTTACTCTTAAAAATGTAGATGTACTAAAACGGTCAACCATGTTAAGCAACGTTCTGTCCGGTCAAGTTGTGGATGGGTGACCGTATAGTGGTATTTACAACTGCGCTCTACAGTGACACGTTCATGTATGTCCTAGTTGTTTGTCTTCGGGATTCAATCGTAGGCCATGACAGAGGCCTTAATGCGGTCTAGAAACTCCAGGGCGATAGTGTTTTTTATATAAAATATAGTCAATCAATGGAGTCAGGCGTTACTTTGCGGAAATGCATTTATAATAAGATGGTATATTCAATATATTTAGTGTTTTTCCGCCTCGTCTTGATGTCAACGTGAGAAATCGAAAAATATTAAAATATAATCGAAAAATATATAAAGCTCGAAAGCGCTCGCTTTCGAGCGAGCGCTTGAAGAGTCAACATCTCCTGAGGATGCCTTGTGCTAAGGCGAAACACGTGTCGAGTAAGTCGGATACTGAGACAAAGAGAAATAATAAGATGAGGTGTGGCGGTGGTGAGGAGGAACCACACCATAAAAACAAAAATATTTTTCGATTTCTCACGCTGACATCAAGACGAGGCGGAAAAACACTAAATATTTTGAATATACCATCTTATTATATAAAATATATTTTATTAAATCACAGAAGCAAAGGAAAAAAATATTCACAGTTCTAAAAACTAATCTAATAATAAACCCCCAGTAGAAGGGAAAGTTCTAAGAATGCTGGCTGCATTGCCACGTTGAATGGCAATGCCATTTTTTTGAGCAAAATAAGAGCCAGCATTCTGGTCACACGTCGCTTCCACTAGACGTTTTGATGTATTACTAGATTTTATAGTAGTGATATACTATTTCATTGAACCTACATGTTTGCAACACACCTCTCGTGACGTCATCAGCCCGGTCATTGCCCTTCCACCACTCTTGATGCCAGCTCCCAATACTCTATACTTTTAGCTTTTATATAGATTCATTCGCTCAGTATGCGCGGATAATATTATATATTAAGGTGCTAATGTTAGACTTCTTTACAAGAGACGACACGATCAAATTCTTAATATGACTTCGAATATTTTATCGAGTGTTAAAAAATCCTATACTTTTGCAAAATACACAGAATGAACTAAATAAACTCAATAACCCTAATTTTTTTAAGCAACACAGCTAGGTTGACCATGACCTCGCATGACCACGGAAGTTAGAATTTTCTCAAACATACTTTTTTGAATCCTAAGCTGTCATCTGCGACGTATAAAATAATATACAAAGAACTTTGAGCCCCCATTTGACTCCGTTATAATAATTAAAGCTATTTATTAATTCATTTATTAGTTTCGAAAACTTTTCAATGCAAACGAAAACATAGTCAAACCTTACCTCTTCATAATATTAGTATTTGATTGTCGTATCGTAGTGTATAAGTAGGTTTATTTCGGTGTATATGTTAGGTATCGTTTGTATGTGTTACACGTCCGTATGTAAATAGCAGATCGATGGAGCTCGATTGACCTACCAACCAACCAACCAACCAACTAGCGATAGAAAAAAACTGCTTGGTTTGTACTTTTTTCTATTGAAATATGGCGCCATAAGATTTGTATATTTGCCAGCGTCGAGTTTATAAATTTTCAAGTTATTAATCAATCAAATTAGGTCGAATATCAAGTTATAAGTGATCGTGGTCAAGTTAAAGTCACATCGTGTACTCGTAAAGCGGTGTAGACTTTAATAGGATTTATATGAAAATTTTCCGCTAACACGAAAACCCCGATATTCCGTCTATATATCGCTTGCCCATACTAGTGCACATAAACCATAAACAAATGGTTAATAATCCACATTAAAACTTGCAAAATCACTAGTTTTGCAATAATTACACTCCATTTTTTCAGAAAGAGATACCATTTTTTTCAGTGAACGCGGGAAACCTTTGTATTTCTACTCTATTTCAATGTTTGAGTAAGTCCTGACCGACTGACGTTTGTTAGAAATCAATGTAGAGTCTAAACCGCTGAACATAGAGAAATGAAATTTTAGGGTTCATTATACAATGTAGAGGTATATATACTGAGATAGGATTTTTGGAAATTAGAACCCTCAGGGGATCATATGGAGGTAAAAAGTTTGAAACATTTTTATATGCAGGAGACAGCTAGGTAAATAGTATAATAGTTCGTTGAACGTGTTGTTTTCATGTTTTATTATTCTGAACTTCTCGTATGAGCAAACAAGATATATAATGTATTGAACCAAATATGTGACTTGTTATGTTTTATTGAATATTAAAACTATAATTAACTACTACGTACTATAATAACCTAATATGATATTAAAAACGTACGGACGGACAAAATCCGTGTATGGATATTTCGTATAAAATATATATAACATCTTTAATTAAATTACATACAATTTTTACAAAAAAAAAACAATTAAGAATAACTATTAACATAACTTAATATAACCTTAAAAGTTCCTTAACTAAAATTAATTAAAGACTGACATAAATTGATGTCTTTTTGGCAATGCCCCAGGAACAAAAAACCACCAACCTTTTTTGTGTATAAGAATGTACCTACTCTCATTAAACAATCGACCTTACTTCGTCAAAGAAATATAACAAGTGATCAGATGCGACTTCGAAAAATCCCGACTGCTATATCTTTAAACTAGTGTATCATCCCTTTTTTAAATTTGGATGTACCCAGTGTCACTGTCACGACTAAGCCGAATCTATTGTCACCACTCACATAAAAATACGACACGCCGTTTAAGCTCTATACATAAAATTCACTCGAAAACATAACCCTCCTTCTTTCGCAGTCGACTAAAAACAATGAATGTTTAGTATGAGAAACACGCAGTTTTATCAAAACACTGCATTCCTAGATTACTTGGAGCTGAGTCATTCGTGTAGAGACTACTGTTTCTCTGAGCTGTTGGTTTTATGTATGTCAAGTGAATTTAATTTATGTTTTTTTTTTTTATGTCATGCAAGTGTCAATAGCGCGGCGCACATACCTACATACTTTTTGCATTTTTTATTGTAAGCGCATCTCTTGTTTTGGTGTTATTATCCGACTTTAATAGAAAAGGAAATATATTATATTGTCTGTTTTTCTGACACAATATTTTTATTTTTTCGCGTAAGGAGCAAACTAAAAACGAATGATTAAAGAAATTCAACGTAGTTATGCATGTTATTTAATACGTTGTTCAAGTTAGACACGTCAATATTCTTTTATTATTATTATATTCTTAACAGAAAATAATAATTGATTAATTAAATAAAATATTTAATAATTAAATATAATAATTAAAAATTAAATATAATAATTAAAAATAAATATCTACATAAGTTATATGTATGTAAAAAAACTAATACTTTATGAATATTTAAAAAAAAACCCAATTATTAAATGTAAGAAATAACAACTGATAAGTGTAACTAAGTTAAATTTTTATAATCTTGAAAATAAATTCAAAAATATTTACGAAATGATCGCGTTACAAACAAACACACGCAATATAAATTACAGTATTTAACAGCGGAGTTTTATAACAAAGTATTTTATATTAGAGTAAACGTAGAACGTTTCTCTCCCACAACTGGAGGTATGATTATTAGCACGGGCCAAAGCCAAGTGCGGTTAAAATAGGTTACCAATTTAAAAACTTTCGTACTATACGACATGTATTTAAAATTACATTCTTTTGTAAAAAGATTATTATTACCTACTTAAAAAACATAGTCGAATTAAAAATAACATGTTTTTTTAACTCTATTAAAAAGGCCACTTAGCAACGAGGTTATGACGTAGCTTACTAAATAGGTACAATCAGCTCCACTTTCTGTAGCGGTCAGATGAAAAACGTGACAAACGTCCCGCGACTAGAGTGCTGACCGAGCACTAATAAAACAGAACGTGACGTGTACTCACTCACACGTAAACTGACCGCTCTACTAGCTAATGAACTAGCAATGATCACGTATGTCTTGCAAACCTTCAATCCTATGTTGGGTGCGCAAATATTTTTTCTATTATACATTTAGCAAATACTTAAATTATAACTTGTATTCAAATAAATTATAATTATAAATTAACTTATTGGGAAATAAATGCTATTTTATTTTATTTATGTCTTGCAAATGCATTTTTTCTTCAGATTTGCGTCAGAGATTATAGACTATATCTGTATAACAACAATTTGTTAGTTAAATCAAAAATAAAGGTTCTTAATTCGAAGGAATCTGTTTTTTTATTAACTACGTCTCAAAGATGTCTGAATGAACCGATTTCTAAAAATTACTACCTAATAGTATTTTATAGGTAGCTAATAAATTTATAAACTGTATCAAAGTACGTCCTGTAGCTTGCTACATGATATATAGGGTCCTTACAAACCAAAAACGCACTGTGTTTTCTTTTGCGACACCGCCGCCATACACATCATTATTCCTTCGAGCCGTTACTGCAGCACTGGTACCACGGTGGAACTCGTACTCGTAAATAACGCGATTTTTCAAGTTTTCCATTTTGTAAACTGCGTGACGCAAAGAAAAAACCAAACGAGGACAAAACAAATGAATTACGGTTTTCGAAATACAAATGTATGAATAAATAGCTGTATAAATTTGAAATTGGAATCCCTAACCAAAGAAGAGATATTTGAGATCAAAGTGGCCAGTACGACAAAACGCCAATTTCATATGTAAGGACCTAATACAATGCAGAAAACAAACAAAATCGCTTGTCTGTAAAGTCACTTTACTGACGATAGTTGAACGTGACAACGTCATAAGAAAATATTGCTAAGGCTGCCAACGCGGAGGCCGATTTTGCCTCTTTGTCGCTCGTTCTGCGCTCTCGCTTGCACTCAAAGCCTTAAATGGAACGCCTCAGAGCGAGGTAACGCCGCATGAGTCATGTTTTTTCGTGCGTACTGCCAGCTCTATCGAATTATAAGACGTTAACACGTCGGAAAAATCGTATTGAATTGTAGTAATATAATTGTCCAAATAAATTTCTTTCTTAAACAACATTGTTCATGTTACTGAGTATACAAAGTACTGTGTATCCAATATCTTGTATCATGTTAAGGAGCGGGAGTCAGCAGTTTTTTCTCTACTCTATTTTATGTTTTAAAGAGAGCGTTTATAATTTCAACATTATGTTAACGTGAAGTTTTAGATTGCGATTGTATCTTACAAAACTTAATAACTATATGCTTAAATAATTTAATTACTTACTAGCTAAAATTTTATTTAATTCGATTTGCCCGTACAAACAGAAAGACAAATATAAAAATTTAAAAAACTTCACTTCTTACGTCACTTTATCATTTTTTTTCATTGTACAGATATTAGAACTTTACAGTTTTATTATATGTATATATAAACTTGTCTTAGTTACGCCTAAACGCTGAGTATTACAATTTACTATTTATATAAAGCCAATAAAAAAAAATCACTTCCGGTTCGTCTGTCTGTCACAAAACTTATTATCTCAGAAAACGTGACAGCTAGATTTTTTTTACGTCGTTACAAATATTACTTTTTTTACTCCGAGGTATTTGTCTAAGTGCTCGTTTTTGTGTAACGAACTATAGTCGCGTGCACGAAGGTTGCGGGACAAACGCACAAAAAAAGAAAAAATCTCTCATTCGTGTTTCTGTACTTTCTATATACAGTCGTCGACAAAAGCGACGAAACGTTTTTATTTTTAACTGGTATAAAAACCAACTTTAAATATTAATTATTTGTATGTAAATTAGGAAAGAAACTAGCAATGTACAGGTATCAGTTATAGATGAACTAAGATTAACTATGTTGGGACAAACCCGAAATCAAAGTAAGAATTTACAGCTCAAACATAACAAAACTGGTTCAAAAGGGTTCGTTGCCACTTGCACCATTCACAGTTCCATGATGGAACTACTGATAATAATTTACAACATTAGCTCCATTGATAGTATATCTCTAAATAATGGAACCAGTGTCAGTTTTGATTTGCCACTATCACTTTAGTATTTTTATACGGAATGAAGTAGGACAAACTACTTGAAGTAGGCAACTAATGCTGGTTTCATTCATATAAAATATTAACCACATATTAAGTAATTTTTTGATAGACGTACACCGTCACTTAAACAATAATGAAACAAGTCCTTTATTATGACTGAAAAACACCGAGGTGTATGCTAAACCTGGGATTGAACCCACACTCTTTCATTTGAATCGCAGGGGCTTTACCGACTGGGCTACCATTAAATATTTTTTTACTATTAATAAGATTAACAATTTTGTCATCAACTGTACTTAGCCACTCAGCACCTATATTAACCTCCTTTCCTAAAGGTTTCATAGGAACGCGATGTTTCCTGTCATAAAACCTATAAGTACCTACCTACTACAAACAAACCTAGCCGAGTTTTAGGTCGAACTAATCGGAGTGTTACTAATGCCTAGATGACCTAGATCGTATATCCAGTCTAGCTGCACTAAAACTTTAATGAAATTAATCCTAGGCATATAAATTGATAAACCCATTACTAAATTAAATCGAAAAACTTACTAGACGGTGTTGCACGTGATATTAAATGGAATTATATTTATAAGCACGTTAAATACAAAATGCAGATAACTCACGAATATAACTAAAAATAATCAAGTTCTTAAAACAAACTAAAAATGTACGCGACAAAGTTAATTTTAGTTAAATGTGCAAGTAGAAAGCTGTGCGCATTGTTGCTCACTAGCCATTATCGATAAATATTACATGTCAGAAAAAATATAATTACAGTATCTTAAAATACCTTGTTTAATAATAGTAAAAAAATAATTAAATTCAAAAAAAAAACTTTTAAAATAATTACTATAAGTACTAAATCCCTTTAGGGGTTGTGTTTACAAAAAATCTTTTTAAATACATCTTCACCCTATAACGAATACACTCGCCAAAGTTCATTACGATTAATTTATCGCATAATACGAGCGGTAGTATCACGGTCGACGATATTAGCATAACGTAGCTATCTCAGCAGAAGGTAAATAAAGATTAATGATGAAGGCTATGAATCTTATAAACGTATTCATTCTATTTTGAAAATAAAAGTTTTTATAATACATAAATATTATAAAAAACTGAAAGCTAGTGTGTCGCCAGCAGCGGGCAGCGCGGTAAGAGCCAAGCTACCGGTGGTAGGGACTACAGAGAGAGCAACCTCCTTACAAAACGTGCCGTATCGAGGATCACCGCTCCTTGTATCCGACTATTTATCCAACCATCTAGCAGTAGCCTTAAGACTAGTACTAGCTCTTAAGACTTCATGCTATCAGGCCCTTTTCCGAACCAACTATTAAAATCATCAATGATATGCTGAATAGCTCCCAGCATATGGCGCATGGCGCTTTGTTCTATCTTTATTTTTTGTATAAATAATCGACGTTCTTCTCGAAAAGAGAAGGTATATATGGTAGAAAAATAGTAGGTATATTAGTAATCACGCGAGAAACCACAGCACTCATGCTCACAAAAAAAATACGTGTGTCACTCGGGGATTGCCGCGGTAAAGCTATTGCAGACGCATACGTCTAGTCGCACGCACACAAACACCGTGCCGAAGTCTGCTAAACTGAAACGACGTTAGACGAGTGTCACGTTTTGTTTCCGTTACGGAATTTCTTGATTAGATAGCCGCGCTCAAAGCCCACGATAAACACTATGCGATAGCTTATTGGAACTGCTTGCAGCGGCATCGTGACTAATGCGAACATTTTGAAATAATTAGGTTAAGCCTGTGCTGTTTAGCCACCTGTTAGAGGAGATAAACGATTGTTTACATTAAAATAATAAAAAGTTTAATTGGCTAAGTAGTTACACGTCTTTTATAAGTATTTATAGTACTTTTATAGTAATAATTCAAGATATGTAATTAAATTCACAAACAATTGTATGACTTCACAAATAAATGGAACAGACCAAAGCGTCTGTGGAGTGATATAGGTAATATATATTTTTTTTGATAATGATCGTCGAATCAACTCTCACATAGCGGTCACTTCATTTGTACTATAATGATCGTCGAATCAACTCTCACATAGCGGTCACTTCATTTGTACTATAATGATCGTCGAATCAACTCTCACATAGTGGTCACTTTTATGTACTATAATGATCGTCGAATCAACTCTCACATAGCGGTCACTTCATTTGTACTATAATGATCGTCGAATCAACTCTCACATAGCGGTCACTTCATTTGTACTATAATGATCGTCGAATCAACTCTCACATAGTGGTCACTTTTATGTACTATAATGATCGTCGAATCAACTCTCACATAGCGGTCACTTCATTTGTACTATAATGATCGTCGAATCAACTCTCACATAGTGGTCACTTTATTTGTACTATAATGATCGTCGAATCAACTCTCACATAGCGGTCACTTCATTTGTACTATAATGATCGTCGAATCAACTCTCACATAGTGGTCACTTTATTTGTACTATAATGATCGTCGAATCAACTCTCACATAGCGGTCACTTCATTTGTACTATAATTATCGTCGAATCAACTCTCACATAGCGGTCACTTCATTTGTACTATAATGATCGTCGAATCAACTCTCACATAGCGGTCACTTCATTTGTACTATAATGATCGTCGAATCAACTCTCACATAGCGGTCACTTCATTTGTACTATAATGATCGTCGAATCAACTTTCACATAGCGGTCACTTCATTTGTACTATAATTATCGTCGAATCAACTCTCACATAGCGGTCACTTCATTTGTACTATAATGATCGTCGAATCAACTCTCACATAGCGGTCACTTCATTTGTACTATAATTATCGTCGAATAAACTCTCACATAGTGGTCACTTTTATGTACTATAATGATCGTCGAATCAACTCTCACATAGCGGTCACTTCATTTGTACTATAATGATCGTCGAATCAACTCTCACATAGCGGTCACTTCATTTGTACTATAATGATCGTCGAATCAACTCTCACATAGTGGTCACTTTATTTGTACTATAATGATCGTCGAATCAACTCTCACATAGCGGTCACTTCATTTGTACTATAATGATCGTCAAATCAACTCTCACATAGCGGTCACTTCATTTGTACTATAATGATCGTCGAATCAACTTTCACATAGCGGTCACTTTTATGTACTATAATGATCGTCGAATCAACTCTCACATAGCGGTCACTTCATTTGTACTATAATGATCGTCGAATCAACTCTCACATAGCGGTCACTTCATTTGTACTATAATTATCGTCGAATAAACTCTCACATAGTGGTCACTTTTATGTACTATAATGATCGTCGAATCAACTCTCACATAGCGGTCACTTCATTTGTACTATAATGATCGTCGAATCAACTCTCACATAGCGGTCACTTCATTTGTACTATAATGATCGTCGAATCAACTTTCACATAGCGGTCACTTCATTTGTACTATAATGATCGTCGAATCAACTCTCACATAGTGGTCACTTTTATGTACTATAATGATCGTCGAATCAACTCTCACATAGCGGTCACTTCATTTGTACTATAATGATCGTCGAATCAACTCTCACATAGTGGTCACTTTATTTGTACTATAATGATCGTCGAATCAACTCTCACATAGCGGTCACTTCATTTGTACTATAATGATCGTCGAATCAACTCTCACATAGTGGTCACTTTTATGTACTATAATGATCGTCGAATCAACTCTCACATAGCGGTCACTTCATTTGTACTATAATGATCGTCGAATCAACTCTCACCTAGTGGTCACTTTATTTGTACTATAATGATCGTCGAATCAACTCTCACATAGCGGTCACTTCATTTGTACTATAATGATCGTCGAATCAACTTTCACATAGCGGTCACTTCATTTGTACTATAATGATCGTCGAATCAACTCTCACATAGTGGTCACTTTATTTGTACTATAATGATCGTCGAATCAACTCTCACATAGCGGTCACTTCATTTGTACTATAATGATCGTCGAATCAACTCTCACATAGTGGTCACTTTATTTGTACTATAATGATCGTCGAATCAACTCTCACATAGCGGTCACTTCATTTGTACTATAATGATCGTCGAATCAACTCTCACATAGTGGTCACTTTTATGTACTATAATGATCGCCGAATCAACTCTCACATAGCGGTCACTTCATTTGTACTATAATGATCGTCGAATCAACTCTCACATAGTGGTCACTTTATTTGTACTATAATGATCGTCGAATCAACTCTCACATAGCGGTCACTTCATTTGTACTATAATGATCGTCGAATCAACTCTCACATAGTGGTCACTTTATTTGTACTATAATGATCGTCGAATCAACTCTCACATAGCGGTCACTTCATTTGTACTATAATTATTTAGTTAACTTACTCGTAGTTTGCAAATGTATCATGTTTGATATTTACGTAGTTCTGCGGTATACTTCTTACTCGTATTACTGTAATGGTTTCATTTGTGGTTGCAATAATAAGTTATGTGCAAGCAAATAATGAATAGCAATCTATAGCGTGTCGCCGCTGGGCTGACTCATCTACAGTTATAATAATATATCAGTTAAATAATAAGCTATTTAGATAATATGTTTACTATATATATACGAGCTATTTACAAAAAATCATCTTTTTATTTGAACGTAAACATTTATACAAAATACGTACTTATGTATTTATTTATAATGTCAATTCTTCAGAATCGAAAAAACCCACCACGAACTGAGGTAAAACGAGCTTAGCATTATCGGTCTTATTAATAAACGCGTCTTAACTTTAAACGTCTTTTGTCTTGTTTTGACGCGTGACTTTCTCAATAGCTTAAAACAAGAGACGAGACGTTTAATGTTAAGACGCGTGTATTAATAAGACCGTATGTGATTTGACACTATGACACAGACACCTCAAAATATTGTCAATGTCATTCCAAACTTATTTTTTATCTTATTAGTAATGACACTGTAAGATTTGTTTTTTTGTCGCAGTGTAAAATTTAAGCTGATTTAAGTTAGGAATTTATATATTTCTATATTATATAGTTATGCTGAGTTGAAGCCGTTTTGTGACAAGAAACTGAGATATTAATTATATCTCTAGTCTATCTGTCTGTCAGTACAAATAGTTTTTTGGTACAAATAAATTACTTCCTTTCTTTAAAAAAACGTAAAAATCTTAGTCTAATAAGATTTGTTAAAAAAAATATTGCAAACTACGGCAGGTAACCTACACTGTTCATAATAACAAACTAAAGCAAATGTCAGCCTGAATTCAAGCAGATACGTTTCGCTCGCCGGTCGACATCTTTCCTCAAGTCTTTGTAAGTATAATCCTTCGATATGTCTAGTACCTACTGTATATTCGTAGTAGATTCCAAAAGCTCCTCAGATTCCCCTCACGTTCGATGCGGAGGCGAGGCAGCCTTTGTCTTTGATAACGTGACACCCCAGCTGCTATGCTATATAAGTACTACCTCACAGTCTAGGTTCGAGTAACTAACGCTATTTGTGGCCTGGCTTTTGATAATCTAGACGCAGGATTCTACAGGTTGTGTTTAGAGGTAATCTGAGTTTTGTTCGAATATGCGTATGAATGAGTTTTGACAATCGTCAAGTACTTTTTGCAAGTCGGTAGTAAAGAGGATCTAAGACAAAATTAAATAGTCAAATAAAAAAAACTTATATAACAGATATTTCGTTTTTTTATGTGGCAAGTGCCTTTATTTTAACAAATTGACCAACTACGGCAACAAAAACTTATAGCAGATACATTACCTATAGACCATTTAAGATATATTTATATTATTTTATTTATTTATCTATCATATTTCGTTATTTTATGTATATTATAATTATAAGTATTCTTGTATGTTGTGTTCACTATTATTTTTATTTATAATTTTTCTTATCTGTTACGCTAAATTTCATTGATGCATTCCATTCCCATAAAGGTTGTCAAGAAGAGGTTGCTTTTTAGCGATAAGATCGCTTGTTGTTCTATGTTATTTGTCTTTTCTTCTTTGTTTTGTTGTAATTTTGTGGTGACAATAAATAATTATTGTATTGTATAAAATTAATAAAACCAAGTGGAATAATAAAGAAAAATGAATTTTAAAAGTGTTTTCAAAGAAGTCATACTCTCTTCAGGTAACTTATATAAAAGCTGCAGGAAACAGATCGTCGGTAGAACTACGTGCCCAGAATGCGACATCAAGAGACCTCCGAAGGTTTTTGAAAGTTTTAAATCGATCTATGAAGTTACGCTGGCGTTGTCTAGAACAAGACAAATTGACTTATTATTGTTTTCTACCTTCAACACGTAGAAGCCAGGCTGAAGTTAAAATACTATTTACTTCTCGGGTTTAAAACAGAATTCAATCATTTATTTAAAAAGAAATACAGAATATTTTGTCAATAAACAAATAAAAATATGAAAATAATTAATGTCCGTATGACAAAGTCCCAAGAACGCTGGCAGCATTCCCGCGTTGAATTGCCACAGAAATCTTTTGAGCAAGGAATGAGCCAGCTCTCTTGTCACCAGTGGCATTGATAAGTTTCGGAATAAATTTAATTATATATATTTTTTGTCAAGGTAATATTCTAGTAAAAATGTCTAGTGGTTGTCGAAAAACGTATTTATTCCGAAACTTATCTATGATACTGGGGACAAGAGAGCTTACTCATTCCTTGCTCAAAAGAACTAATGGGTTCCTTAGCATCCGTGTAGACGTATCTGTGGCATCGTAGCTCTCTAACGGCTAAAAGGATTTGTTTTTTTTTTTTGTTTGTTAGCCGAATTAGTATAGAGTGTTCTTAGCTATGTTTGATGAAAATCGGTCTAGCCGATAACCCTATATGAATCAATAATAGTAGTCAAGTCTTACTACGATATACTGCGTTCTCAATAAAGATTGTAAATTTGTTAATATTTATCCAAAGTATAGAAAAAAAAATGCATTAAATTAACATATAACTGTATGTAAATAAAAACATTCTTTGATAAATTCATGTTTCTCGTGATATTTATGTACTGAGTCAACGTTATATAAGGTTCCTGACGTATATTTAAATTCATGTCAAAAGTGTGAGAAAGCTCCAAAGAATTCTGCGCTTGCATTTTATTGTCCTGTATTTATGAAAGGAAAATGTGTTCTGAGTTTGTGATTATTGACGTAGAAATTTAGCTACGTAGTTTTATTATACAAGATTAGTTAGGGGTGTATAAAGCTGAAAGGGAACCGCTGTACTCATTATAACAAACAAATTTTAGTATGAGACCAACCATGGTAGGGGAATTTGGGATTTTTTTATTTTTTATCCAACACAGCATTTGACCACAAGCTCGCACGAGCTGTGTACTCAACGACAATGTGGCCCTAGATGAAGCATGCCTAATTTGAAATACACTGACTCTCAAGGAAGGCTGTCGATACCTGTCTTCTATTACATTAAAAATAATATTTAGAAAACTAACGCGTGTTTGATTCATATTGTTTAAGAAGACGGATTTTCACTTGTACCTGATTGTTGTAAAGGTCCAACTATAGCTTCGTTCACATTCGGTGAACATCATCAGGGATGAAATGAGTCTTTCGTGTCCACAACGATGACACGTCTCGCACTCTACAATTAGGTACGCGTCTTCTTAAACATTTTTTGAAATATATTATTTATATATATTTGAGGTTATATTTAATGTTTAGTTTTCTTTGTAGTGTTATACTGCTTATTGGTTCCAAAAAATTTTTATCCTGTTCTATAAAACCACGGAACTAAACAACTTCCACTGTCCCACTGTCAATACTTTGTATATATTTATATATCAAACCTCTAAACAGATTTTGTTAACATTTTATTGGACCACTCGAAAAGAAAAACTTTAGTAACAAAGAAAAACAAAATTGTCGGTCCAACCGTCTTTGAGAAATCATACATAAAAAAACCTTATTTTTTCGACAAGTCTAAGCATCCTCTTGCTCGGTCAATTCATTATTCTCATTCGTCATTTTTCTCAACATCATTGTAATATATTCACTATAAATAGAACAAATTAGCAAGATTTATCATAAACCACAGATCGGGGGTCCTATCTTTAAAACGTTCGAATTAATACAAGATTCACGTGCGAAAGAATTCAGCGTACGTAGATACTGTATTGTTTGTAAGTGTATGAATTTACAAGATTGACTTTATTGTCGAAGCTGCGGGAATGATTCGAATATCGTTCGTAAGTGACTTCATGACGAAATCATTCGAACGTGTCAAAAATAGAGCCCCTGTATTCAAACGCTATTTTCATATCAATATTTCACACAACTCAGGCGTCTCGTAAAATAAAATCTATCGCAAGGAAAATAATAAATTGTTCACAAATTGAATCGGGACACTAACTTATTTAGGAATTGATTTCTTCTGAATGTAGGTCACAAACTCACGAACGGTGACAAAATATGTTAAAGCATATCTTATATCAGTTTCAATGGAATTTCTATGTGATTTTTTTTATCCTCCATAGCTAGGCATATGGCCACAAGTTCGCACGACCACGTAAGTCAGCGATACTGTAGCCCTAGATGGAGCATGCCTAGTCTGGAATACACTGGCTCTCAAAGGAAGGCTGCCGGAACACACAGTAAGGTGCTTGGCGACAGTTTTTTCGACTTGATGGTAATAGCTAGCCAGGCGAGCGATAGGAAAATCCTTACCACCATGTTATGGTTTCCTCACAATGTTTTCCTTCACCGGTAGCTCAGGCTCTTTTTAGTGGGATCAAACCTCGTACCCTTTGGTCGGCAATCGACCACACTAACCACTCGACCATCACCGCTACAAAAACATGTCAGTTGATTTAATATCGATTTGAAGCGCCTGGCGTGACTAATACTGGAAACAAAACATTGACATTATCCCATAACTATTTTTATTTCAATTTCATTTATTAATGCATAACATGGGTATGTACATACAAGTACAATACAATATATCTTTATTGCACACCAAGAAAAATATATACAGCAAATATATTATAAACAAAACATTGGTAGTACATTGGGCGGCCTTATCGCCTAAAGCGATTTCTTCCAGGCAACCTTTGGATGGATCGGACTAACTGCAAATAGTAACGTCGGTGGTGTACCAATAAAAAAAGGAAAAAAAAAGATGGTACAAATACTGTACCATAAAAAAAAACAGAAAATACATACATACATATATATATATATATATATATATATATATATTTAGTAATATTAAGCACATACAACAGCTACATACGTCATACTCGTAATAATAATAATACCACACAAGATGTTCCACTTAATTAAGAGAAAGATAATGAATGTTCAGCAAGTTTTTGAATATAAAAAGGGATTTAGCCTGTCTGATTGACAAAGGCAGCGCGTTCCACATGCACGAAAGAAAGAGTTCGTTGAGGTAGAAGTAGGCAGCACAAGACGAAGGTCACGTGATGGCCGCAAAGAAATAGAGTGGGAAGCTGTTAAAAAAACAAAATTGTCTTTTAAGTAAGTAGATCGAACAATAACATAATAACTCCACATTTAGCCTTTCAGCGTGCATTGCATCTTTTATAATATAAAAATTATATAAAATATAATGAAAATAATATAATCATTGAATGTGTTGCTAAGCGTATATCTCGAGAGCAGCTGAACCTATTTTGCTTATTGTTTTTTTTATAATATTCCATGAAGTACGATGACGGTTATTACAGATAGTTTTTTTAACTTCCCTGAAAAGGGTTAAATACAACACTTATCTATACTCCCATACAATCGATTCGTAATAATACGTAAAGTCAATTCGAACATAAATACCATATCATAAAGTTTAAGGCGACGGGTATAGACAAACGCAATTGAGAATTGAGCCACGGAATAAATAATAGTATGTACTGATACTTACCTATGCCATGCCATCTGTTAGATTCTGGGCGAAACAGATGAGCGGGCATTGGCCTGCCGTCTATAATTTTGTCAACTGTATAGATAGATGGTGTCTTATGCACAGTTTGGATATTGACATAGAGTAATGTAAGTTCAGAGAAATAACATCGTACTTTTCTGAAAGTTAGGTCAAAGATTACTATTGTACAGAAGGTGAAGTATCTAGTAATTACTCAATTCAAATATAATTTTACTCATTATCGAATAATAATAACTCGATTTCATTAAACTTTTATAAAAATGATTTCTTGTACCTCGTAAAAACATAAAAAAAAATTGAGAAAATTTCGTAGAAACTATCGTTCGAGTTCGTTCGTTGAATATCGTGCGAGTTGTACCCTTCAAAATTCCGCCATCGTGAGCAGTTGGCAGCTCATATCATTGATGACATTATTTATCAACAACGAGGTTCGCTGGGTTAGGTAAAAATTACTTAAAAAATTGTAGATAATTGATGGAGTCAGGCGTTACTTTGCGGAAATCCATTTATAACAAGTTGGTATATACAAAATATTTAGTGTTTTTCCGCCTCGTCTTGATGTCAGCGTGAGAAATCGAAAAATATTTCTGTTTTTATGGTGTGGTTCCTCCTCACCACCGCCACACCTCACCTTATTATTTCTCTTTCTCTCAGTATCCGACTTCCTCGACACGTGTTTCGCCTTAGCACAAGGCATCCTCAGGAGATGTTGACTCTTCTTCTTTCGAGCGAGCGCTTGAAGAGTCAACATCTCCTGAGGATGCCTTGTGCAAAGGCGAAACACGTGTCGAGGAAGTCGGATACTGAGAAAAAGGCAACCAATTTTGATAAAATTAAGAATACATTTGTTTAAACTTAAACTTCATAAGTAAAAATAAACGATGACCTTACTATAATGACTAAGAATCATCATAAAGTCATTATCCACCCGTAACCATTCATTAGGCTATCATTGATTTAATATTCATACCTTGACCTCCGCGCCCTAGTAATAATCACTATAAATACCTTATATACCTATATTATGTATACATATATATATATATACCATTAATGATTACCCTTATCTTTGTTACAGGTAACACGCCACATTATTGTACGACTATTTGAACATTGGTGATTACTTTATTTCTTTGTTGTATGCAACTCATTATGCCGTAGAAGATCTTGATAAAACACTGAAAAGAGTACATTACATCTATAGATAATTCACCAAGATATACTGGAAGAAGATAAACAAACGGGAGTCTATGCGTCAAGGTCACACACTCACACACAAGGTCACAAGTAGTGGGTCCATGCGGGGTATGGAGTGAGGTGCGGGCGCGGGGCACACCCGCCCGCTACTTTCTGTACTGCACTGCACTTGATGGAGAAATTGTAACGAATAAACTCAAAAACTACTGACGGATTTCAAAAATTCTTTCAGCGTTAGAACGTTATGTTATCAGTGATTAACATATGCTATACAAAATTAGAGATCCGCGGGTAATTCCGCGGAGCATAACTAGTAACGTATAAAAAAGCCAGTTCTGATTCCCTGATATTTGCTAAGAATCAACCAAAAGACATGAAATTTTAAATACACTCGTATTCGGCCAGCGTGGTAGATTATGGCCAACACCTCCTTCATAGGGAAAACCCGTGCCCAGCTCAGGACGTTAGTGGTTGGTTCGCTCCCGTACTCTGACTGGTTAAATCGATATTATATAAGAGAGTAAATCCTGACTAAATGGTATTTGTTAGGAATTAACGCAAAGCTTCAACCACTGAATTTATGGACATAAGAGTGTACAGGGGCATTAAAAACAGCTTTTTTTTAATTCAACTACTAGGGGATCAAATAAGGGTTCATAGTTTTAATATTCTTTATTTTTCATTTTGTGTAACGGGCAACGCCGCGACTGATAGTTTAATTAGTAACTACGTAAAATATATTACCTATTGAACTGTCTGACTTGCCGCTGGTCCCGGGTTCGATGCCCGGACAGGTCAAACATTTGTGTGCATGAACATATCTGTTTGACCTGTGTCTGGGTGTTTATTATATATATAAGTATGTATTTATGTATATAAGTATGTATATCAGTCATCAGGTTACCTTAGGACAGGTTTTGCCTAGTTTGGGACTTGAAGACCTTTGTGTGGATCATTTGATGTTTTTCAATATTAAAAAATATAACTACTAAATATTATATTATAGCTTCAAAAATTATTGAAAAAACAAATTGCCAAGCCACCAACAACTGCAAACCAGCTGTTTATCAAGAAATATTGGGAAATTATTCTAAAAAAATTCAAAATCTAACTGGAAAAGATACCGTAGCAGTATTAATTACGAAATATGAAAACTCTCTGTACTATAATCCTAAAAATTACATAAAAATTTTGAATAACATTGTAAATAGTCCCGAGCGGAAATTTAAAGTTATAATCACTGGCCTGCGATACAATTACACACATGACAAAGAGATATACAAT
The DNA here is from genome assembly GCA_947049295.1 of Ligdia adustata. Lineage (NCBI taxonomy): Eukaryota > Metazoa > Arthropoda > Insecta > Lepidoptera > Geometridae > Ligdia > Ligdia adustata. The sequence continues at coordinate 11,699,500 of OX346234.1, forward strand.
ATTAACAGTGAAATAGCTAATATAGCAAAAAATAACGAAAATGTCAAATATCTCGACCCGAATGTGCGACACGAAAATATTAATTCCATTAGTAAAACAAATGTATTTCTAGGTTATACAATAGATAATACAATTAGCCATAATGCGCACATCGATAAAATTTGCAAGAAAATGGCAAGTGGTAATTATGCTTTATTTAAACTTAAGCCATTACTAGATAAAAAGTCGCTCATCTCTGTCTATTATGCCTACGTGCATTCTATTATAAGATACGCTATTACTGTTTGGGGAAATGCTAAAGATATCATAAAAGTCTTAAAATGTCAAAAACAGTCTATAAGAACAATTAACGGTTTGAAAAAACGTAGTCCTGCGAGAAAACACTTTAAAAAAGATAAAATAATGACAGTTATATCACTTTATATTTATAGTTGTTTATTAGAAGTACACGAGGATAGGGAAATACCGGAAAAAAGAATTTCACGCAATAATAAAAAAGGGCGAATCCTACCAATAAATAGATTAGCTAAATGTAAGAAGCAGGGGCTTTATACTAAAATACTGATGTACAATAAATTACCTAATAGTGTAATGGATCTCAATTTTATTACATTCAAACAAAAATTGAAGTATTTTTTTGAAAGCAATCCTTTTTATAAACTCAGCGAATATATGTCAATGCAGCTTGTAGAATCATCGTTCTTGTGTAACAAACAACCATTATAAAATATTAATAATAACTAAACAAAGCAATTTTAATGTAAATATTTGTCATGAGAACTATTAAACTAAGAACTAATATTAAGTAATCGTATATAAATGAGATTTGTAAGTTAAATTTTTTAAGTAATTATTCATTCAAATGTAATAAGACTTGCCTGTAACGAACGTTATTTAAAGGTCAATAAATATTACTTTACTTTACTTTACTTTAAAAATTACAATACTCTGAAGAACTTTGTAATGGAAAATGTTGTAGCATGCGTAGACAGCAAATTTAATAATTCTTCAACACTGCGTTTCATTAGGTGCCAATACAACACAACAAATAAGGAGAATTCAAATTTTCAAATTACACAAACACCGATTCTAGAACGATAATTCTTCATGCAAATGTTCGTAGTATACACAAAAAGTACTTAGAGATTGAAAGCTTAGCAAATGAGCAAGGATGTGATGTGTAATGCTTGACAGAGACCTGGGGAAAAGATCATCAGATGCAGGCGATGAATGTCGAGAACTACACTCTGGCGACTTTTTTTAACAGAATATTTTTTGAACATGGCGGGACCGCGATATATGTTAAAAAAGGTTTAAATTTTAAAATTAGAAACGATTTGAATAAAATGACATTTGAAACAAATTTTGAATTAGCAGCTATAGAGTTAAGGTTGTCAAAAATAGTAAGTATGGCTCTTTACCGTCCAGAATATGATATAAATTTATTTTTTGAATTATTGACAAAACTGTTAAATAAACTTTGCAAAGAAAAGAAACAAATTATTATAGCAGGTGATTTCAATTTAAATGTATTAAAAGTAGATAAAAATATTAAGAAACTTGACGGCATACTAAAGAAATTTGATTGTAAATGGTTGTTAAATGAACCTACTAGAACTGAGAGAAATAAAAGGAACCAAACCAGTTCCACATGCATTGATAACTTTATTGTAAATTTTAGTGGTTGTAGAGGATCAGTTTTAGGATGTAAGCTGTCAGACCATAATGTAATTAAATTAGAATTGTTCAGTACCAAAAATGTTAATAGTAAAAATACAGCCTATATAGCTCGAAATTTACCTTAATTATTTTAACTATTTGTTTAACAAAAATTATATGTCAATAAAAACAGAAATACTAATGACTAGTGACGCGAACGCAAGAACGAGGATTTTACACGATGATTTGATGTACTACTATAACATAGCTTTTCCAAAATTGAAAAAACAAGTAATAAATGTTCAGAAAAAATGGTCGACTTTAGGTATAGAAACTAGTAAGAAAAATTTAGCCAAAATGGAAATCCTTCAAGAGGTACAAGAAAATTAAACATTAAAAGGTATAGAAAAATATTACGTAAAACAATGGTCGTAGCAAAAAAAATACAGCATAGAGATAGAATTAAAAATTCAAAAAATAAAATTAAAGAATCTTGGAAAATTATAAACGAACAGTCAGGTCAAAATACGCGACGCAATACAAGTAATAGAATAAAATCAGTAAAAAACGAAAGCGGAGCAAGTATTTTTTTTAGATTCTGTAATTTAAAAAAATTGCTACTCTATTTAATAATTTTTTTCGCAACATAGCTCATACGTTAACTTGTAATCTAGAAATTGACGCGGATGATTGCAAAAAGTATTTAGATTACTGTAGTAAACCGTTGACATCTATTTCATTCGGACCAGTAGATTATACTGAGCTCAAAAAGGTAGTAGTTAACATGAAGCAAAAACCTACGTTAGATATTTATGATATGAGTACTAAGACTTTACGGAACCTAATAATAAATAACGATAATTTATTTGAATTAATATTAATTGTCTTAAACTCATGTTTAACTGACGGAATATTTCCCGACGTTTTGAAACCGGGTAGGGTAATCCCACTTTTTAAAAAAGGGGATATAGAGGATATTAGTAATTATAGACCCGTTTGCATTTTGCCAATTTTATCAAAAGTTTTAGAAGCTATTATTAAATCAAGAATCGTTAAATACTTTGAAGAAAATAATTTATTTACAATGTCACAGTTTGGATTCAGAAAAGGCCGCTCAACAGAAATGGCTATAAGAAAAGTAGTATATTACATTCTAGAATACTTAGATACGTCAAATAAATGTGCAAGTATCTTTTATGATCTTTCAAAAGCTTTTGATTGTTTGAGGCACGATATATTGATTTTAAAAATACAATATTACGGATTTAAAGGTCATGAATTAAATATGATGATAACTTACTTACAGAACCGTAGTCAAATTGTCTCGATTAATGAACAAATTTCTACAGAAGGTAGGATGTCAATTGGAGTACCACAGGGCTCTATTTTAGGCCCAGTCTTATTTTTGATATATATTAATGATATTACCAATGCATTGCCAAGTTGGGCTCACATAAATTTATTTGCAGATGACACACATGTAGATATCAGAGACAAATGTATACATAATTTAGAAAATAAAGTTAGTATTGTTATGGAATTGTTAAAGGAATGGTTTGATGCAAATGGAATTGTTCTTAACTCTGATAAAACCATCTCTATGCAGTATCAGTCAAAGTTAGGTATTTTCGGGAATTCCATTAGTAAAACAAATGTATTTCTTGGTTATACAATAGATAATACAATTAGCCATAATGCGCACATCGATAAAATTTGCAAGAAAATGGCAAGTGGTAATTATGCTTTATTTAAACTTAAGCCATTACTAGATAAAAAGTCGCTCATCTCTGTCTATTATGCCTACGTGCATTCTATTATAAGATACGCTATTACTGTTTGGGGAAATGCTAAAGATATCATAAAAGTCTTAAAATGTCAAAAACAGTCTATAAGAACAATTAACGGTTTGAAAAAACGTAGTCCTGCGAGAAAACACTTTAAAAAAGATAAAATAATGACAGTTATATCACTTTATATTTATAGTTGTTTATTAGAAGTACACGAGGATAGGGAAATACCGGAAAAAAGAATTTCACGCAATAATAAAAAAGGGCGAATCCTACCAATAAATAGATTAGCTAAATGTAAGAAGCAGGGGCTTTATACCAAAATACTGATGTATAATAAATTACCTAATAGTGTAATGGATCTCAATTTTATTACATTCAAACAAAAATTGAAGTATTTTTTTGAAAGCAATCCTTTTTATAAACTCAGCGGATATATGTCAATGCAGCTTGTAGAATTATCGTTCTTGTGTAACGAACAACCATAATAAAATATCATTTATAACTAAACAAAGCAATCATAATGTAAATATTTGTCAAGAGAACTGTTAAACTAGGAACTAATATTAAGTAATCGTATATGAATGAGATTTGTAAGTTAAATTTTTTAAGTAATTATTAATTCAAATGTAATAAGACTTGCCTGTAACGAACGTTATTTAAAGGTCAATAAATATTACTTTACTTTACTTTACTTTACTATATTATATTAGCCCGGAGTTGAATATTGACTTACAGTTGGTTAGTATGGAGTGCTCAAAACTTTGACAAACCTCACTCAATAGTGCCGATATCTGTAGAACAATATCCTGCAAGTGGTCGACCAAGACAAAGCTCGAGAAATACCCGAACAGCTTCCGAATACCGACTCGGTCCTTTCTTGCAGACAGCGCCGGTTGTAGCGGTTCTGAAACGGGGGCAAAAATGTTAAACGTTTTTAAGGGAACACAAAACATGAGACTCGAACATTTTATTAATAGTAATAATATTGACTGAACCTTGAAGATGAAAAAGATTAGGGCTATAATAGTAGTATCCCGCGGAATCACTTGTTAGGATACACTAGTTTATATTGTTACAGTTTTTTTAAAATTTATTATTTTCAGACAAAAAACGAAAAAGACGTTATACGAGCCGCGAGGTCTACAACTTCTACACACAAAACAAAAAATAAAACTTATTATTTTAGGTGCTATATAAGTGAAAAGAAAACCTGTTTAAATCATTACTTAAATATTCACATGAACACCTAAGTTAGCAGTGATAAATAATGTTATGAAGAAAAATCTGTCGCCACACAACTAATGAACTTTAAAACTTTAACGCTATTTTTATTTATCCTGTTGGTGTATTAATGTCGAGCAAATGTCGTTGTAGTACGGGAGCCCGCCTTAAATATTAATGTCGAGCAAATGTCGTTGTAGTACGGGAGCCCGCCTTAAATATTAATGTCGAGCAAATGTCGTTGTAGTACGGGAGCCCGCCTTAAATATTAATGTCGAGCAAATGTCGTTGTAGTACGGGAGCCCGCCTTAAATATTAATGTCGAGCAAATGTCATTGTAGTGCGGGAGCCCGCCTTAAATATTAATGTCGAGCAAATGTCGTTGTAGTACGGGAGCCCGCCTTAAATATTAATGTCGAGCAAATGTCGTTGTAGTACGGGAGCCCGCCTTAAATATTAATGTCGAGCAAATGTCGTTGTAGTGCGGGAGCCCGCCTTAAATATTAATGTCGAGCAAATGTCGTTGTAGTACGGGAGCCCGCCTTAAATATTAATGTCGAGCAAATGTCGTTGTAGTACGGGAGCCCGCCTTAAATATTAATGTCGAGCAAATGTCGTTGTAGTACGGGAGCCCGCCTTAAATATTAATGTCGAGCAAAATATGTCGTTGTAGTGTGGGAGCCCGCCTTAAATATTAATTCATTCTGCGATAATAGTTAAAGTTTAAACTGTCTTCGAGTAAGCTGCCATCAAGGTTCGTAAGGTATCTTTTAAAAATAACTCTTTCAGAAGGATCACTGAAGTGTATACCTACTTACTAATATAAATTGTCAAAGGATAGCATACGAGTATGCGAACGAAGTCGCAGGTACAGCTAGTCATTAATGAGATAAGAGATTAGTTTGGTCCACCCGTCTTTAAACGTTCTGGATTTTCCCTCAGTTAGAAAAAGTATTTAGTGTTTCCTCTTCCCTGGTTCTCAGAGGATAATTAATTTACCTTTGTGTTTAAACGCTGAACGATGGAGACAAGGATCTCACAAAGCCATCAGTTGCAGCTCTCTCTTCTTCTGTCTGTTTGTTGGTAAAGTTTTATATATTGCTAGCTTTTGCACGCGGCTTCACCAGCGACTGACTTTGTGAAAATAAGTAAAATTGGTTATACCCATGATACTAAATCACGAGAAAAGATCTTATTCTCTATTTCGTGGTGACAGCCATCATGGATTCATCATAGTTTATATAAATTATTCTACTAGTCAAGCCCTTTCATTTGATGCTGATTCGAAAAAATATGTAATTTTTATTATAATTTATAAATTACAAATCGTAAAATCCGTTCCGATGCTACGACACACACACAAAAAACAAAAAAAAAACTTAATAATAATTCCAAATAAGCAATACCCAATACTTAAGTTAATTATCGGGTATTGCTTTTGTACAAATAGTTTATAACTTTGTAAAGTTTTACTTAAAATTTTATCATGTTTTATAAGTTTGTGCATAAAAAAAACTTATAACAAAAACAACTATACTTAATTAAGTTAGACTTGTTAAAGTAATATAAAAATATCACTCCATCGTTTTTGCGTCGGGGATTCAAAAATCCAGTTGATCCGTCTATCAGTTTTTAAGAAAAGGACAAACAAACCAAAAATTACACTTTTGCATATATATGTGTGTAGATTGAAGTAAGCAGAGGTAGGTAGGTAGCGTTCGTGTTTGCTTTTTGAACAAGAAAAGGGAATCGTAGCGGAAACTTCGTCAAAGTACAACTTTAAGAAATATTTATTACTCGCGAAGTTATGTCTTCGAAGAGTTGTATCGTTAAAAGAGAAATATTTGAATTTCTTTACAGTACTTATTCAGTATTCTGGAAACGAAGTTATTTTATGCTCTCACCTTTTTTTTTACTTTATGCCAACGATAGTTATTTTACGAATTTCTAATGATTTCGGGCCTGAGGTGGTCCTACCAAAGTGGTTCACTCTTCACACTTAAGCCTTCAGTTGATTTAGAAAATTGTATAAAGCCTTAAAGTTCTAACGTCATCTGTCTTCCTTCTTCATAAAATTGGCATTAATTTCGACACGATTTGTGTTTAACTTACTTATAGGAAGAAGTTTTTCAGGTTACAGGTTAGCAACCTGAAAGAAACTGAAAAAGATATATAGATAATTTTTTTAAATATTAATTATTCAATTTTTTTTTCAGATATTTATAAATATAATATTGATAGGACGAGTGTTGTTGATCCGAATATTTATTATAATTTCAGCTTGATAACTTTACACGTTCTTAAGAAAAATTATCTTGGCAGACAGGTGGACAGGCAAATAAGTGAACAAATAATGGTTTCTTTTTCCTTTTGAGGGCTCTAAAACAGTCACCGTCCATTGATCAGTTGATGGGGAACTTCCGACATTCCGAACTAATTGGCTGGATCGATACTGATGCAGTTCTAAATATAGGTTTAATAAGAGCATCGCTCGCAGACCCATGGTATTTCCTACAAGTTATAAAACTAAGGTAAAACTAAAAAAAAAAACTAAAAAAAAACAGATTTCTCTCAGTAGAGACTACAGTATCACTTTTTAACTACAGTCGTAAATTTGTAGTATTGCCAGATTTTATTTCGAATTATTATTTGGGTTGGTCAATATTAAGACCAATCAGAAACAGAACAAAAAGAACCAATAGTAACGGTTCCTGGGGTTTTTATTTAAAAAAGTTATCAAAAAAGAAAATGTGTTGTATGGCTCATTCCGTCTCCGAGCATCGTACCGAAACGGTCTCCTCACTTGTTACCTGTATTATATCAACTAATGTATACTTGAAAGTCATTCTATGTGAATAAAAGTGATTAAATTCTTAACTGTGTTTGGATTCAACAAGTCTGTTGAATCCAAACACAGTTAAGAATTGAACTTTGTAAATCTATAACTACATTTTTTCATCAGTATTGGCTCCATTAGTGGTACAAATGGGAATTACTAATTCCCAATAGCTCATTAAAATTCGGACATGTTATTTTTTTTTTTATTTTTAGGTATTTTTGCTATAATTAGGTATTAATTTTTTGCTATTTTAAAAAAACAAGTTTAAAAAACCAGTGATATTCGACTTCCATTTCATCAGGTGGTGATGGAACTTATACAGTAATATCGATTTAAAAAGAACACCTCTCGACCGATCTTAATAAAATTAAAATACACACATTAAAATAACAAAAATAAATAAATAAATAACAAAATTAAATAAATATTAGGGCATAGGCTAAAAGTTAAGACTGGTGACTCCCGCTCCGGTTCGTTCCTGGTGCAGAGGATGGCCATTGCTATTCAACTTGGCAATGCTGCGAATGTTATGGGTACTTTTGCACCAGGAACGGTCAGGGGTGGATTATTAAGAGGTTATTAATTGTGACGTAATTATTTGATTTAATTTATATTATGTGATTTTGTATGTATTATGTTACAAAACTAATTGATATAAATAAATTAAAACTTAAAATAACAACTTCCCCCTGCCGAGCAATCGGGAAACAAACATAAAAAACATACAGACAAATAGAGTACCTCCTCTTTTTTGAAAGTAAGTTGAAAAATTGGTAAGTCTTAAGAATATTACTAATTATATTGTCAATGTAAAAGTTGTCCAGCGCATTGGCACGAACCGCAAACTATTGCAGACCGTCGAGAAAAGGAAAGTTGCGTACCTAGGTCACGTGTTACGACATGTGATATGAGCTTCTCCAACTAATAATGATGGGAAAAATTTAAAGGAAGCGACGCGCTGGACGATGAAAAAAGTCTTGGTTACAAAACATCCGGCAATGGACAGGAATAGCCAGCGTACTAGAAATATTTCGCTTGGAACAAGATCGCAATAGATTCGATGAACTGACGGCCGACCTCCAGTAGTGGAGAGCCACCAGAAGAAGAAGAAAAAGAATATTACATGATAATGATTTGTTGGTTAAGCAGTATGCATGTTTAAAACAACTACTAAATACTTTAAAACACTATTGAAAGAGAATATTACATAATTTAATATTATTTTATTGTTATAAATTTATTTATTACTTAAAAAATAATATTATTCTAGTTAACAGTTGTATTATGTATTGAGTAAATACGCGTAATTGTAGTTAGGTTTACAATAATTTGCAAATTTTATGACTTGTAACTTGTTATATTTTGTGACTTGTAACTTTGGGGTTATTAATTTTTTTAAGCTATTGCATCGCTTTTATAGCGGTTTTTGAGAGCGGCGACCGAATCAGGATATTCCGTAACGAAAATAAACCTAACACCCTCCACTCCTACCGGCACAGCGGCGCGGCGTTGAAAGCCATGCATCGTCTAACGTCGTTTCAGTTCGTTAAACTTCGGCACGGAGTTTGTGTGCGTGCGACTACACGTACGCGTATGCAATAGCTTTACCGCGGCAGTCCCCGAGTGACACACGTATTATTTTTGTATTTGTATTTGTACCCTCCAGGCTAATAAAACTACAATGCAAAGAGCCCGGCCCAAATACAGAAATAGCATCCACTAACATCATCTCCCACACACACGAGAAACACGCAGAAGGATCACTTTTTTAACTATGATTTATTTAGATTAAATTTTTGTAAATTTAATTTAAGTAGTATATTATAATATACCAGGATAAATCTCTTCCGTGTACAATGAGACGTGCATAATATACAATCTTTATTGTTAATATTATAACTAAAATAATGTAATTATGCGAAATAAATTATCTATGGGATGTTTGATAATCACTATGCACAAGGAATGACACACCACGATTATTTCACTTGAAAGTTTATTCGTTCCTTATTAAAAAACAGTTCTCTGCACTTATAGTGTTACTAAGTACAACACAATACTCAGTGAAACGCAGGAAAACTAAGTAAATTAACAAGTAATGTAAGAAAACAAAACAGTAAGTTATCGCCAGTTGGATTACCACTCTGACAGATCGGTGAGCGCTGACAGATGACGGCGGCGCGGGCGCGTTGCAATATGGCGTCAGACGCGGTCTTGCGAAAAGCGCACGGCGATTTATTGTGAGCGTGAGCGAGTTAGTACAAACTGAATAATACACTATACTCGCCACATATCTATCTATCTTGCAAGAAGTCACCGAGTAAACCGACTCATAATAATCCATGAAACATATGATTCGGTAAATGTCATAATAAAAAATGCCACTTAACGGCTAAAGGCGCTTGAAAAAATAGATCAAGAGCGAATCGAACGAACTCGTACTCTAATTTCGTACCATTGCCAATACAACGTGAGTTCAAGTTTTCTATCTGATGTAGTCATTTATATTATTTCATTATTTATTTTTAAACACAACACTTAAAATTCTGTAAATATTTCAGTCGCAAAACGGCTAACTTAAAATATTAAATATTTACTTGAATCTGTTTTAGCTATGGCATAATGTTAAAGCATCGTCTAAGTACACTCCCCCCAATAATAAAATGAGTCGAGTAGCTAAATGTCCCTCTCGCTAAAACGCCACATGTGTATCTGGTGTAACCTAATCTGCGCTTTGCCAATATTAGCGCTCGCGAGTAGGTACATTAAAATTTAGAAAAGCCGCTTCATATATCGCTAGCGGCTTTACTAAATTCACGTATTATTCTATTGCTGAATGTTTTCAAAGATTTATATATATACTATCCGGACCTCGAATCTTTGCAAAAATCGAGCCGATCCAGAAGAGAAGACGAACAAATAAACCAACAAAGATACTTTTGCATTTATGAAATAAAAATTAAATAGTAATAAAAATCCTTGCTTTGTATCCTAGTTAAATACTTCTAGGTAAATAGTTTGAATGAATTCGGTCGGTAAATAAGTACCAGAAGAGAAATTATTATGACAATAAATTTAAGTTTATTACTACAAGAGCCTGCAGTATGTGTGTTTCAACACGCTCTTGACATATTTTTGACATTTCAATGTATTCAAGTTACATTATTACATAACATATTTTATTAACGTGTATTAAAATAGAATAGGCATAGAGAGAGCTACTAACTGGGCGAACGATAGCGCGCGCAAGAGGAGCCCTAACTCAGCAGTGGGTAGGTAAAGGTTGATAATGTTGATCTATTAAAACATTATCAGTCTCGCACAAGTCGTTAAAGAAATATAAAAACTAAAGAATGTCACCCGCGAGTCGAGTCAGCGTGAGATATCGAAAAATATATTTTGTTTTTTTTTGTATGGTTTCTCCTCACCACCTCCACAATAACAAGGTGAGGTGTGGCGGTGGTGAGGAGGAACCAAACCATAAAAACAAAAATATTTTTCTGTTTCTCGCGCTGACAAGAAGACAAAGCGGGACAACACTAAATCTTCTTTATGCGAGTATACATTAAACTATTTATTATAAATGTATTTCCGCAAAGTACTTTTATTTAAATTCAAGGCTTAGTATTTTAATTAAAAAAAAAAACACAAGTACGAGTTACCTTCAGTTCGCGTCTACTTTTATTGTCCGAACTGCCAGGTTGTGGGTTCGCTGCCAAGTTCTCTATTTCCCGATAGCTGTAATCTCGGTCTCTTCAAATCGCAAGTGAATCGGTTTCTTTTAGGCAACCGTGCCACACACTAGCTCTACACAAACTTTTCCATTATTTTTATTTACAAACAAAACATCTGGGTTGTATTTTATAAAAAAAATACTATACCACCATTGAAGAACACTAAAAAAAATTTCTGAAATTGGCTGTCAAAATTAAGCAAATTTAAGACATAAAAACCACAAAGTCGATGTATTTTTTTTATGAAGTTCGAAATAAAACTCAAACATAATACAAAAAGTCACGTTTTCAAAATCGTGAAATGTTTAAGTAATGTTCGTAAAGGTCACGGCTCGGTACATGTATACATACTTGTTTGCCAGTTTTTGCTAATTAATTTTTGGCATTCATTAACTTTGAGTTGCAAAGGCTTCGCGAGTACCAAGTTCCAGCTTGGTTTTCGCAAAACGGTTTGTTGATATTAGGAAATGCTAAGCAAATATACGTGGAAAATAAATTTGAATGAGCGGAAAATTTTGACAAGACTTTCGTAAGAAGTATTTATTTTGTCTATTTTCTATGTATATTTTGTACTCGTATCTTTTATATTATAATAAACTAGCGGTAGGTATATGCTTCGCTATGTATAAACATGCTTGTACTGTCAACACTGGAAAAAGTTTCATTTTGACAGCAAAATCCCCATGAACAAAGTGATCCGCCATTTCTTGAATTCATTTGTTACAAAAAGGGTGATAAATAAAGAACCGATTTTGTGCAAACTTCACATGAACTATCTACAAAGCCTCTAAACATTTGGTTTGTATAGTTGAGCACGTTCTTGAGTTATAAAATTACAAAGAAAAGTGGCATTGATATATATATATATAGATGATGAGTAAGTCCTAACTGACTGACTACTGACTAAAGTGCTAAGCCTAGAAACATGAAATTTGTAGAGTGTATTCATTATAAGGTGTAGGGATCTACTAAGATAGGATTTTTGCAAATTCAACCCCTAAGGGGTCAAATGAGGGTTCAAATCATGACTTCTTCTTTATATTCTATTTGATGACGCTACCCGTCGAAATATAATTTTCGTATTGTTAATAATTAATAAATAATAATAATATGATAATATAATATGGGACAACATCCACACAAAGGTGTTCGGGTCCCAAACTAGGCACAGCCTGTGCTGTGGTAACCTGATCACTGATATACATACTTATATACATAAGAAACACTTAGTCTAACAAACATGTTCATGCACACAAATATTTGCCCTGTCCGGGGATCGAACCCGGGACCAGCGGCGCAGAAGACATGTTGCAAAAGAATCAAACATACTTATATTAATTATATATATATATATATATATATATTGATACCAATAATTAGTTAACACATTAATTTATATTTCTCTACAAAACCCTTGAGTGATATTATGATATGAAATTTAACAGCTCGTTATATATTTCGTTTGGTTGATATTATGGTCTAGAATATTAGTCGTTTACTGTCGGCAATGTTGGTAATTAGGCGTTTTTATAATTAATAAAAAAAATACGTGTGTCTCTCGGGGACTGCCGCGGTAAAGCTATTGCATACACATACGTGTAGTCGCACGCACATAAACACCGTGCCGAAGTCTGCCGAACTGAAACGACGTTAGACGATGCACGGCTTTCAACGCCGCACCGCTGTGCCGGTCGGAGTGGGGGGTGTTAGGTTTATTTTCGTTACTGAATTTCTTGATTCGGTCGCCCCTCTCATAGCCCGCGATAAATGCTATGCTATAGCTAAATAAAATATAAAACCGTCTTCACGATAACATCCTTTTATAATAACAAAGTTTAATCTTCACACTTTCGGTTTTACTTGAATTGAAAGCATCATATGTTGCTTGGGAGAGAGTAGCCATCGATAGTAATAAAAGTATGACCATTTATACGTAGTAAACGCCATTTTACCATTATGGTTTCTTATTTATTATCTATATACTATACAGAAAAGTACCTTAGCTGACCAATTATTTACAATCTCATAATAATAAATTATTTTTCACGTATCATTGCCCTCGTCAAATTACGAATCCTCCAATCACGGGTCGCCGATTCAACCATCTGATTTGATCATGTTGTCAATATTGAGAAAAACGCTAATCTCCGCAACAATTTCCGTTCTATTTCTTTTCAATAAACGGCAAAAACATTCGGAAATTTTACATTAAAAGGGTCTACAAATGAAAAAGGACTTGTTTTATTTTCGGCCAGAACGTTGTACGTCGGCCAAAAAATGCTTAAAATTGTTGTTATTATTGTGTATTAATGAAAAATGCGTCAGTTGCCTCCTTCATTGTGCACCAAAATATCTAAATTCTGTGAATTGTTGTGGAATTATGGCATCCCTGGAAGATTTATGTATCCTAGGTTGACTCCAATGGTAACATTATTAATTGTACCACTTGTCACACATGTCAAAATTGACAGAATAAAAACGCGTAAATGACATGTAAATATTTTGATTCGAAATTAATTTAGTACACTGCGATAAGTTACGTTAATTTGAATTTGGTTGCTAGATTAAAGATTAATAGTCCCTAACGTATTTATGTTATGTGCACTGTCCTGGCCGGAGCTCCATACATTTTTGAAACAATTATTTTGAAACATTTACATAGTTTCGAATGACACTCTGCTTGTAATTATTTTAGAGGAATTTCATTCGGACTTTTTTATAGAACGCAACGTAGAGCGGGAGAGAGATGTATTGAGCCTAAATTTTAACGGTTACATACAAAAAAAATATCGGGTAAGGGTGAGTTAGACTTGCAGAAGAGGGGTTCCGTATATCCAACGTATAGCAAAAAACGACATATATATAGTAAAAGGTTTGGTTAAAGTCATTTAAAGTAACCCTTAAAAGATGAGGTAATGTTACTCGAATACATGTTTAATTTATGTCCAACTTTTTGTAATCCTTTTTGTAATCGGTTTTGTATGAAAATTATGGTTGGTATGAATAGAAAGTACTACTGCTTTAGTCTCATTTTAATACTTAATTTCACGGCGTTTTTTTCCTGTGTGGATCAAAGGTAAACATTGAGAGGGCAAAAGAAGGGAATTTCAAATTTCCCGACCAGAATTTAATTATTTTTACAACTTGCGCGATAAAAGAGTTCACCTGAGCAGTAAAAGTACTAAATATAATACCTACTTAGTGTTAACACTAGTAACAAGCTCAAATTAAAAAATATAGTGAATACCATTTCCAGTTCGGCGGACGCTGATAGAACATTAACAGTTATATCTATGTATAAGTCAAACCGCTGCTGAACCAATTTTGTTAACATTTGAATGGAACCGATTGAAAAATATAGCATTACAAATGAGAAACAAAACATTATTCAATATCAATTCAAAACACAAACAACTCAATTAAGTAAAAACATAATTAAGAAAAGTTTATAAAAATAATGCAGTTTTTAGTACACACTAAACGTTCATAAAAAATTAAATAACCATAACTGAACATTACATCCGACTTCAGGAGAGGGATGTAATGAGACTGAATGTTTTAACGGTATCATAATAACCATAACTGAACATTACATCCGACTTCAGGAGAGGGATGTAATGAGACTGAATGTTTTAACGGTGTCATAATAACCATAACTGAACATTACATCCGACTTCAGGAGAGGGATGTAATGAGACTGAATGTTTTAACGGTGTCATAATAACCATAACTGAACATTACATCCGACTTCAGGAGAGGGATGTAATGAGACTGAATGTTTTAACGGTGTCATAATAACCATAACTGAACATTACATCCGACTTCAGGAGAGGGATGTAATGAGACTGAATGTTTTAACGGTGTCATAATAACCATAACTGAACATTACATCCGACTTCAGGAGAGGGATGTAATGAGACTGAATGTTTTAACGGTGTCATAATAACCATAACTGAACATTACATCCGACTTCAGGAGAGGGATGTAATGAGACTGAATGTTTTAACGGTGTCATAATAACCATAACTGAACATTACATCCGACTTCAGGAGAGGGATGTAATGAGACTGAATGTTTTAACGGTGTCATAATAACCATAACTGAACATTACATCCGACTTCAGGAGAGGGATGTAATGAGACTGAATGTTTTAACGGTGTCATAATAACCATAACTGAACATTACATCCGACTTCAGGAGAGGGATGTAATGAGACTGAATGTTTTAACGGTGTCATAATAACCATAACTGAACATTACATCCGACTTCAGGAGAGGGATGTAATGAGACTGAATGTTTTAACGGTGTCATAATAACCATAACTGAACATTACATCCGACTTCAGGAGAGGGATGTAATGAGACTGAATGTTTTAACGGTGTCATAATAACCATAACTGAACATTACATCCGACTTCAGGAGAGGGATGTAATGAGACTGAATGTTTTAACGGTGTCATAATAACCATAACTGAACATTACATCCGACTTCAGGAGAGGGATGTAATGAGACTGAATGTTTTAACGGTGTCATAGTTTTCGAAACATTAAAATATTTATATAATATAATAGATAATATCTCGCCGTGCGCGTGCACTACAATAATACATTTAGGGTGTTGATGGGGTTGGCCCGGCAGTCTGACTGCAGCACGTCGGGGATGTTCGCCGTGTCGGGAGTTCATTGTTTCTACACCGCAATACGGAAGCGGTGCACATCTCTGAGTCGCAGGGCTCGGGACAGTTCTAACATCATCCTAAGTGCATTTGCAACAAGCAATTCAATAAGAATCTTACATTATAATTTTTATTACATTTTGTTCCTTGATGTTTTATACCTGGCTGACTATCTTGTCACCTTTATTTTTGTAACCACACTACGATTATAATATCGAAATAAATGACATTGTATTGAATTGAATAGCGTGTCTTCAGGCAGCTCGCGTCGCAGTTTGCATTGCAGCTTGCACTCTATCAAGCTAAGCTGTAAGCTATTTGGTATAATGGTTACTATTTGCATAATAGCTCGGAATGAGCCAGATTTAATGCTCGTTATTATAATAAACTAAAGCTCTCAATCTGGAGTACTCTTTTGTTTTTTGACAAACACAGCTAAGAATTTGATCACAAGCTCGAACGATTACAGAAGTCAGCGACACTAAGGTCCTAGATGGAGCATACCTAGTCTGGAATGAACTGGCTCTCAAGGAAGGCTGCTGGAACACACAGTTAGCTGCTTGACGGCAGATACTCTCTGGTGAAAGTTTTGTAATGACAGTTACTGATTTTTTTTAAGAAAGAAATGGACGGCAATCTTTAGGGTTTGTATGTTTCTGAACCATCAAAATGATTTGTCATTTAAAGTTGTGTAATAATCTCAATTTGTTGGTATTTTTAGGGTACCGTACGCAAAGGGTAATTAATAAGGGATTTCCCAATTAGGTGCTCAATAAAAAAAAAGATATTTTTTTGTTTAAGAGTTATTTTTGCACTGGGCACTGCTTTGCTTACCAAATAATTAAAAAAAAAGAATCCACAAAAAAATACTAATGAAAACTTTGAAAATCTCTGCTGTAATTCACATACTTGCAAGTCACCTCAGCAACAACTTAGCTCTACGCTAAGTTACGACGTTTCACTTAACTTGTGAATATTTTGCTTATTTACGACATTTTAGGCTAAAAGCTAAAATTTATATGTTGATAGGTTTATTTTATTTAAGTTTTACAGTTTTGGACACGCGATAAGTTACCTAAAGGGCATTGACAAGGTTTTATAAGGCATTGCATGTTTTGACATATTTCTACAACCAACTACAAAAAATAGAAAAGGTTCGCAATGTGACTGCATTCGTTATCTGATTTGGAAAAAAACTGTATTATTTTAAATTTTAAATTTTATTAAAATTTAATTGCAAAAATAATAGAAATTATCTATTATTTAATATTTTGTTGATGTTTTTTTTTTTATTATTTTTGAGACTGAAGAAATAATTCCTACTTCTCACGCGGTCTCTAAGTGAAAATGTTATATTATATATTATAAATCAGTCGGCGCCTGCTGTACCGCTGTACCGCTGTACCGCTGTACCTATTGGAAGCCGGTATTCCATATTAAAAAATATTTTTTTTAACTATGAATGAATATAGCTTTATTGCAGCAACCCAAATCTATAAAATTGTAGTGCATCGGGCTTATCGCTAAAAAGCCATCTCTTCCAGACCACCTTAGGATGCCTGGAAGAGATCGCTTAGAACTTATACTTTTATTTACTCGTATATAAGAACGACATTACAAATTTCATTTATCTTTATTTTTAAATGTTTTCTAATACTTCGTAAGAGGTTCTTACATTTAAAAATTAAGAAATTTGCGCAGACTCTTAAGAAAATTTAGTGAGACAGAAGGCCGAGCCGACATCTTTCATTAACTGGTAGTAGCTAAGAGGTCAGCTAGAACGAGATAAATAAAAGAAACAAAATTTTAATTTTAAAATCATTTAACGGTCGCATGCATTATATTATTAAATTTTACCACTCATCAATTTATAATAAATATATACAAAATTATATCATAAATATTTATTATCAAAGAATTATTTTGTAGAATAATATGATTTACTCTCTAAGAGTAATATACTCGTAAGTTAGAGAGATAGATGAACAATCGGCATTTTAAATTTCAATGAACCATAGACTCAGTAATACAATAGAGTAACATTAATGTACTTATTACTTGTTCGTGGCATTATCGTGCCAATCGAATAAGTCAATCTAATACCTATCGTATATCTTCTGGGTAACGTTCCTACATTCAAACAAATTGATCCCAAATTCAATCGAATTCAATTCCATTCTCTACTTCATTCCGTCCCGTTCGTTTGTTTGTTCAGTGTTGCCAGCTCTAATTTAAATAATGCAGAAAATTTATACATGAGAAAGATAAGAATAGAATTATAACTTTGTACATGCAAAGTGTGGAGCTATTAATGTAAAACGTTTATTTACTTTATGCTCTCCGAGATACAGGTATCATAAAAATAGGTAATGTAAATCCTGAGTTAGTAATTGCCTCTGAGGCAGCGATGTAAGCTAGAACCAAAATGAGGAAGAAAATTAATAAGAGTTAATATTTTAGAGATTTAATATTGAGCGGTCTTATGGCCTAAATTAAGAAGATATGAGGGCAGAACTGAAGCATTCCAAATACTTCAAATCAATTTTCATAGGCACAGGAAATTGTATAATACATATTTAGATAATTGAAAAGTAATATTTCACTAATAATTTTTCTGATTCATTCACGATTTGTTCTTCCAGAACATTTTGTGCTAAGTAATAATGGTTATTATAGAAAAATATAAACGCGTATCTCTCTCTCATATAAACAGAAGTTCAATACAAATTATTTTTGAAAATGATTAAGATTAAGCATACGGACATTAATTACGACAAAACTTTCAGCTGATACAGCTTACGATAAAACTTTTTCTATTCTTTCGATTTAAAAATAAAACCTCTGGACCGATTGCGATAAAACTCAAATTGGACCACTCGATAAATGTACCCAAACAAACAAAAAACTAAATACAAATCGATCTAGTAATCTCTGATAAATCAGAAAAGTAACAAAAAATATCTTCGATGTATGTACGAGTACCGCCTCCTGTTCGGGAAGTCTGTAAATAAAGTAAATTAGAATATGGCAACTCATTATTCGGTTGAAGAGCGAATGTTTAATGTAGAGGCATTTCATTTGTCGCGTGTCAGGCGCGGCTGAGGAGGAGACGAATCTAATTATGTTTTTAAGGCATTTGAACAACTTTAGTGACAAGATACGAGTCTTTTGTTTTTCTTACAAAAAGGAGAACGTACTCAATTCGACTTTTTTTAATTTGTTATATAATATCTCGGAGATTGAAACGATTATATTTTTTTTCTGTAATTTTGTAAGGGGTATACTTTAGTATTTTTTAAGGTGACGTGAAATGTTGCCTCATATAAAGTTTAACATAAGCGTTGAAGTGGGTTTTACATCAAAGTTGTGTTGGCTCCTGCCAACTTGAAGCCAATATTACTTTTTTTATAATTATTGGCATCTGGATACAAATTGTTAATGCTGTATTATACTTAATCTTGTGTTTTGCCACTTTTTCTAAATTGCGGCTGACTATTTAGTGTGAGCAATATTTTTGCCGTTGAATGTAGCAGTTTTCTTACATCAGTCAGTATTGTATGTGAATATAAATTAATTTTAGTTCACTTGTTGTACTTTTCAACTGTTCTTGACGAAACTTATCATACGGCTTTTACAAGTTTGTATTTTATTTTTATCACGATAATGGAGAAATAAAATTGCTATACGCTGTATTTGACGACTACGAGTATGCGTGCAGTGCTCGGCTGCTCGGCTGTCGTCTGTTACAAATAACGTATTCGTCTTTGAAATCGAATAATCTTCTTCTTATATATAAAAAATATAAAAATCAATTGCTGTTCGTTTGTCTCGCAACACTCAAGAACGGCTGGGCCGATTTAGCTAATTTCGGCCTTTAAATGTTCGTCGTAGTCCAGGGAAGGTTTGAAAGGTGAGATACATAATGAACTGTTAGGCGGTACGAAGTTCGCTTTGTCAGCTAGTCATTACTTAATATAGGTAGTATTTGTTACAATAAAATTGTACTTATGTATGTCTATAAAGCAACAATAATAATGAATATCTACAAAATTGTCGGCATCCACTTACTGGCAACACTCACAGAACGTGTAATATCTAAATCGTCAAAGGCAGGTGATCTCCAAATCCAATACGATGTAATAATTCAATCTCGCAGTGATCTCATTTGTAAAGCAATCCTGTCTCCGAGGTATCTTATTCGCAAATTCGCAAGACTCAAATACCGAGAGCTCTCCGTGGAGGTTGGAAGTACGAAATTGATTCCTACCTACTAGCTATGACTAACTTAACCAAAAGAGATGTTTCAATAATGTATGGAGCTCCGGCCAGGACAGTGTACATGATACTATAAATACGTTAGAGATTATTAATCATTACTCTATCAACCAAATTCAAAATAACGTAAGTAATCGCAGTGTACAGAATTAATTTCGAATCTTAATAATTTCAATTTCAATTCATGAAATTGATAGGACAATATGACCATTAGAGTCAACCTAGGATACAAACATCTTCCAGAGATGCCATAACTCCACTAAAATTCGCAGAAGTTAGATATTTTTGTACAAAACAAAGTAGGCAGTTGCCTACTTCACCAGTTGATGCTAGTTTTAATACTACGTAATATTAACCAAATCTCAAGGCGTCGATTTTGATAGACGTACACCGTCTTGGCCGAAAATTAAACAAGTCCTTTAAGTACATGTTTCATGTAGTCTTCAAGTAATTCTAGACAAAGTATCTTTAGTTTCGTCGACTTTCGTAGTGCGAAAGTTTAAACATACTTACTAGCTAACTCATTATTTCTCCACGTGTAAGCTTCGGCAGAGGTCACTGACCTGTATTAACGCAAGTACGCTAGAATTCAGATTCAAAATGACAATGAATCCATTTGATTTCCGCTATTTTGGCGCTGATGTGTCTGTGTGTCAAGATTTTAGTATGACGTTGTGTATTATTTGTTTTATACATGGTGTTACGAGTATTGTTGTAGTGTCTTGTGCGTCTTATTAAACGTCTTCTTTATTTCTTTCTTTACCAAAGCGGGGGCGTTTCGAAGCAGCAGAAAAATAACTGTCATATCGTAGTTAATATTTTTAGTCCTTTTAACTTAGAGGCATAGACTAAGTAGTTGCTTAATTCTGTAGTAGACGTTACATATTTGAGCTATTTGGAGTCGAGACTTTATGGCCGTGGGGACCGGGAGCTCATCCAATTTTACAAAACTTATCGGAGCGTTTGATCGATGCGAAGCGTGACCGGAATGTATTTATCTGGCACAATGTATAAACATTACCATTTATTACGATGGTTTTGCTAGTTTCTGGGTAAGCTGCCTTCTGTTAATGGCTTGCAGCTTAAGCTTACCTCTAAAACAAATAACCACTTGAGTGGTGTATGGGTGATCCAACAGCTTGTTTGGTATACTTATTAGAGATCGAACGAAAATTCAGTACGAACCTGCATCTTCTGTTTAACACTCTCAGATGCCTTGACCATTAGGCCACTGTCGACGTTCTGTTCAAGGTATCTGAGCGTCTTGCTGCCTCGCGTGAAATTAGGCCACTGTCGACGTTCTGTTCAAGGTATCTGAGCGTCTTGCTGCCTCGCGTGAAATTAGGCCACTGTCGACGTTCTGTTCAAGGTATCTGAGCGTCTTGCTGCCTCGCGTGAAATTAGGCCACTGTCGACGTTCTGTTCAAGGTATCTGAGCGTCTTGCTGCCTCGCGTGAAATTAGGCCACTGTCGACGTTCTGTTCAAGGTATCTGAGCGTCTTGCTGCCTCGCGTGAAATTAGGCCACTGTCGACGTTCTGTTCAAGGTATCTGAGCGTCTTGCTGCCTCGCGTGAAATTAGGCCACTGTCGACGTTCTGTTCAAGGTATCTGAGCGTCTTGCTGCCTCGCGTGAAATTTTTCGTTAGTTTTTCATAAGTTTACTAGTCTAGGTTACAACTTGTAAAAATAAGCTCATTTATTGTTTATATTTTTTAAGAAATTTTAGATTTATAGAGATCAGGAAATACTCATCTCATTATTTTAGTCTTTCACTTTATATGTAACCAAATCCAATTTTTTTTATTCTTTACAGCTAGGCTTTTAACTACAAGTTTGCAGTACCACGGAAATACTGATCAGCGATACTGTAGCCCTAGATGGAGCATGCCTAGTCTGGAATACGATGGCTCTCAAGGAAGGCTTGAACACACCGTTAGGTACTTGGCGACAGCTTTTATAACTTGAGGGTGGTAGCTAGCCAGGCGAGCGATAGGAAACGCTAGAAAACTACCATGCTATGATTTCCTCACGATGTTTTCCTTCACAGAGCTCAGGCTCTTTTTGCATGTTTCGTGGTAACGAACCTCGTACTTTTTGCACGGCAGTAGACCCCACTAACCACTCTACCATCATCTCTATAAAAATCATAACACTAATATATAATAGATTGTAAGTCACTACAGCAAGTTTAGTGTCCAGGGAGATAAAGGCGCGCGCTCATCAGCGCGGCGGCGGCGTGCGTTCACGGTCCGACGCGCACTGTCCGCCTCAGTACTCGGATTACAACCACAAGACAACCGCTAATGGACTGTCCGTATAACAGCTCCACTGCCACAGAGACAACATACTAAAGCCTCATTTACCATGAACAGGTCGAGTGATATATTTAACAGTTTGCGGTTACATTCCTTATAGAACATACCAATGACCTGAATTATACAATTACACTGGAATTTAGATTGTCAAATTGATTGTCAAAATGTATCGCTTTTTTCCGTCCCGTATTGCTTAAAGTTAGTTTATTTTTATTATACTTAGGTTATTTTTGTTTAAGTCGGGTTTTCACTTGTACCTGATTGTTGGAAAGGTCCAACTATAGTTTCGTTCACATTCGGTCAACTTCATCTTGATTGAAACTTCATCAGTACTGCTCCGTCGGTTCGCCTTCGAGTTCGTCGCTGCTAGAGACATGCTGCGTTCTCCCAGGAACTCTCCAGCGTGCATAGCTCACTGAATCCTCACCCGTCACACATACATTTTCACAAATATTATTGAGGTACGGTCTCCACGTAGGTGGTAAGTGCCATCCTCCGTCTCTATTAAAATTCGCCGGTCGCCTCCTAATTTCGATAACTTCTCAAACTTTAGGTACTCTTGAAAACCCGTCTTCTTAAACAATGAATCAAACATGCTTTAGTTTTCTCAATAGTTTATTTTGTGTTTCTTTGTAAAAGAAATTATATATGTATTTTGATTAAGAAATAAACTACTTAAACCGTAAGTGACAACGAATCAACTTGATTTCCGCCATGTTGTCGCTGACGTGTGCGTTTGCGTCCAGTGTGAGACCATGGAACTAATGTTAGTGATGGGATAATGTTAAGTTCAGTTCCCCGTACTCACACCAGGCGCTTCAAATCGACATAAAAACAACTGTCTTTGAAGAATTCATTTCTTACTTATGACTTCAAAAGGTTTAGATTGTAGTTATCGAAAAACAGATCCCAACAGCACTGACAAACAGGCAGCAAACACAATAAAAGTAGATGAAAATGTTCTATGCAAGTCCGGGGAATCTCTACCACACTTATAATAGCATTAACTCGTACCAATGAATTTGGCTATCTCTTTCACGTATCGTCATGGGCAAGGCAGGGACCCCATCGAAACTCGACTGAAGTTCTGACAAAAACTCACACACCATCACGTTTTAGCTTAAGATGTTTGAGGGAGTAGTAAATATCGGAAAGCTATTCAAGGAAAAACAAACTACCTAGTAACAAAACATACATACCTAGTAACAAAACATACATACCTAATAACAAAACATACGGTTGCATTGACTCCTATTTTGTAAAGTCGGTAGAAAAGATTTCGTTAAAGTATAAATAGTTATATTTTTAGTTCAGTAATTTTTTTTAGCAAATTTTATGATATTTTTTATAGAATTTTATCTCCTAATATTGAAATTGGTGACTGCACTTTGTTATTCAACTCTAAAACTACATTCTGCCAAACATAAAGCAGAAATGCTTTGTATTTTCGGTCAATTAGACGAAAACGAGATCGTATATAAAGCCTTTGTTTTCAACATTTCTCCTAGCAATTAAATATAAATAGTTACTAAGCAACAGATGCACCACTCTCGCCTGCATCCACTATATTTCATATCACAAATTACTCTTGCAGATGTAATTTCCCCACAAAATTGCTTGTATACTTAACGTTTCGTACAAACGTAGGCTTATTAGCTATGTTAACTTTGCACAAAAGTAGGTAATTAATTTTTTTGATTTTTTCTTTACGATTTGTATATTTGCCAGCGTCAAGTTATTAATCAATCAAATTAAGTCAAATATCAAGTAATAAGTCATCGTGGTCAAGTTAAAGTCATGACATGTACCCTCGTAAAGCGGTGGAGACTTTACCAGGGTTTCTATGGAGATTTCCCGCGAACACGAAAACCACGTTATTCCGTCTATATATGGCTGGCCTACACTTGTGCACATAAACAAGACAATAATGGTTAATAATCCACCGATATTACACATTAAAGCTTTCAGAATCACTAGATTTGCAATAAATACATAAACAAAGACGCTATTTTTTCAGCGAACGCGGGAAAAAAATTTAATTTTAGATTGAATCTAGTGTAGTATCTTGTCTATTGTTAGGTTCTTTATATATATAAATGAGTATATACTAGCCGTCAACGGCAGATTTGGCCGCGACACAATATAGAATTCATGCAAACTTTTAACCATTTGACTTCTTTAGGCGTTGAATGTTCAAAAATCTTTTCTTAGTACGTCTTCACCTTAAAATGTATACACTGTCCAAATTTCACGTCTCTAAATTCAGCGGTTTAGATTCTGCGTTGATTCCTTGCAAATATCAGTCAGTCACATTGTTGCTTATGATCAGTAGAAGCAAAGCAGTGGAAATCAAATAGCACACTCTTAAGAGGGTGCTATTTGATTTCCATTAACTCTGAATAAATCCTGTTATAATAACAATTTGAATATTTTATTTTAACTACTCGTTTAATTTATTAAAATATACAATTCTAATACACAAACTAACTTAAACTGTGAAAATTATTAAAAGTCTGAAAAAAACCCAAGTACTCTGGCAGCATTCCCGCGTTGAATTGTCACAGAAATTTAAATTAAAATTAATTTAAATAAAAAAAAGGTTTTACAAATAGTACTGTCGGATTTCTGCCCCACGTCAATGACAGACACGTGATCCCATCTCTTGTGAACTAACATACGCTCCACATTTACACCAGTTTAAATAATATAGAGATATTTAATAGTGATGTGATAATCCTTAACACCCTTATTTTTGACGTCTCAGTCTTGCAAATCTTTCGATCTTGAAGATTAGCAGCTTTGAGTCCTGCGATATCGAACAGTTGAGAAGTAAATATTTTATTTCGCGTACAAATTTGCAGTTTTATTAATTGGATTCAATACATATTCTATATTTTTAAGCAGAAACTTATAAGATGCGCTTCAATCGAAAAACTTAACTAGCTTTGAGTTTGTTTTAATTTAATTAAATAACCTTGAATAGTTCTCTAATAGTGACAAATATTTACATTATGATTGCTTTGTTTAGTTGTTGGTAATATTTTATTATAGTTGTTTGTTACGCAAGAACGATGATTCTACTCGTACAAGCTGCATTTATCAAACAATAATTGCTATTATCAAACAATACAATGTTAGTTATTACAATGCAAAAACATTTTGCAAAACTTTTTTTTTATGCTAAAGATTTCTCTTGCAATCCAGCGTGGTAACGCCTGCCAGTACAATGTAAGTACATGGGAACATTTGACTAGGGTTCGCGTGAGAGACCTTTTGTTTAATATTTAATTAGTTAGTATGTTTGAACTTAAATTGATTTTTAACTATGTTATGCAAAATCGTTTACCAAAAAAAATTTATGTTAACATACATCATAAAAACTATTACAGTACGTAATAATCGATTAATTTAAGGCTAGATTTAGTTGCTTAATGGCAGTTGCAACCAACTACAAGTCTCATAGCAAGTACTTAACAGTCTTGTTAAACTTCAAGTTTGTGCCGTGTCCCATCCCTAGTCTCACAGTGTTGACCTTCTCCCGCATTACATCCTACAGAGACCTACATAATACTCTCTGTCCCAACAATGTTTTGCATACAAAAACCTGCCTGTTTGTAAAACGCACATTCTCGTATACCGTGTGTATTTAAGGCTCGCTTTTGCCCCTCTACAGTGGCCTATATTTCCCTCAGTCTGCACATTGACCTCTGTAATGCTGGACTGACTAAAGTCTGAAGCGAATTGACATTGAATTTTCAAACTGTTAGACATGCACACACTCTTTAGTAAACGTGTTAAAAATTACAAATCAAATCAAATTCACTAGATCATAAGCCTAAAAATGTAAAGACTAAAAAGCAAATGCATTTGAAAATATATTTTTTTAGCCGTTACTTCAAAAAATGGTTGTCTGGTTGATCCCTGCTGCTGCTGAGTTGAGATCGGTTTGTGACAAAAAACATGCTTCCCTACAACTGTTGTATTTTCTATTTTTGATCAATTTGTTGTTTTTGGTCACAAATAAACCGTATTCTATTCTATTCTTTTCTAATCCTAAAACTAGAATCTGTATGATTTCAAAATAATTCTTAAATAACGCTACGGAAACCTTATGTTAACTAAGTTAGGATTTGATTCCCGGCCGGAGCAGGAACACTCTAAGTACGAGATTGAATAGTTCTCGGGTCCGGGTGTAATGTACATAACATGGTATCTCTGACACAGGGCAAATCCCAGTAGAGAGCTATTAATTTCGATTCAATGTAATTTATTTCGATATTATAATCAAATTGTAGCTAAAAAATAAAATTGATAAGATAGTCCGCCAGGTATAAAACATCAACAGTTAAAATTTATTTCACATTTTTATTTAATTGTTTGTTTTTCGCTATGTATCGTTATTTTATTTATTTCATCACTATGTATCTTCTAACAAGCAAGCCTTAGAACGGTCACATGCACGGCACATCGCGAATAATTCGTGACCCGAAACATCTACTTATTTTGTACGATGTGCCTAATCTATTGCTGTGCTAGTGATGTCTATGAATTCCCATCAAAGGAGCACTTTGGCCCGTCCTTTCTTTGCACAAGGTACGAGTCTCTCTCCGTCTGCGCATAAATTACTAAAGGGACTCTTGTGTGTTCGTAATTATCCTACTATGAAAAATACGTTTAAGGGCTACTGTAGTACTCGCAATTATTTTGGTCTGTTTCATACAAAAAACAGATTTGTTTTTATCCTACACAGCTAGGCACTTGACCACGAGTTCGCACGAGCACGGAAGTCAGCGATACTGAAGCGCATTGATGGAGCATTCCTAGTCTGGAATATGAGTACTTTCAAGTAAGGGTACAGGGTAGTTGTCAAAAAAAAAAATTTAACATTATTTCTTATTACACCCCTACACTCTATAATGAATACACTCTTCAAATTTCTGTCTTTATGTTCAGCGGCTCTACGTTGATTGTGGTCTGTCAGTCAGTCAAGACTCACTCTTTTATATCTATCATTTAAAACAAAAATGAATCGCTGAATGTGTTGTTAAGCTACTAAATATTTTTTTAAGAATATCTTTAAGTACGAGGATTTTTCTTACTGAGAGGTTTAAATTTTACTAAAAAAAATTAATTAAATTCATTTTTGTTTTTAATTTTTTTGTAGCAACTCATTCAGCGTTTCATTTTTATATTATACAAGATATATAAATTAATTTAAAATGCAGGTACTACAGTCAACTTGATAGTCAACGTTTAAGGTAATTTCCCTCGGGAGGGCGAGAGGGAGGGAAGAGGGTCGGTTTGTTTGAGTAGGACTGACCGCAGCACCGACTGTACTAAGACCAGACACCTGCACTCAGGTGAGGGTAGTTTTTGATAATTTTGTTAAGGAGTGGAAATTGAAAATTCAATTAAATCAGAAGCTTGTTTAGGTACGTCTGGCTTGGTAGGGTTGAGGATAACTATTGTTTACTTGTAAGGTTTTCTCGCGTACCTGATTGTTGGTAAGGTCCAACTATATTTCCAACAGTCAGGTACGCGTGAAAACCCGTCTTCTTATACAAAACGAGTATGAATCACACACGCGTTAGTTTTATAAATAAAATATTCTTTACTTGCTGGGGTACAAAATTTGCTGAGGTAAAAATGGGGTAATTTTAGGGGTGTACAAAATCGAACGGTTTTTTCTAACCCGACTACGAAAGAAGGAGGGTTATGTTTTTCGAGTGTATGTATATTTCTTTAGTAAGCCTTAGAACCTAAACGGCTTGTCGTATTTTTATGTGAGTGGTGTCAATAGATTCTTCTTAGTCGTGATTGTGACACTGGGTACATCAAAATAAAAAATAGAAATTAAGGATTCACAGGTTTAGCAGTCGGGGTTTTTCGAACTCGCTTCTAACCACTTGTTTCTAAATTTTGTTTTGATCTTATAGTGAAAGTTGTTAATTATGATGAGTATAATGACCCCTGTCAGCTTAGTACACCCCTGACTGAAAAACCTGTACTTATATAATAATATAAATAGTAAACATCTGAGTCTGTCAATTTGACTTTTAGTGTTTAATATGTAAATATTTCGTTAATGTCCATATCCGCTTATAGTATAGGATCAAATGAACTTCTCGAAGAGAAATTCGATCATTATTATATTAGTCGCTTCATTCGAAGATACAATTAACTAGGTAGTCCTTTTAGCCTACAGGCATTGTCCGCTCGTTAGTCGCTTCATTCGAAGATACAATTAACTAGGTAGTCCTTTTAGCCTACAGGCATTGTCCGCACGTTTAGAGAATCGATTTTATAATCGATAATTTCTTTTTTTTTTTTTTGTCTTTGTCGCCACCCTTCCACCTAGCTGTCACTGCCTACCCGCCTCATTCATGTTCAGAGATTTTTAACTTAAAGTTTTTTAATTACGGTTGCGGGTGGGTGGGAACTTTGTATCTTCGAATGAAGCGACTAATATAATAATGATCGAATTTCTCTTCGAGAAGTTCATTTGATCCTATATTATATTACGTCGCTTCATTCTTCAGATACAATTAACTAGGTAGATGTTTAGAGATGATTTATATAATAACATCAAGGAGACATTGAGGAAAATTTTTGAAAAAACTTTTATTTCTTTTACAATCTTTTTTATTACAGAAAATAGGATTATATTAGTTTAATAAGATTAAAATCATAAAATCATTATATAACAATAATCGTTATTAATTTTTACTCTCCCCTTCACACCTTACTCCACAAACAGATCTAGCAAATAATCCTTCATCTACTACGGGCCGATTATAAAACCGAGCAAACATCAAGGATGAGCTAGTCCAGCCGGCTGTTTTTCTTATCGTGTCAATACAGACACCTGCAGAGGCCGCCGCTGAGGTGGAGGCGTGTCGAGTGCTATGTGCACTAAAAACTGAGATGTCAATGCCGCTCTCTGCTAGTGTCTGTTTAATCCACCTACTTATTGACTGAGGTTTTACCTTTCTAAAAGGTTTCTTAAAGCTCACTAGTAAGTCATCAGTGCCTTCGGCTCGTAAATCTGTTGTTGCTAACATATAATCTTCCAAGGTCTTTGCGGGGCAAATACTGGGTTTATCAACGAAATATGGTAAGAAAAGAACAGGCTGCTCCCGGTTTGCAGCTGAGGTTTTTATGATGTCAGGTATTATTATCTTTATACCTGCAGAAGTTTTGGAGATGTTTGTCAGTTTAATGAGTGATAATGTTTGTACTCTATGAGAAGTACATAAAGCTAATAAAATTGATAACTTTTTAGCGATTTTATCTAAGCTAATATCACTATTGGGATACCAAGTTGAAACATGATCTAGTACGATCTTTGGGTCCCACGTGGTGTTATATTTGGGATGCGATGGCTTTTGTCTAAAAAACGCTTTTAATAAACGTTTGATACGTTCGTCTGAGCCAATATTGTTCCCCAAAAGTAATGATAAGGCAGATCGATGGCTATTAAGGGTACTATAAGAAACACCTTTGTTAAAGAGGTGAACAAGAAAGGTTATAACTGCTGAAAGTGGAGCTTCGAAAGTGTTGACAGAGTTTTCTGAGCAAAATGTCCACCACAATTTGTAGGTGACTGAATATTGTTTCATTGTATTGTCCGATATTGATGCTAACATTAAATCCAAGGCTATTTCGGGAGTGTCTAGTCTTGCAAATGCTTCCCTGAGAGCATCCCGGCCCCCAGGAAAAGGCTGCGGTGGAGTCGGTGACATGATCTGTAATTTGAACGTAAAAGGTCCCATTTAGGCTCAAATTTTACTATATCTGATATTAGCATTCTTTTAAGAAGTGGAAACCAAGCTTGACCAGGCCACAGTGGGAAGACTAGAATACCAGTAGCTTTATCGGTAATTATTTTTCTTAAGCATTTTAGAATCAAGGCAAAAGGTGGAAATGCGTAAAAAAATTTAGAGTACCAACTTATTGTAAATGCATCAATTGAAATTGCATCAGGATCTGGTTTCCAAGATATATATTGATGGCATTTGGCATTAGCACGAGTCGCAAATAGATCGATTTGAGGTGTACCCAAAGAATGAACTATTTTTTGAAATGCCCAGTCTGCTAGCTCCCATTCTGTATCAACATTCGTTTTACGTGATTCGTAATCCGCCTCTACATTATCGTAGGTGTTGATGTATGAGGCAAACAAGGAGATCTGTCGCGTCTCGCACCATTGCCATATTTCTTTTGCCAGATTATTTAAATGTGGAAACTGTATCCCGCCCATGCGATTTATGTAGCATATTGCTGTAGTATTGTCAACCCGTAGCAATATTGAGCAATTATGATGCGATTTGGCGAAGCATTTTAATCCTAGAAAAACGGCTAACAGCTCTAATCGATTAATATGGAAAGACCCTTCGTCGATTTTCCATCCTCCGTTTGCTCGTTTGCCATCACAAAAAGCTCCCCAACCAGTATTTGAGGCGTCTGTGAATATTTCTAGGTCATAATGATTATCAGTTCTTAAAAAGTTATTAGTTGACATTATGTTTTGTTTCCACCAAAACAAATCAGGTAAAAGAACATCAGTTAGTTTGATTTTTGCTTCAAAATTTTTAAATTTATTAATTAATAAATATTTTTGTCTTTCAAAGGTTTTTGTATATACCCAGCCATACTTGACTGCTGGGCAAGCAGCAGTAAGAACTCCTATAAATTGTGATAGTTCTCTGATGGAACATTGTGACAGGGAGATAAATTTGTTAACTAATAGCATAATACCTTTACGTTTTTCGTCTGGTAAGCTTAAAGTCATATCTACAGTGTTATATATGAAACCTAGAAATCTACAGACTTGTCGAGGTTCAAGGTTGCTTTTATTGTGATTAATAACGAAACCTAAACATTGAAGCAAATTCAGAGTTTTGTGTACATTATCTTGGCATTCAATGTATGTATTTCCTATACATAATATATCATCTAGATATATAACCGATTTATAGCCCTCATTACGTAAGTAGTTCATCACTTCTTTCATTAATTTTGTGAAGACCCTAGGAGCTACAGACAAACCATAAGGCATGGCGTTAAATTCGTAACAAATTCCGTCAAATTCAAATCGTAAATATTTACGATGTGATTATACAATAGGCACTAAAAGATATGCTTCTTTTAAGTCTATATTTGCCATGAAACCACCTTTGGATACTAGTCTGGCTGCTGTCCTATGATCCTCCATTTTGAAATGAGTGGTAGTAATAAATTTGTTTAAAGTTTTTAAGTTTAAAATAAATCTTTTTGTACCATTTGATTTAAGAGCTAAAAATATACTGGATAGAAAATCATTTTTAGATCTACTGCTTATAGATATAGCACCAAGTTTTAATAATTTATTAATTGACTCATCCATATCTGCACGATCAGTATCAAATAGGAGATTTTTTCTAGCTTCGGTTTCATTGTGATGTAGATCGCATAAGATGCGACAACTGTCACTAAGAAATTTAACTGCTTTCAGCTTGTCTTTGTCATCATCTAATAGCAGTTCTAAGCCCTTATTAAGAGCAGTTATACCTTGACCAAGTTGCTGTTGCACGGCTTCTACTTTTTTGTCCCGAGTACGGGTGCTGTCAGTTACGGCTGCCGAAATTTCCGGGTTCAATTTAGGCGCTTGCAGTAATGTGCAATTTTCCGGTATTAGATACTCTCTATCGAGTTTTTCCTTTACGTCCTTATTTAAACCCTTTTTTAAAATCGGTACCCATAAGCGTGAAAGCTTTTCGTGTATGTTTGGGCCAAATTTGGGAGTCTCTTCGGTTGTCTCGCCTAAAGCGGAGAGAATGTCAGGGTCCAACTCTGGGACGGCTGGTTCTAAGACCGGCTCAGGCAATAGTTCCTCATTATCATCTTGTCTTACAGTCTCTAACGATCCTAGGTCAGGTTCGATATTTTCGTCGTCTGAAAAGGACGAACAGAAAATTAATGAGGGTAGTTGAAAAATATTCAGCAGTAAATATATCTTTCAATTTAACTCAAAGGCAATAAACAATATGATTTTTGACAATGATTGCCTTCGTGAGGATACACGATCCACTTTTAGGCATTATTTTGTAGAGAAATAAAACGTATGTAATAAAAAGCTGCCTTCGTGAGGATACACGATCCTCCTCCCGGCATTACATACAAAAAGCTAATGTTGATATTTAAATTCGATTTAGTGCGATCATCTTTCTAATGATAAAGATATTTCCTCGTGTTAACACACGGTTAACCTCTCGGAATAGAATATTGCCATCGTGATGACACACGGTCAACCTCCAGGCATAAAAGTATCGAGTAATTGGATCACTTATAACACTTAATAATTTGTAAGGTAGGTACTAACTTGAATCGTCGGAGTCCTCCGATGAATACACTATCCTGTTATATTTGCGCTGTTGCACTTCGAGTTTCCTTAATTTGCGCCGATACTTTCGAATTTTTTCTTCATTTTTTCGTTTCGGCATAGTTGACAATGAAAAATGTCGTTTGTTGAAATTTTTGTTGCTCCGACGTGCACGTGCGAACGCTGCCACGCTCGGAAAAAGAATGAGGCGGGTAGGCAGTGACAGCTAGGTGGAAGGGTGGCGACAAAGACAAAAAAAAAAAAAAAAAGAAATCATCGATTATAAAATCGATTCTCTAAACGTGCGGACAATGCCTGTAGGCTAAAAGGACTACCTAGTTAATTGTATCTTCGAATGAAACGACTAACGAGCGGACAATGCCTGTAGGCTAAAAGGACTACCTAGTTAATTGTATCTGAAGAATGAAGCGACGTAATATAATTATGCTTATATGAAAATAGTGTTTTTAGCCGATTTCAAAGAGGAGGAGGTTACAATTCGTCGGAGATTTTTTTATTGTATGTTCCCGTTTGTTCACAGACGGGTGTAGCCTAATTGTTTTTTTCTCGTTTAAAAGCGTATACTTTCTAATTAGTCGCATATAAGTTTTATCAAAATCGATCCAGTGCTTTTTTAAATCAATTGAATTATTGAATTTCCTTTTTTTTCTTTTGAGTATACGTAGATGACATTGTTGTAACGTACGAGAAAGTTTTCGTGCTTTTAGTCTGTTTTCAGTTTGTTTAAAGTGCATTTTTCTTGTAGTGAATGCACTTACGTAAAATCTTCAAAATGCAGTCTATTACAATTAATATCACACTAGAGCAAAAACAACATTCTTGTTTCCTTTTCTGTTGTCGGCTAAATACAATAAAATAATGTCATGTTTACATTCCGGATACAAAAATGATGAATTTCCCTGACCTCCGCCTCCACTTCACAAACCCCGGTAATAAAATAATCCTACGGAATGGAATTACAAGCTGAAAGTACTGAAATAAAACACAAAGGTAATCTCGAATATTTCGTTATATTTTCGTTTGGAATTTTGATCGAATCTACTCCGGAAGCAAAGTATATTTCCCGCACGAGGAAATCACGGACGCTTTATTTGTTTTATTGTGGCACGAGCAGTCGTAAAATCACTCATTTCGGTGGTTTTGAAAATACATAATATTATTTTATGTACTAACTTACTATTTCTGTGAGTTATAGTACTTGTTATGTGGTTGTTTGTTAATTCAAGGTCAGTAAAATGGTGTAAATCTCATTGCAACAGGCTTCTAAAAATTTTGATTTAATGCTCCTGATATCTCAGACAAAACGTTTACAAAACGCAAAATATTTTTTTACTATATAGGAATATTTTCTATGTTGCTCAATACAAATTATATCTAATCCTAATAATAATATAATAATGTGACAACATCCACACAAAGGTGTTCAGATCCCAAACTAGGCAAAGCCTGTGCTGTGGTAACCTGATAACTGATATACATACTTAGAAATACATATATTCATACTTATATATACAATAAACACCCAGACACAGGTGAAACATATTTGTGTGCATGTCATGCACACAAATGTGTGACCTGTCCGGGGATCGAACCCGGGACCAGCGGCGTAGAAGGCAGGGTTGCTGCCAACTGCGCTAACCGGCCAGACAGTAATAATAAGTTTAATTTGAAAATAAAGTAACTGAAAACTGTCTAAACTTTTCTAATTTCAATGACAAGCCAATCCAAAATATACAATAATATAACAATAGTTACCATTACCTATAACGCTTCTACGCTATGCAAATGAAACCAAGTTTGCTTACTCTTGTTTTCACATGTTTTATATGTAACTCTAGCTGATAGTCCTGCTGGTCTATTGCAATCAAAGTTTACATACATATCATAATATCCCCATTAAAAACAATCACTATGTACCACAATATACATAATTAAGTAATTTTGTAAACTTACGTAATAGTAAATAGTCTAATTCCCTCTTTAATTCATAAAATATGAGATATAATAACAAGCACTTTACTAAATTACTTCAACCGATCGTGTTTCTATTTTGGGAAAAATAATCAGCTGTCGCTTCTATAAACGTAATATTAAGTATTATTTTGTTGTGCGAAGGTTAATTATATGTCTAGATAGAGTGAAGAACTTCTATCAAACTTAAGGCAGCCATTGATCGAAAACTTGTCCATACAATATATCTTTTTACCTTTTAATGTTGTCCAATTCCAGTGGTTATTTCTTTCACATAGCTAACACGTGATTTACTAGGCTTTACCGTTAATTATTTTTTTCTGTCTCTTACGTCACCTTTTAGTTACATATAAGCTTCTTAAACCGCCATATTTTTGTGCTGATACGATGCATATTAAAAGCCTTATGCAGATGTCAATAACTTTTTTCAAAAAAATTAAACGTGTTGGCCTATAAAAGATCATACTGAAGCGATTGACACCAATAACAAAAAATACGTTACAATTTAGAAGGTGAAAAGAAATAGACCCGGAACGAAAATTTTGTCAGAAACACGAACAATGAAGAGTCGATGGGCACTCTTAACAAAGAGGTTAACTTTGCTGAGGTAGTGTGCGTGAAAACCACACGTAATATACTAGCAATGCGTCATTCTGTTTGTAATAGTTTGCGAGCATTAATGACACCAGTTAATGCACAATTCTATTGAATGAAGAAAGAAAGAAAGTTATTACGTTAATAAGATACAAAAAAATATTAACATTAAAGATAACATAAAAAAATATTAACATAAACAGTGACATTAAAGATGAAAGGTTCGCCTCTATTATTTAGACGCGTTTGAGATTATCAGTATCTATCTAGGCGTATAATTTGTCAAAGGTAAGGCCAATTATATGAGGATTGTGTCGTCTTGTTTTTAAAGCTTCTTTGGCTTTCAAAAGATACAATCTTAAGCTTAATTTTAATCTTTATGCAATTGTGAAATGTCGCGCCATTACTTAACGTAAGTCTAATTACTCTGTGACTTTATTCCGTTTTAATAGTTTGAACGATTATTCTATACTAGTGTTCTGCGAACTGTTGAAATAGAGACCATCAGCTTGCGATTTAAAAAAAATACAACCTCTTCAACGATGACTTTATAAATAATATTTTGGTTTTTGCTACAACTCGTATATATATATATATATATAAATATATCGGTTTCGCAGCATCACCTTTCTACAATCGGACTAGTCGAGATACTGCACGACGCCTTCGGCATACGAGTACGGAAGAAATTCGACTAAATGCTTTGCGTCAACTTTTATTGTGTAAACTGCCAGATTGTGGAAACCGCTGCCGTATTTTTTTCAAATCGCGACTTTTCGGTTTCTTCTAGAAGGGTTTGCCACATATAACAATACACCTTTTACAAAAAATCATTATCAAAATCGGTTTAGGATATCTACAATGCCACATACGAGTCATACATATACACTTGTCAATCCTTTAACACCGTCGCAATAACAACGGGGTTTAATAAAATAACAATATGAAAATGAATATTTCCATCATATCTTTGACTAAAGCATTATTTTAAAAATAACAGTTTCCCCGCGGGACCAATAACCCTTGTAACGATCGATTCCGGATCTAATCTGCCCCGCTCCGGAAATAACTGGATTTTACAGATATTTTCTCCAAATTATTATTGTTTAGAAGCCTTTTTTGTAACTTATTTAGTTGGCGAGCTTTATTGTGGAGTATTATGTAATCCTGACTTGTCTACCTACTTTATTTACCAGAAAAACTTGAAACGTTGACATGATAATTATTTTTTTTGTCTGGCCGGTTGGCGCAGTTGTTAGCAACCCTGCCTGCTGCGCCGCTGGTCCCGGGTTCGATCCCCGGACAGGTTAAAATTTTTTGTGCATGAACATGTCTGTTAACCTGTGTTTGGGTGTTTACTATGTATATCAGTGATCAGGTTACTACAGCACGGGCTTTGCCTAGTTTGGGAGCTGAACACCTTCGTGTGGATGTTGTCCCATATAATTATATTATTATAGTGATATTATTTCACCATACAGGGTTAATGGTTAGAGCTATTCTAAACATAAAGAAGATCATTATACTTAATTTATGCTTTACTATATCCAAATTTGATGTCTTCAGGTTCAGCGGTTTAGCCTGTACTTTGAAGCCTAGAAATATATATATATATATATATATAGAAATATATATCTAGGTATATATATATCTAGATATATATATATATATACCTAGATAGATAAAAAACTTATAGATAAAAGAAAATATTTATTAACTTAAAGCAGTTTCGCTTCGCTCGCTCGTTTTAAATAAATAAAGAAATAAAATGTTGTAAGGACGTCTCCACTGTTCTGATGGGTTGACTCATCACTTCATTCCTAATCCTAACTAATGTTATAAATGCGATAATAACTCTGTCTGTCTGTCTGTCTCGCTTTCACGCCATAGCCACTGAACCGATCTGGATGAAAATTGGTACACAGATAAAGTGGACCCCGGTAAAGGACATTGGATACTTTTTAACCGACTTCAAAAATAGTAGTTCCCCATTGGATTATCTCGATAATAAAATGGGGAACAACGCGGATGAAACCGCGGAGCACAGCTAGTACTATATATTTACTCAAATAGGTACATTATATGTTACTTATGTATGTATGTGCTCGTTGCTGACACAATGCGATGTATTGCTAAAAGGATTCTAAAGGTGAAAGCATACTGCATACAAAACATCACTCAACCCATCGTTTCTATAGCGTCCCATCGCTGGGCTCGGATCTCCCCCGAGAAGAGGGTTATAGACCACGCTGGTAAAAGAAAATTGAGTATTGGTTTTATTTATTTGTTAATTTATATTCCACCGCCTCCTCAGCCCTTACGAGTACTCATTTACTTACATTTTTATGTTTTCTAAGCTTTTGATTGAACTTATTTTCGAATTTGTTAAATAATTACAATATTAGAGAAAAACTCGGAGGTGAGTGAATGTAATTGAGCAAAAAAAGTGTGATCATACCCGTCTGTAAAGTGTGATCATACCCGTCTGTAAAGTGTGATCATATCCTACTGTAAAGTGTGATCATACCCGTCTGTAAAGTGTGATCATACCCGTCTGTAAAGTGTGATCATATCCTACTGTAAAGTGTGATCATACCCGTCTGCAAAGTGTGATCATACCCGTCTGTAAAGTGTGATCATATCCGTCTGTAAAGTGTGATCATATTCTATTGTAAAGTGTGATCATACCCGTCTGTAAAGTGTGATCATACCCGTGTCTGTAAAGCTTGAATAATAATGAAAAACATGTACCAATGTTTAATTAAAATTAGATTTTTAATTTGCTTAGAGATTAGTTACCTTTTTTGGGTTTTTTATGGTAGGTTATTTTAGTTTAACAGTTTTTTTTTTAATTCGTCTAAATAATATCAATTTTGAAACGTTTGAATAAAATAATAGCGTCAAAATAATTATACAAAAATTTCGTTCAACTACGACTGATGCTCTGTATACGACCACCTTTACAATTGGTACCCCTAAAGTGGTTTGTCTCGAGTGATATTCATCCCACTCAAGCCCAATATCACCCCCGACAATACACCCCTAGTACCCAGACTACCCTCGTGTAATATTACCTTGTGTATTGGCTATCAAACTACCCCATTTTACTCTCAAAGGATATTTATACAATATTAGAAGTCCCTCGATATCACTCTAAGGAGAAATATTATTGATTCCGGGTAGAAATTAACCGCCTATCGACAACTGCGTCTCAAACAGAGGAAGTATTCAATTCGAATTAAAGTTTTTACCCGACTGCGAAAGCAACTGACTGCGGGTTATGTTTTTTCTTTTGTACGTCCTAGAACCTAAACGGCTTGTTGTATTTTTATTTGAGTGGTGTCAATAGATTCGTCTAAGTCTTGACAGTGACATTGAGTATATTAAAATTAAAAAATAAAAGTAGTTAAGGATGTTACACAGGTTTAACGATTGAGCAGCTCTCTCTCTCTCTCTCACTTGTTAGAAAGTGTTATTTATAAAGGTTTAAACAGAAATGATTTTCAAATTTCGGCAAACGTCTCCGAGGAGTTAGATAATACACTAATTTTAATTTAAAACATTGATTTTTTCATTGATATACAACCTCCAGTAACTTGTTAGTAGCTCTGTCGCCCGCGGCCTTGTCTGCGACCAAACATGGAATGTATAGATGTTTCAGACTTTAAACCCCTATTTGACCCAATCAGGGGATAAAATTCCAAAAATCCTTTCTTAATACACCCCTACACCATATAATGAAAATACTCTGCAATATATAGGTGTTATTATCAGTTGCAAATTTCGTGCGGCAGTCGGCTCCCAACGCAGCTCCGGCGCGCGCGCTTACTGATGTCATTATATTCGTATGCCTCCAGTTATGGATTAAACCTAACTGTGAAGAAGACCATCGTGCTTTTATTTACCGCGCCAGGAATGCTGATCTTATTGATCTTATACAACTAATAAATTTATGAAACGCGTTCTTTATTAGTTTTTGTTTTTACTATCCAATGATGTTACATAGATAACAGAAACGTCTTTACTAAGTATTTAAAAAAAAAAATTCTTTTTAGAGTGTCAAACTCGTTGGTCATATATATATTGGTGCTTCGAAACTAGAGCTAAGTAACCAGTTACGAACTAAGAATAATTCATCCGGGTACGAGCAAATACGTATTTTTCTTCGCACAAAACTAGGTTTCGTAGCAAGAAACTACGAAGACAATTTAATATTCAATCTGACAATAAACCTTTAATACTCACATACTAACTTTTACTTTATTTAATTTGTACTTTTACGAGCAGCGCACATAAAATATAACATGCAAATTCACGTCAGAATTGTTCCGGGGAACTTAATTCCGGGCTTAATCCCCGAGCCTCTGTCCAGGGCTGGATCTAAGAGGGGGGAGAAAGGGAAATCTGGAGCATTTGCCCCGGGTGGCAGTTTCAAGAGAAGTGGAAAAAGCCTACCGACACTTTGCAACCAAATAGAACAAAGTTTTTTTTAAGATGGATGGTACATATATTTTTTTCTGGAATTTTACTGGTCCTATAGTAAAAGTAATTCGTAATGATGACAACGCTTTAGTTTAGAACACCTCTATACTCGTATAGTCAACCTTGTATATATGTAAGTATTTTAAGTAATTTATTTTTAACTAGCTCTTGTCCGCTCTTCCGCCCGCATCGGATTTCCTAGGATAATTCACAAAAAGAAATAAAGCAAAAAATTTTGTATATCAAATCGAGTACCTCGCTTGTTGAAGAAAAAACGAAGGACAAGCTAACCAACAAAGACATCTTGCATTCATAATATATGTCGATGTTAGAGAGAAAAGGCAGGTCCAAGTACCCCACAGCGAGATAATCCTAGATCCGCACCTGGCTCTATACAGCTTGTTCTCATACTGAAAGCTGTAAAATATTCTATTGCTGACATTTTCAGCTGACTTACGACAGTGTTCTATGTACGCAGGTGCTTTGCATGAAATATTTTTTTCACAAAGGCAGAGCAGCACTACGGTAGTTTCATTACGAAAGAAGTCCAAAATTAAATGGAATAAAAAAAGAATAGTACATCCTATTGGCATCAGAATAAAACGTACAATGTGCACAACTATTAAAGGTTTGATAAATACCAATACACTGCACCGATTTCGATACAATTCATATAGGATCACCTGTCAAGCACTTTTCAAACAGAACAAAAATTGTACATACCAGTCGCGCTGCCTTCGAGTATGTGATGGGGTAAATATATCAAAGAAATACATAAATACTGACTCTATTCAGAACCTCCTCCTTTTTAACACTCAAAGCACAAACGTAGTTACGTTGTTAAGTGGGTATGTCTGTCTGTAACATCGTAGCTGCCGAACGAAAGATCCGACTTTGTTTTTTTGTTGTTTTATAATGAATTATTCGGAAGTATTATAATAATAATATGGGACAACATCCACACAAAGGTGTTCGGGTCCCAAACTAGGCACAGCCTGTGCTGTGGTAACCTGATCACTGATATACATACTTATATACATAAGAAACACTTAGACACTGGTCTAACAAACATGTTCATGCACACAAATGTTTAGTCTGTCCGGGGATCGAACCTGGGACCAACGGCGCAGCAGGCAGGGTTGCTACCAACTGCGCCAACCGGCCAGTCAATATTCTTAGCTATGTATAATGAAAATCAGTCCAAGATGGCCGCCACCTTATTGTTTCACAACTATACTATACTTATTGTTTTACAACTCCAACTATATGGCTATCACAGTAAAATGATTGCTTAGTAGAATACTACGACAAAATCAAAACCAAAAAGGCTGCCACAACGAAATGGCGAAAAAATCTTTTTTTTTTAATTTTAAATGATCTTGTTATAATGTAGATTAAAGAGAACAAAAACTAACAAAATAAACTCAAACCAAACTAAAAAAAAAAACAAATTTAATTTAAGTTATTACAAATATAATAACTGAATTCAAAAGATAAGAGTAATGTTACCATACATTAATATAATAAGTATGGACACTTTAATATACTAATTATGAACACTTTAATATACTAATTATGAACACTTTCATATACTTATTATGGACACTTTAATCCCAAACCATTAAAGTGTCCATATAAATAGAAAAGCTGTAACAAGATGGATTAACTATTTATAACTTAATAAATGAATTAATAGTATAATACTCTGTAATACAAACCATCTCACAAATTGAAATCCATGAAACTTTCAATTTGTTTGATGAGCTCTCCAATTGTTCACTTTACATCGATATTGAATCTATTATTATTTATTTTAAATTCACGAATAGTTTAAGCTTTATCAAATCGTTATCGCACTTGATATATTTGAACCGCGTATTTTATTTTTATTTATTACTAGCTGACCCGGCGAACTTCGTACCGCCTAACAGTCAATTCTTTAAGAGTAATGTTACCATCGTATAAATATTAACAAATATTGACATTAATATTTAAGCATTATAGTATGGTACTAAAGTTCAAATTTATTTTTAAGTATTAGTTAGGTATTATGAATCGATTCTATGGGAAATGGGGGTATAGAAAAGTGTTGTGTTTAGACCTTTTCATGCAATTTTCAAATTTTTCTCTCCACCAACCATCCTCATACTTCAAGGAATATTCTAAAAAGTATTAGCAATGTCGGTGCCGCTGCTCTCGAGACTTGCTTAGCAACACATCCAGCGATACATTTTTGTATTATACAAGATTCAGTCATAGTTTTTGCTTTTTCAAATCGTTATTACTTTAAGTACTTGATAATTATACTGGAATGATTTATTTTATTATTATTTATCCTTTGTTATGGTCACGTTGTTTGTGAATGATTTGAATAGAATTGAATTATGAACACATGTTTACTCGTATTGTAAGGGCACTTCGTTTCTAAACTAGACAGAATTTGATCTGTTTCTTTTGTAGTCAATAATAGGCAATTTAATATCACTTCGAGACAGACATGTTGTTTTGTATATCTTCACTACCAATCTGGAGTAGTGATGAATTTTTTTCTACTGAATTTTCAAAAAGTTTTGAACAAATATTTTTGGTCTTTATACGAGTAGGTAATTATACTAAATCGTCTGGAAGTTAAGATTTCAGCGAGTGGTACCGCGGTTCCAATTTATTATGTACCTAGTTCGTACTAATACAGAAAAAAAAAACATTTTGTCAGACTCGAAACGAACATGCATCGCTCGCTTCAACTGCTCAGTTAATTATAACATACTAATTCAATGGAATATAAAGCAGTTTTAAGCTTTGATCTCCCATTTGAACCCCTTAGGGGTTGAATTTCAAGAAAAGCCTTTCTTAGGACACCCCCTTATTATACAACCTTTAATGAATACACTCTCCAAATTTCTAGTCTGCGTTGACTGTCACCTGTCTGTCAGTAAGGTCTTATTCTTTTATATAATACTAGCAGCTCCGGTGAACTTCGTACCGCCTAACAGTTATTTACGTTTTTCATCGTTTAAACATTCCCTGGAATGCGACAAACATTTCAAGACCAAAATCAGCTAAATTGATTTTTATATATAAGATTAAAAATTAATATTATATTATATGCACAACGTGTAACAGAGAGGTGTGACAATACGTAAGGGTGTTAGTTACACATCAAGGCGAAACCATTGTAGAAGAAAATTTTAGCAAAACTCGATAAAAAAATATTAGGTGCTCGATACAAAATGAGTCACGTGATTGATCAAATTGTATAGAGAATGCAATAATTTTTACTCGAATTTTGCGAAATTTTGTTCTAGAATGGATTCATTTTGATGGGTAGATGTCACACCTTTCTGTTACACGTTGTGTACAGATAAGTTGGTGAGCACTTAATAACAATTAATAATATTATCATTTTCAAGCAATATTCAAATAAATGGTTACACAAACCCTCTCATATCTCAGGAGGTCAATATCCATCGTAAAATTATATTTTATAATTAAACGAAGATAAATACGAGTATCAGGTTAAAGGCTTTTACAGCCATTGGCCTTTGATTTATTAGTTGCAAATTATATGGGTGAGGAGATCAGTTGGCGTTATAGGCGATTAGGTTGACATCATTCTTGAGATATAATAATATAGGATTAGTTCTAAGGTCACGTTGTACAAGAAACCTTTACGATTTACAATTATAAAAATATTTAATGACACTAAAGTACTACAACAGGGTTATCGGTTAGATAGGGAGGAACAACTTTCACTATGGGACTAACGTTGGGGAAAAAATCAGCTTTTTCATAGACAAGGTTTATCGGTTCTTGATAAAATGTATGCAACAGCTGTTTTTTTTTTTGCGAATTTAGAATTGATCCCATAATAAAAATTGACCCTTTGGATGTGTATAATAACCCCCTTTCGGATTAGTACACCCCTAACTAATAATTCTGTATGTACTATAGCTGTTGTTCTCTGCTAACCTCAGCTTATCTTGTTATTACCTACAAGTTATACTTTTGAAAAGACAACCGTCCTTAATTCGCTATACGTCCATACATTTTTACAACAGTAAGTTTAAATGTTTAAATTTTAACAAAGTTTTCAAAAAATGTCATCAATTTTGATGATCGATTGCAAATACCTACATATCATGGCTGGTCTACATACTTCAAAGTAGTTTACGGCAAATATACGGCGGATACTATAACAAACTGCAAGGACATGTCAGAAGCCTCAGGGAGGTTTAAAACTACGCCCGAGGGTGGCTCGCAAGGGTAGTGAGGACACGAACATTTCGCTAACGTTTTACTTGAACTTTTCCAACGTCACAAGTTCTCAAACACTTACATATTATATCAGTTTGGCAAATTCTAAAACTTTTACGTTTTTTTAGTAAAATTCCTCAAGGTTTAATTGGAATTCGCTGACAAAAAAAAACACTGCTGCGTATTAGCAGACATTCACATGTTTTAAAGGAAATATTATATAGAATGTTTTTAAACAAAACAGCCAAAGGCCTTGTATTATTTGCCAGTGTCAATGTCCAGACAAATTCAATAAAAACTTTAAAGATTTTTTCTTTATTTAGCTACCACGCTATGTGTATTGTGCTAGTAGTCAGGTTATTTGCATTTATAATACATAAAATAAATTTGTTGT
Organism: Ligdia adustata; assembly: GCA_947049295.1. Taxonomy (NCBI): domain Eukaryota; kingdom Metazoa; phylum Arthropoda; class Insecta; order Lepidoptera; family Geometridae; genus Ligdia; species Ligdia adustata. The sequence goes on from OX346234.1 coordinate 11,744,085, forward strand.
AAAGTCGAGTCGTGTAGAGTAATAAGCTATCGTGGTCAAGTTAAAGTCACATCATGTACCCTCGTAAAGTGGTGGAGAATTTATTAGGGTTTCTACGGAGATTTCCTGCGAACACAAAAACCACGTTTTTAGATCTTTAGATCTCTTGACCACACTTGACATGAACAAGACATTATGAGATAAAAATCCATAAATATCACATAATAATACCAGTTTAGCAATAAATATAAAAAAGTCTCCTTTATTTATTGGCCATCACACTCTGTAGATTGTGCCAGTTGTCAAGTGCTTTGCATTTGCAAGTTATAAAGACATAATCAAGTTGTAAATTCGAGACAAGTATTTATTCGTCGTGGTCAAGTCAAAGTCATGTCAACTATAGTTTCGTTCTCATTCGGTGAACTTCTAAACCCGTATTGTTAGTCAAAATCACGTTATGTAAGTATGTTCATAAAGCGGTGGACATATCATAGAGTTCCTATGGAGATTTCCCGTGAACACAATAACCATGTTATTCCGTCTGTATAATGACAGTAAATAATATAGCCAGACTTGAATCATTGACTCATTAAGTTTTTGTGACAACTTGGTTAAAATATTTTCTCCTAAAATAACCTAGTAATATTACAAGCCATGAAGCTGCGTTCATGCAGCGTGAAATTATAACCACTAATTGTGTTATAACTTTGTTTGAAGATACTTTCTGGAACCTTCCCGTTCTCTCTCAACTATTAAATTAATGTAATTATATTATGTTCAAAAATAAGTAATTGTATATTGCCCTACCAGTTATTTGGTTTTTGGATGTGGCCTACAACCCCATTGTAACTGAGACCCGTGCTCAGCAGTGGGACTCTATGGATGCATAGTCCACCATGTTCGATGGGACTTCACTTCTTCGAAAGCTATTAAGTAACCATCTTCGACAAGCAGGTTTCTTCAATATGGTCATTGATTTTAATACATGGGCACATTTTTTAAAACCTCAGAGTAGTATGTCTAAGCAATAATAGTAATTATAAATAAGTTTTCAAATAGAATTTAATTATTAATTGTAATTTCAAATAAGTTTAGTACTCCTAGCTTTTAACGCAACGCTAAAAACAAGAAAAAGAAGCTGCTCAGTCATTAGTTGATTAGCTCAGTTGATCAGTCGTGGACAAAAATGTATGAAATACCTAGCTGATTGTTTTTTCTCGAATTCAGAGTTGGTACCATAGTAAAAGTTGTTCTATAGAATGAGTGTAGTGACCCTCTTTCGGCCTAGAACACCCCTAAAAGATAACCCTGTATATATAATTGACAAACTACCACTTACAATTAACTCATCATTATCTCTTGATACTTGATATATTAACTTGTAATTTTTGTTTTGTTCCCAGACACTCGGCGGTGGACGTTACTAATGGTGCGTCTACAGCAAGATGGCAGAACAACGCAGACGCGCACAGGTATGTACCAGCCTTAATTAATTATTATATCAAAAAAATGTGTAAAAATGGGTAGTTCGAAAAATGTGCGTAGTTGTCTTTAATACGGTTCGTATTAAAGACTCCGCACATTTTTCTTTATATTTTATATCGTTATGACCGATTATTTGACAACTTCCGTAGCGTAGGTCTGTCTCATGTGTTGTTGGCATTGCGGCATCGCACCACAGGGGCAATCCTAGTGGGGAGATATGACTGTGATACCGCTTTATTCAATTTTTTACTTTTTTTGCCACATCCATGGGAACACGTGTAACTCAATATGAGATCACAAATTTACATCCTGAGATTGTATATTTTATTGTTGTTTCAGCGAGTAGGTCAAAACTTTTCTCCTAGTTTTCTGAAGTAGATATCTAGGTTGTTATTATATCTACGTGTCTAATACTCTTAGGAAGCCAATCTGTAAAGTGGCTCCACCTATAAACCCGTCGATCGCATACCAAGACTCTCGGATTATTTATTTGTCTAGATAGACATTGACATCAAACGCATTGAAAAATAGGGGTGATGGATGGATAGACAGATAGATCAATTCATTATTGCAGACACACAAAAAAATTAAATACAAGAGAAAAAAATCTTACAAAATATGGTGCTACAAGTGGCGGCCTTATCGCTAAAAAGCGATCTCTTCCTTATCACTCAGATTCATAGGGCTCATTTGTCCTCCCCCTCGGGGAGGTATGGGTAAATTCGCTATAAAATTTTCTAAAAATTCTAAGATTTTCGCTTATAACTTTTTTATTTATAGTTCTATAGTTCGACAAAAAGTTACTGGAACAAAGTTGTAGAGAATTTAGTTTGCAACAAAAAAATTTAACAATTTTTTTTTATCAAATAAATAGTTTAAGACATATATCGTAAAAATCATTCTCCCACAAACTTGTTTTTAGCTTTACACTGCCCCCCCTCCCCCCACACACACATCAAAAAAATAAAATTGCGTCCTCTAAAAAACGCAACCCCAAATGTATCTTTTCAATGGAGTAATTGTGTTAATGAGGTGAACAGTTAGCAGAAACTTGTTAATATTTTTGACTTACAAGCTTGTTTACTCTAAATTCTCCGTCTGAAAACTCAAGCACCCAAACGGCTTTACGAATATAAATCATGAAAATCTCGAAGGAATAAAAACATCAATATAATTATAAGTATCTGTATTTCATATAAAAGTTTATTTATAACTCAATGTGTATGTTTCTCGCGGACACGTTTTAAATAATCATGTTATCTTTGTTGGACAAAGTTCTAGTCAAGGAACAAAGTTAGCGATGTGTTCGGAATTTCCTCTTACTTGTAATCTTAGCTTTATTTACATGTTTATGTTTTAAACTTATTCCAGATTTTCAGTAATAAACAGCAGATATAAAAAAAAAAAAATTATTCACGTATCAACCTATAACGTGCCGCTTGGATCTCTCTTATGAAGGGGGTATAGGTTATACTCTACCAAGCTGGCCAAATTGCGGGTTATGGACTTCGAAAGCTATTATAACCTTCTCTGATGAGCAAGTTTCCTTACGATATTTTACTTCACCGCTTAAGCTTGTATAATAAAATTCACATAAGTTTAAATTTCAGGGGTGCATGCCTGAACCTGGGATTGAACCTGCCCCCTTTAGCTTGTGAGGCAAATGGTTTATCGACTGGGCTATCACTAACTTAATGTTTATACACAACATACCATATATGAAAGTCAGTTTCGTCCTCTTGATGATATCACAGAGTGCTTAACAAAAACAAATATTCCTGTTAATGCCCTTATCGATCTTTGGGCGACAGATATAGATATATTTTCCTATTTTTAACCTCCGACGGAAAAACTTCGGCGTATTATAAGTTTGAAATGGTTTGTGTGTATGTGTGTCTGTCTGTGGTATCGTAGCTCCCGAACGTATGAACCGATTTTAATTTTGTTTAGTTATGTTTGATGAAAATAGTCCAAAATGGCCGACGGCACAAAATCGCGGATTGCATATTTTTATCTTAACTCCCTCAACAAGTGTCAAATGAAAGAGCTTGACTTGTAGAATGCTATACATTATGATAAATTTCCTATGCAAGATGGGATTATATATCATTTTAAAATGTTTAAATGTTTAAATTAAATTGCTTTCATGATTCGATACCAACGGGCATTTATATGATCTGTATAGATATTGCTAGATTATTTTATTTAATGTATCTATTCTGTGTGTTAAGTCGCAAATCTATAATATAAAAATGAATCGCTGAATGTGTTGCACAACGCATGTCTCGAGAGCAGCGACACCGATTTTGCTAATCCTTTTTTAGAATAATCCTTGATAAGGATGGTTCTTACGGAGAGAAAAATTTAAAATATTGCTTGAAAAGGTCTAAAAACAACACTTTTCTATATTCCCATACAATTGATTCGAAATAAAACTTAAAAGTCAATTTAAACTTTAACACCATACCATAAAGTGTAAGTGTTAGTGGAGAGGTTCCGGGAAGACAAAACAATTGAGTGACGTTAGTATCGTAGAAATATTAATGACAATATTTGCTGACCCGGCGTTCCGAATAGCAGAATAAGTATTAAAAAAAAATTAGAATCGACTGCTAGGCGGTACGACGTTAGCTAATGCTATATAATAATATATCCTTATAAATTTTATCGGAGCGTTTGGCCGATTCGACGTGTGACCAGAATGCCGGTTTTTATCTGGTCCAACGTATAAGCGTTGCCATTTAGCGTGGTAATGCGGCTAGCATGCTGGGCACGCTGCTTTCTGGTGGTGGGTTGGAGCATTTGAATTATCTTAAATGAATCTTTTTGCTATATTTCGTTTACAGTTGTAGTAAGTTAGTCATTTTGTTTTTAGCTACTAAAGGCACTATAATCGATATATTTAAAAGAGTTTATAAGTCCTGACTGACTGACTAATACTAGCTAGGAATTAACGCAGAGCTTAACCTCTGAACCAGGAGACATGACCTTTGGAGGCTGTAGAGGTGTACATAGAGGTTTTTTAAAAATTCAAACCATAAGGGAGTCAAATCGCCATTTGACTTCCTTATGGGTTCAAAGTTTAAAACGTTTTATAATCCATTTAATGTCGCGGGCAACGCCGCGGGTGACAGCTACTATTACAATAATAAAAGTGTTCGTATTGGTTCAAGCTCGAAGGTTCCAGAAGATATAATAATAGGATTCGTCATAAATACCCACATTGTGAGTCGACAGTTGCTTCGATCGACAAATATATATTTATTATATTCCCAGGATTTGGGCACACGGCAAACTATAGCTTAGAGATGTGCTAATACTATTTATTAGATGATTTTTCCTATCGATAGTTTCCGACCTGTCGATATATCTGATATGTCGATTACTGGTCTTCACTTATATGCGACATAACATAAAACTATTGTAGATTTTTTGTATTTAAATATGACCTCCACGTTTCTAATTTATATGAAAATCATATTGTTAAGTGAAATAATGAATTATTGTAAATAGCTCAAATAGTTACAAGTGCAGATAATAGTAAAATATAAAAAACTTATTCACTAAATAACACATCTCCACTAAGTTTAATGAAAGTGTTAGCTTATGTATTAATTTGCTTTACTTAAACACGTTTGTGTATATAATTGTATAATATATGTATATAACTGTATAAGATTAGATTTATTTCTTTATTGTAAATACACCCGTCTTATACATTATTAATTGTCTATAATCTCCATCCAAAGGTTGTTTGGAAAAGATCGCTTTTAACGATAAGGCTGTGGCACTACTAGTAGAATTATCCACTTAGTGTAAATATACTACTATGTATTACTTTATTTTTCGATAATTCGATGACATATCGTACGACCCCATCCCTGCCCACTACGAGTAAAATCCCATGTAATTCGCTAACCGCGATCGCCCCTGTCCCTTTCATCCCCTGAGCCTAATCCCCTATCTTACCCTGCCTATACCGTCTTTCCCTTGATAAACACCTTTACATTTAGGGGATTTTGGAAAACTTCGCCGATCGTAAGTTTGAGTATTTTATTAGGGAACGGAAACTATAGGGTATCACAGGATATCAGATGTAGCATTGTTTTTAGATGTTTATGTTCAGGATTATTGACATTGTTTCTGTCAAGATTTGTAAATATGGTAATAACTAGCTGATCAGGCGAACTTCGTACCGCCTAACAGTTTAATTCTTGAATATCGATTATACGGGAGTATAGAAAAGTGTTATTTTTAGACCTTTTTTTTCAATTTTTTAAATTTTTCTGTCTGTAAGAATCATCCTTGTACTTTAAGGAATATAAAAAAAAATTAGCAAAATCGGTGTCGCTGCTCTCGAGATTAGCGTTTAGCAACACATTCAGCGATTCATTTTTATATTATACAGATAAGTACATTTGAAGTTACAATATTCGTTTCGTACTTGTAAGACTGCGATTTACTGCATCGAAGGCACGTGATAAGATCAAAGTGGCACTTGCACCGCGTCGGAATTTTATAGAGCAATGTGACCATTGGAGTCAACCTAGGACACATAAATATTCTAGGGATCCCATAATTCCCCTAAAATTCACAAAACTTAGATATTATTGTACACAATAAAAAATTCAATAATTTACAGTATTAACCATATTTCTAGGTATTTTTTGGTAGACGTACGCCGTCCTGGCCGAAAATAAACAAGTCCTTTAACTATTCAGCGACGTTATGCTGACGTAATCTTTGAAACATTACACGTCAAACAGCGTAACAGGCTGTTCGTATATAAGATTTGTAATTATTTCTCTCTCCCTCCCAGATTGTCAACGTACCAAGCGAGCGGCGCGCGCGCGAACCTGGTCAAGTCCCACGCGGCCAAGTCGGCGGAGTGCGGGCCGCAGTCGCCAGGTGGCGCGCGGCGCGGACCGCGCGAGTCGCGGCGCGTGTCGCTCGCGCAGGCTGCAGGGTACGTGCAGCTCAACCAGTACCGGCTGCTGGAACCCATCGGACAGGTGAGCTGGTAATCGAGAACCGAGTGCCTACTATTGTATAAATAACCAGGACTATCTCATTTAGAGCAAGCCGGAGGAAGTGACTAAGAGAGTCGACAGGAGTGTTGTCGTTCGTGCTGGTCGTTATGAAGGGGTACCTCTTAACTATAACAGATTTTATTGTGGGATCATCGTCAATCAATCAATCAATTCATTTTCTGATAAAGTCACCATCTCGTTGGTACCATCAAGCCGATTGAGGTAGCATTTTGAAAAACTTACTACTTTAATTACGCAAATCTTGTTAAATAATCTAAACGATGACATTGTAACTCGTGGTTCTAGATATTCGTTCCGAGTTATGCATAATGACTTATTAGTGATGCATAGTTATCGAATTTAGACAGAAACGCTACCTGATCCGGCTGGTGATACAAAATTATACTATTTATATTATTAAATTATATTATTACTGCTAGATTGTGGATCTCGCTGCCGGCTTTTCTATTTCCTGATAACTATAATCTATGTATTTTCAAGTCGCGAGTGAATCGATTTCTTCTAGGCAAGCGTGCCCCATCTTAGGCCGTATCGTCGCTTCACATCAGGCGAGTTGCGGCCAAACGCAAGCCTATCTTATAAATAAAAGAAAATCGGTATCTGTTATTTATTTTACAACTTAACTTGTCCAAATAGCTTATTACTATTACTTATTGTTTGTAATCACGTATTTAGTTTATTCAGTATATTAAACGCATTCATTAAACGTTTCAGGGTTCGTATGGTATTGTCAAGTTAGCCTACAACGAAGAAGATGATACACATTATGTAAGTACCTTTGTGTAGTGTGTAGCGATGATGGTCGAGTGGTTAGTGGGGTAGATTGCCGTGCAAAATGTACGGGGTTCGATCCCACGAAACATGCAAAAAGAGTCTGTGCTACTTTGTGCGTTTCCTATCGTCGGCTAGCTACCATCCTCAAGTTCATAAATTTGTTGCTAAACGCCTAACGGTGTGTTCTAGCAGCCTTTCTTGAGAGCCAGTGTATTCCAGACTAGGCATGCTCCATCTAAGGATACAGTATCGCTGACTTCCGTGTCCGTGCGAACTTGTGGTCAAATGTCTAGCTGGTTACGATAAAAAAAATATACATTTTTAAATGAAAATTTCATAATTAAAAGCACAAAGTTATGCTCGAATGCGGTAGTTTCGTAAAAAACTAGGTTAATTGCAAAATTGCAGTTTTCCGGGACTAGCTCCCTGTAAGTTCACTTATAAACTTTGGCATTAAACTGTCATGTACAATGTGAACTTATAGCTAAATAGAAACTGACAGCTAATTTTACTACTAGTAGTTTTCTAATAGTTTTCTTTTTTGGGAAATCGGTAAAAACTCTGTAGTTTTACAGATTTAAAACTACAGAGTTTTCACTGATTTCCTACTAGAAAGATACTAATTGGACCCTTTTTTTAATGTTTGTTACCTGATGTCTCGGAGACGGTGACACCGATTCGTAATTTTTTTTAACGATTCTTCTCAGTTGGTGTTAATAAAATTGTATCCAAATCTGTCCGAAGGTTTGATTTCTAAATCGAAATAAATGTAAAAGTTCTATAGACGCGTATCGTTATGGAAATCGATAATCACTTCTAGCGTTAGATAACATATAAAATAAATACAGTACAGCCTTCCTGAGAAATGATCTAGTATTACAGAACAGATGGAAAAAAAGTCTTACAACTAACAAGACTAGCGGGAGAAAAAATCCCATTAGTTCTTTCAATTGAACTATGAACCACAGAACAGGTAGAAAAACCGAGGAGTGCAGATAGTGATTATATAAATTTATTATCATACTCCTATCATCCTCAGGCAATGAAAATCTTGTCGAAACGCAAGCTGATGCGAAGAGCAGGCCTCTTCGGCAGGGCCCCACCACGTAGGCCCGGCCCGGGACCTCCTCCCGACCCCCTGCAGAGGGTCTATCGGGAGATTGCAGTGTTAAAGAAGTTGGACCACCCAAACGTAGTGAAACTAGTTGAGGTAAGTCGTTTGATGTTAGCGCTTATCGAATTGCACATAATTACATTTCCGTCACTTCCTCTTTCAGATAAATACGTGTGCACATGTAATATTTCTAAGTTACTAGATAACATCGCAAGTTAAGATATTTCATCAAGTTTATTTTGCTTATTTAGTTGTCACGCGTACCTGATTGTCGGAAAGGTCCAACTATAGTTTCATTCACATTATGTGAACTTTATCAGGGATGAAATGAGTTGTTCGTGTCCACGACGATGACACGCCTCGTGCCAATAAAACTATATTTAAACCTCTCTGTCAATCAGGTACGCGTGATGATCCGTAAAAAAATAATTCAAAATAATAAAATACTCGAAAGTTTCCTAATTATATCATAAAATAATGACAAATTAATAAATTTTAAATAGAATATTAAATAATCAACTGCACTGCATAGTATGTAGATATTCTCACCGGGGCTAAAAGAAAAAGTTTTTTTAAAATATGTGATGTCAACTTCAATAGCATTTTCCTTTGAAGGTGAAGGAAGCATTTCCCATTTGATAAGTTTACTAGTACCAAAGTACTGGACGGGAAATTAAGTAATTTATATCAAGAATATAAGTTTAATTAAGAACCACCTGTTTTTATGAATTCGGCTTTTAAATATGTACTGCCGTCCATAACAAAAGTTAACCCCCCCACCCAGTGCGCAGCATCTCCAAACAAAGCTCTTAAATATTACAACAATGTAAGTGGCAGTAAACTCCGCGTTTAACAGCAGTTTCAGAATATACTGGTACCTATAGCAGCGTCTTAGGTTCAATTGCTGTGTCGGCTCTGGCGCGCTTTACGACCAGAAACGTTTGAAGACAAGCCGTGCTAGAAATTAAAGCTTTTCGTCTTTGTACTGGCATTAAAATAAGTAACGGTTTTACTCGTACATGCACAGCTCCACTAAAATATACATTGCCAAGTGAGAGAGATTCATTTACTATTATTTACCTAATTTTTCTTTTTTTCAAAAAGAGAAGGTACCTACACAATTCGACTGTATTTTTTAAACTGTTACCCGATATCTCGGATACGGGTGGACTAACCTGAAATATTGTTTTTCGTTTCCTCAGCGACGTTTGGACAGATTTGAATATTTTTAGTTTGAAAAGGTAATATAATGCTTAGTTTCCATTGGTTGGTTTAACTGGTAGTTCTACATATATACATTTCATGAAAATTGGTTGAGTAGTTTGATTATATATAAAAACAAAAAAACTAAAAAAAATACATATTTGTCAGCTGAATTGATTTTCGTTGTCACTTTTAAAAATCAGTTGTATCAGAGCTAGTGACTTTGTGATTGCAGGTGCTAGACGACCCCGCCGAAGACCAGCTGTACTTAGTGTTCCAGCTGCTGGAAGGGGGGCCAGTTATCGACATCCCCACCGAGAACCCCCTCTCCGAGGAGCTGGCCAGGAGATACTTCAGGGACGCGCTGCTGGGGGTCGAGTATTGTAAGCTGCTTCTTATATACTCACTTATAAAAGCCTTTTATAAAAATATATTTATAAAAGAAACATATTACAAACGCGGAAGTTTGTAAGAATGTACTGAATGTAATGAATGAATGTGCAGTAGTAACCTAGTTAGTGACCTTCTTACCTCTCGGTACCGGCACGAATACCTTCAGGCGTCTTTGGACATCTGTGTTCATCGTTTATGTACAGATTAAGTGATGTCGGAGAAGCTTTACTGAAGTCTTCAACCCGCGATGTAGATATGGTCTCACACTATGGTAATTTGACATTTCATCCGAGCTACGGTAGAGTTCTAGCCATACAGGACAGAGCGTTGCATAACTTCAGTGATCGAGGAGACACACTAATGCCAGTTTCAATACAGTATAACTCATGAATTTGTCGGTAAAATGTAATACAAGTCATATCTCTATTCCACAGATGAAAACAATGAAATCACAAATAATGAACACAGCTAGTTAACCGAGTAACCACGGAATTTGATTTACGTCTTCCCGACGTAAAAAAACATAGCAACAGATTACTCTCATCCTATATTTACGAGCGTTTAAACGGCGAAGGCCAAATCGCTGACCTAAACCTCCCCAAACTGACCGACATCCGGATTTTCCAAATTTAATTAAACTCGCGAAGTCCTTGACCTCCCAACATATGTAGAAAGTTCCGCACTCTACGTAGGACTGTGCCGAGGTATGTATCCGTGTTGGAGTGTACTGGAGATGTGCTACACAGATCCTGCTCAATTATTGCTGGATGGGGTACGGCTCCTTTGTTAGTTCTAATACAATTCAATACAAATAATGAGGCGCTAAAGGATAATAGTAAGCAAATCTGTTTTAAAAGACACTACTTGGCACGATTGTTGTTTAATTCATTCTGAGCAGATTGTTCCCCTCCTATGTGTCACAACAAATTTATTTAAGAAGCTAAACGAATTGGATTATAATCTAGTATTTTTGATTTGGCAAAAATCTTTGCTGTGTAGCTGTTAGTAAAATGGTAGCTGTCAGTAGACAGCAGCTGAGCTCTGACTGCAATACAAAAGATGCACATTTCCTCACATTTCCATGCACTAGCGTTAGCGGATCCGCTAACGCTTCCCGCTTCCCGTTAATAGACTCAATGAACCCTGTCCGCACCCTCTCGCCCGCTTGTACAATATATGTACATAGTTTGAGCTACAGCTGCCGAGTGTTGAATAAATAAGTGCGCCTCTGCGGTAGAACTCATCACAAAGTACACCTAAACTAGCCAAAGGAAACCTGTAGCGCTTCTAGGATTATCTGAGTAAGCTGCTCTATATCTATGTGTATATGTAAGTGGTTCCAAGTGTTATATATATGACGCAATGTTCTACTCTGTTAAGCTAACAATATTATATAATTTATTGTATATGTATTAGCAACACACGAACATATTTGTATCTGAGAACCTAAAAGAGCTTGAGAGAAATCGGAAAATAACGTTATAGAAAAATATAGGATTCGCTACAACCAGTGACACAATTTTTTTTTATCCTACACTTTTTGGCATTTGGCCACAAGTTCGCACGACCACGGACGTCAGCGCCACTATAGCCCTAGATGGAGCATGTCTGTTCTAGAATAACTGGCTCTCACGGAAGACTACTGGAACACCCCGTTATATGCTACGGTTATTATACGTGATAACGCGATGCGATATTTTCGAAATACTATTTAGTTATCGTAAAAATATTAACGTTGCCCTAAAAAGATCTTAGTATTTAAATAAACTCAACGCTTGTCTATAGACTATTATTTTTAGCAATTGTATATTTTTGTGAGTAAAACAGTATAGAACGTGTCCGTATCCCTGAATAGTGGCAAAAAACTGCCTCTCAGATGTTCAATTTATACAACCCTCGGCACAAAAGGACATTGTGAGGAAAATGTGCCACACGCAGCTTTCGCCATTGTTGTCGGAATCGGTCAGTTTAGCTTTTTTAGAAAGAAATTGTAAAAGAAATGCGCATAAATTCGGCAGTATTAAATTGACAGCTGTCTTTTCCATTGGTAGCTCCCTAGTAGAAACCATAGGTTTCTACTTATTGCCTTATTCAATCGACGTAGATTTCCAGAAAATTCTGTGCTTCAAGTGATACGATTTCTCTTCTCTCGAAGTCTTCCTGGTGCTGAGCGTTATATTTTTCTATGATATTAACAGTACCAATCTGACTTTTGAACTGCAATACACAGAGTGGTACTTAACTGCGCTTACCGCTCTGAGAAATAAATCTCACGCCCTGTTTTTATTTATTTTATAATAAGCAAAGTATTTAAATACATCCTTAGTAATGTATTTTGAGGAAACTATACGCTTTATATTTTGTATACGGCTTTAGCTTTAGCGACACCTAGATTTCGTCGCGTTTTCTTCGTATTAAAATCAGGTGATAATGAATAGATACAAACAGGAAAACATAAGCAGAGGACTCGAAAATATAGGTTAGAACAGAAATTTGCTAAATCTACTTCTTCCGTATAATGGTCTGGTATCCTACTAGGCTACGCTTTTCATTGTTATATAAATAAGTCCAAAGTCCATCTCAACGCTACTTCTTATGACATTAGATGTAGGTATTTTCTTTTATATTTCAAAATCTACAATAAAGAGCTATTTGCCATTTAATTCGAATCAAAAAACGGGCGCTACAACATAGTTTGGTTGAGCTTTCCAAATAACTTACACTAACCATTAAGTATTTGTCTCCATGTCCAGTACACTACCAGCGCATTGCTCACCGCGACATCAAGCCAGCGAACCTGCTGCTGGGCGAGGGTCGCGTGCAGGTGGCAGACCTGGGGGCTTGCGGGGAGCTGGCGGGCCGACTGTCGGGCGCTGTAGGCACGCCGGCGTTCCGAGCTCCCGAGGCGTTCGCCGCCACTGATAATTATGTTGGAGAGGTGAGGACAGCCGCTAATAGATGTATCTAGTGTGTTGGATGAAACTTCCAACGCTTTCAGTACGGACGCTGTGTATGGAACTACAGTCCGATTCAGATAGCGTTTCCGTACCAAGTCGAAAACTTTGCACCACAAATTACGCAATGCTACAAAATATTAAACTTTTAAATTTAATTATTCTCCTGTGTAGATCTACAATCGATTTTCAATGTCATATCTTTAACAAGCTTTACGGAATTCGAGTTGTAAAGTTTTGTAATCCGGGAGGTAATTTTACCTGAATCGAGTTGTTGGTGTCATAATAAGAAGATGTCGGAATACTAGCACGTAGATTTATCAACAAAAGAATTTATTTTAAGTTTTTTTCCGATTATACGGTATTTTGTTTAACTTAAAGTTGTTCATTTCACATCTAGTTTAATAGATTACCACATAACAATTCGTTATTTTGCAATATACGCAGACAACAACTGAATGATGCATTCAGTTGCATTATTACTGTCTCGAGCGATAACTTCCGTTTGTTGAGATCGCTTCGACCGCTCTCTCCATAGTTTTTAACATCTATGAATACCACTCACATTATTCATTTACTCGTAATGAGGATTTGGAGTGCCATCATCATCATCAGCCAGAAGACGTCCACCGCTGAACTCCCTCACTTAGAACGCCATTCCGAACGACAAGCTGCCAATTGCATCTGCTGGTTACTTGTGAGTTTCACTTCGTCGGTCTACCTAGTAGAAGGCCTACCTACGCTGCGTCTTCCAGTTCGTGGTCGCCACTCAAGAACTTTTCTTCCCCACGAAGTGTACTAATACGGAACAGGTTAAAAAATAATATTAATAATAGTTATCAGACTGCTGGTGTGGACTAATTAACGACTTGCCATACCTACTGAATCACAACTGAGTATTATTACCCTTATTAAACAAATGTAACGTCCCCCTTCCAGGCAGCCGACATCTGGTCCCTAGGCGTGACTCTATACGCGATGATAACGGGCCGTGTGCCGTGGGTGGGCAGTTCTGCCGCTGAGCTGCAGCGGCGGGTGCTGACGGAACCACTGACCTACCCTCCGCGGCACCAGCCCTCACGGCTGCTGAGACACCTGCTGACGAGGATGCTGGAAAAGGACCCCGGGAAGAGGATCACTATGCACGAGATTAAGGTACGACAACTTGAGGCAATGACCTTGAGTAACGATAACAAGGTATTCTTAGGACCGTCAGACGAAAGTGCACGTGCGCATATTATTCCTCTACGTCTACGTCTACTACGTCACATTAGCTCATAATATTCAGACATAGTATCAATTCTGAATATTAACAATAGCTGTAGCGGAAGGTTTACATATAACCTTTGGCTATGACATTTGGGAATACAAATCGAATTGGGTCTGTTCCTATTAGACATGGCACCGATATCCTATATGGGATCCCACCAAGCGTTGACTCTTTATATATACTAGTTCCGATTTAATTTTGTAAAGTCAGAGTTAGCAAACTGTGAAGGTTTTAGGTGTAAAGTTATAAGAGTTCACAGACACGCACACGTGCAGGTTTCTTTGGAGATTTCTTGTTGTGATATTATATCAGTTATTAATTTTGTTCCGGCCAGGACAGTGTGCTTACTACAAATACGTTAGGGATTAATAAACATTAATCTATCAACCAAAATCTTCCAGGGATGCCATAATTCCACTACAATTTACTGAATTTAGATATTTTTGTGCACAATGAATTTAGCGATTGATGCATTTTTCATATATACACAATGTTAACCACATATTTAGGTTTTTTTGGTACCGTCCGTCCTGGCCGAAATTGAAACAGTCCTATAGGAGAATGGCCTAATTCTGGCATATCTTCTGGTGTTTTCAGGAGCACGAGTGGATAACAGCCAACGGCACCGACCCCCTACCTTCTGAGCAGGAGAACTGTCGTCTAGTGGAAGTGACAGATGAAGACATGGAGCGCGTCGTCACCTCCATCCCCAACCTCTCTACCCTCATACTCATCAAGACCATGCTCAAGAAACACAGCTTCCAGGTAACTAGAATTTAGGGCACGTTGCCACTGACAGCATAAGAAATGACGGCTACTAATATATTCAAGTGCTTACATGCGGCTATATTTCAAACTTGTACTTGACATTACTTGAGTAACTTAATACTGTACATCTTTACATTTGCTTACCTGCTTATTATTAATGCTGAAAGTTTTTTAAACGAGTGTACTAATCCTCGAAAAATTTATTTATTATATGTATGTTATTACGATGCTAGGACTTATTTATAAGAATTTACATACACTAGCGTGGTACCTGTAATTTTATTATTGTGAAATAATGATCTTTGTAAAAATGAATATGCCTGATATCATCTGACTGTCCACTACGATTATTAAAGACGTAGACAACCAAAATATTGCCCTCGATTACAAAACAATTAAATGTGTGACGATAAACAACTTAGTTTACTTTTCACTAAACACTTAACTATTCCTCATTGACCAGTTGAGCGCCTGCAGGCAAACTATACTTGAGTAGCTTCACCAAACTACGAGTATATGTGCCAGCGATGCTTATTTTCTTTAGTTGACAAAAAGTATTGACATTATGTGCCTTAGCGTACACGGCTCGACAATCCTATTTTATCGTGACGTATAATAATTTACGGTTTTTCGAGAGGTGACTACGAACCGGAAGACATTGTACAAGTCATAAAGAAACAATGGATACCTTTCGCATGTCTCACGGAATGGTGTCCTAAGGGGAACGCCTACGTTCAGCAGTGGACGTCATCTGGCTGGCGATGATGATAATAATTTTCAATTGACAGCATTTCATTTTTGTAAAGTGATGAAAATTCGGAAAGCCATTTCGAGATAATGTAACGAAGAGTTCATACTAAAAATACCAGATTTTTATGTCCACTTTCTTCAGAGTTATTTCCACAAAACTGATAAAAAAAATCTCGTACTTATGTTAAGTGCGTCAGATGCCACCAATAAAAAATATTAATGTATCTGTCATTTGTGAACCATACCAAAACAAACAACAAAAATACAGATAATTAACGACACCATTTTTTACGAGCTTTTGACGAGAACAACATTATGCTGAATTTTTCTTATATATTCAAAAATCTCTGAAAATTTAATAATTACATTCTGAATAAAATAAAATAAATATTAAAACGTCTTGTGGAAGAGACCGGAATGCTGGCTCTTATTTTGGTCAGAAAATGAGCATTGCGATTCAACAGGCAATGCTGCCAGCATTCTTAGAAGTTTCTCTTCTACCTGGGGGTTTATTACGAGTATTAGATTAGTTTTTATAGCTGTGAATGTTTTTTTTTTCGTTTTTGTGTTTTAATAAATGCATGTAAATTTACAAAAGAGGAGTGCGTTATTTTTCATTTGTCATTTAATCATCGTCACAAAAATGGGGTCATAATATATTAATACTGTCAATTGCATTATTAATTCCAGAATCCATTCCTCCGAAGTCGCGAAGGCAGTTCATCGAGACGGGAGTCGCTGGTGACTCGCGCGGAGGCGAGCACGGAGAGTGACAAGACACGGCGTGCCACGCTGGCCAGGGCGGGACGGTCGTTGTCCGCGCCTGGGAACTATCTTACTGATAAGTAAGCTTTAGTAGGACAACAGTAATTTAACCTCAGCAAAAGAAAATCACGTCAAAAACACTACATGTACTAAAATGCACAAGACTCGCAGCACTAAAAAGTAGATCTGCCGTGAAAAGTTGTGAAATCGAATGTTAACCGAGTCGATTCATTCGATACCTATTTATCTATGGGAATAAATATACAAACACTCCGTCATACATTGATACTTTGTTTATCAACTGATATATTTTTTTAGTAAGTAACTATTATAAATATTATTGCTCTTTATATCCTGAATAAATATAGTGACTTAGCAATAGCACACTGCATTACAATGACTATACATATACAGAAGAAATCTATCTAATATTAGCGCTCTGTGCCCATAGTTATCAAAGTATACCTATGGCTGACTATTTAGGTTGCCTACCTAGTAGATGATGTTGCAGTGTGCGTTTGCCAACTCACTATATTTAGGTTACCTACCTAGTAGATGATGTTGCAGTGTGCGTTTGCCAACTCACTATATTTAGGTTGCCTACCTAGTAGATGATGTTGCAGTGTGCGTTTGCCAACTCACTATATTTAGGTTACCTACCTAGTAGATGATGTTGCAGTGTGCGTTTGCCAACTCACTATATTTAGGTTGCCTACCTAGTAGATGATGTTGCAGTGTGCGTTTGCCAACTCACTATATTTATTAAAGAAATAAAGAACAATGATATTTATAATAGTTATTACAAAAAAATTATCAGCTAATAAACAAAGTCAATTCAATTCAAGTCAAAGTGGTTGCAACTTATTTATTAATTAAGTTTTTTTTCACAGGCAAGCGTCTTTCGACATCGGTCTTGAATCAGTAGAAGAGACACGAGACCAGAGTCAAGACATTACATCACCAAAAGACATCGCTGCATCTTCGGCTACAGTAACTTCATCATTGACTGAAACTGAAGGATCAACAGTAACGCCAATATTACCAACAGCATCATCAAAAATACCAACATCATCAATTGAACAATCTCGATCGACAGTAATATCAACTGATTCAAGCGTAACTCCAACATCAACTCTGCCTGCAGTAACATCAACATCAAATTTGCATTCAGTAACATTAACATCAACTCTGCCTGCAGTAACATCAACATCAAATTTGCATTCAGTAACTCCAATATCAACTCTGCCTACAGTAACATCAACATCGTCAAGTCTGCCTTTAAAAATAGTCAAAAGCAGTGAACAAGAAGCGAAGGTTGTTAAAAGCGGACGGTGATACCATTCTCGCGCGAGCAGCGTTGCCCGCGAACCTTGGATGGTCAAAATCCGCTTCGTCATCGAATTCGATTGATTGACTTATCTTTTTAGGATTAAGAGATTTTTAATTTAGGATTAATACGTTTTTAGGATCGTGATTGGTAAAAATTATTTGTGTCAATTCGTGTCTGTTCTCACAAAAATATGGCAGTGGTCAGTGTAGTTAGCATTCACGAGTATATGGAATATTTTCAATGTTAGTGTATAATTGGGTACTTTTGTTTGTTAATAATAATTATGAAACGGCAGTTTTATTATTATCAAATTTGTTTGTTATTGAGTATGGATTGTAATTTACATGTAGATAGATAAATTCTTTATTTAAAAAATTAAATGCAAGAAGTAAATTAATTGTAAATGTATGTACTTATATAATTCTCTCTATATTTTTTATCAGATTTTGTTGATGTTTTTTTCTTTATGGTAACGAAAATATATTATGTGACTCAACTTTGTTATTTTTCGTCTGATAAATACAAAGTCCAGTTTATGTTATACCTTTTTGATGTGTTACTTTCACATGTTTATTTAGAGTTTAATTTAATATGTTAGTATAAACAATTTAATTTAAGTTAAATGTGTATTTTTTGAAGAAATATATATTTTAAACGTACTTTAGATACACAAAATGTACATACTTTTAAATGCTAGTTTTGAAGTTGCTAGTCTCGATGTAAATATTTTGTTTTTAAAATTTTGACCATTTTTTACCTAAAATGTTTGCTTAGCAAAGTAAAAGCACATTATATAGCGATTTAACTTTTAAGTGCGGAGTGATAACTACGTAAGTACTTAATAAATGAAGAAACTATTTTTAGATTAAGATTGCAATTTTAATCTGCATTAAAAATAAATAAAAGTACCTTAACATAGAAGAGAGTAAAATTAATCTTTTAAACTTATCAATATTTCTAACGTAAATGTCTCCTTTAGTGAAATATAGCTCTTAATCCACAACAATTTGCTCAAAGCTTTTTCATGTCTCACAATATGTAGAATATTTGGCTTGCAAAAAATTGTAATAAAATATTTCCTTGCTTGAGTGAAAAAGCGCAAGAAA
This sequence comes from Ligdia adustata, assembly GCA_947049295.1. Classification (NCBI taxonomy): domain Eukaryota; kingdom Metazoa; phylum Arthropoda; class Insecta; order Lepidoptera; family Geometridae; genus Ligdia; species Ligdia adustata. The sequence goes on from OX346234.1 coordinate 11,763,027, forward strand.
ATATAATAAATTATCGAACGTACTTACTCTACCTACTCTACACATTATTCATATTTTGAATTAAAAATTCATATTACCAGATTAAAATGTATCTATTTGGCAATTTAATAGCCAATCAACTTCATATAAAATTCTTATATAAGTCGGGATGAAATGAGATGTAAATATTTTAAATATATTAATTAAGCAAATGACCAATTTTTCTCTGTCAAATTAGCTTTATTTACATTTTAATATGCTCCATCTAACAATGCGAGTACCTACATAGTTTGTACATTGCAATTGTCATGCACATAAGGCATAACATAAATAATTGTTAAGTTAATAACGATTCGGATATAAAATAAATAGTTGCTGTGTCTTTGTTTTTACCCGACTGCCTAATGTAAGGATAATGGTTATTGAGGACAATTTATTGGCAACATTTCGACATTTTTATTACGATAATGGAAAGATAAATGAAAAACAACGTATTCATATTTTTTATTTCATTCGAATGTAATATTTTTTTTTTTTTAATTTTTAAAAATATAAGGAATTTTCAGCATAATGTTATTCTCGTCAAATGCTCGTAATAAAATTATGTCATTATCTTCATTATGTTTTATGTCTGTAATTTTGTTGTTTGTTTTGGTACGGTTCACATATGACAGTTACAATAATATTTTTTATTGGTGGCTGACGGTCTTAGCATAAATACGAGATTTTTTTATTATCTGTTTTTGTAAATAACTCGGAAGAAAGTGAATATCAAAATCTGGTAACTTTAGTATGATCTATTCTTTACAATATCTAGAAATAGTTTTCGAATTTCCATCACTTTCACAAAAAAGAAATGTTGTCAATTATCCAAATTATGGCATTTACAAGAGTCCGGTGCGGTGACGTATTTAACTGATATGGGCTAAGATGCATGTATTAGTTCCTTACATATGATATTGGCGTTTTGTCGTACTGGCCACTTTGATCTCAAATATCTCTTCTTTGGTTAGGTATTGCAATTTCAAATTTATACAGCTATTTATTCATACATTTGTATTTCGAAAACCGTAATTCATTTGTTTTGTCCTCGTTTGGTTTTTTCTTTGCGTCACGCAGTTTACAAAATGGAAAACTTGAAATATCGCGTTATTTACGAGCACGAGTTCCACCGTGGTAGGTACCAGTGCTGCAGAAACGGCTCGAAGGAGTAATGATGTGTATGGCGGCGGTGTCGCAAAAGAAAACACAGTGCGTTTTTGGTTCCAACATTTTCGTTCTGGAAATTTCGACCTGCAGAACAAGCCCCGTGGACGGCCGGAGACTAAAGTTGCTAATGAAGAATTGAAAGCTATTGTGGAAGCAGATCCATCGCAAACCACGTCAGAGTTAGCTGCAGGCTGCGGTGTTAGTGATAAAACTGTTTTAAACCACTTGAAGCAAATTGGAAAGGTGAAAAGGCTTGAAAAGTGGGTACCTCATGAATTGAGTGCAACAAACTGACAAACGCTCGTCAACTGCTGCGTTACATTACTCAACCGGCACAATAATGAAGGGATTTTAAATCGGATCTTTCGGATATTTCAAGTTTTTCCATTTTGTAAACTGCGTGACGCAAAGAAAAAACCAAACGAGGACAAAACAAATAAATAACGGTTTTCGAAATACAAATGTTTGAATAAATAGCTGTATAAATTTGAAATTGGAATCCCTAACCAAAGAAGAGATATTTGAGATCAAAGTGGCCAGTACGACAAAACGCCAATTTCATATGTAAGGACCTAATATATTGAATTGTACAGGGTCTCTGATCACAAGATTACTTAATCTCTTTGCTTATAGTTTACTAATACAGGGTTATTGGATAGGAGATTACTAACCCGAAAGTGGGTAACTTTACTCATCCTATGGAAAAAAAATCTCTATGAGACCAAATCTGGATTCGAGAAAAAAACAGCTTCTTCAAAAAGAGATGTTTCATAAATGTATGGATCTCCGGCCAGGACAGTGTACATGATACCATAAATACGTTAGAGATTATTAACATTTAATCCATCAACTGAATTCAAAATACCGTAACTTATCGCAGTGTACAGAAATAATTTCGCAAAATGGTAATTTACGCATTTATATTGGGTCAGTTTTGTTTGACATTTGTGATAGGTTGATCCATATACCAATATGACCATTGAAGTCAACCAAAGATACATAAATCTTCCAGGGATGCCATAATTCCTCTATATTCACTGTATTTAGATATTTTTGTACACAAGGAAGGAGGCCACTAGTGAATTTTTCATTAATACACAATATTAACCACAACTTCAGACATTTCTTTATAGACGTACACTGTCCTGGCCGAAAATGAAACAAATCCTTTCGACAACGACCGATAAACTTTTTGTATGGAACAGCTGAAGTTCCTACTACAATAAAAGTGACCCCATTTCGGCTTAGTGCACCCACAGCTGACAGCCCTGTGTATAATACAGAATATTTTATAAAATAATAACTTGATTAAAATAACTTTGACTCTTTGCTGATGGCGTGAATCGTGCGAGCGGAGCATCAATATTTGGATTCGTATAAAGCAATTCTCAGCAAACTGAAACATACATTGTTTTATGAGAAATTATTTTAATGCAAAATATTTTTATTAGAACTTAATTAGACAGCTCCATTCAACCCTCTATCTTTTGCAAGTGTACGGTCCAAATGTTAAAGGCCTTTAAATGTTGTGATAGACGAATAGAACGCTTTTAAATTTAAATAATAATAACACACTTTACTGTAAAATAACAATTTTTTATTAGAAATTACATTTATTAAATCATTTTTATGAATACATATTTGTAGTTCAATAGATTTTTCAAATTAAAGTTTTGGGGTTAAGTAAAGAAAATTGTGCTGTCAATTTAAATATTTACGATCTTATTAATAAACGCGTTTTAATTTTGAGCATATTTTGTCGTTTTATTCGATAAAGAACATCGAGTGTAAAAACAAGACAAATGACGATCAAAATTGAGATGCGATAATTAAAAAGGCAGTTAAATTTGAACAGAAAATGTTATAACTTTAACATCAGAAACCACAAACATTAGATAGATAATGGCCCCAATTCGGCCAGTCACACGGAAAAACTAAAAGTTCCTAAAATTGTGTCCATCCTTTTTTCACTTTTGGAAACAAAACGAGAGGAGACAATTTTAGAACTGTCAAATTAGGTTAGTTTAGTAAGTTTGGCCTGACAGTATCGGGCTCAATTTATATCATAATAATTTTACTTGATTTTACAAATCGTTATTACATTTAAACTACAAAAGTGCATTTATTTAAGAACCGTACGTTAGTAATAACCTATAAATGTAGTACAATAGACCATCAAGTCTCGCACATATAACATCGCTCATAGTTTTTAATTCAAGTCCGATTTTTAATAAATCTTGTTTATATACGAGAAATAAAATGTTTATTAAAAAATAATGAATTTAATTTTCTTACCAAATTTTAATTAGTTACTTATATTACTCATAAATGTTTGCTGTCTTTCATTCTTTTACATTGTTTAATTTATTTATATTACTATAATTCAATGATAAAGCTAAATTACACTTGTGGGCATTTATTTGTGTCTGGATTTCCTTTTTAAATTTATTTTTAGATCATTATGTATGTAATTCAGTATTATTATATATAATGTATACCGTAGTGTCATTACCAACTTATTTTACAGCCTTTACATATTTATTATAATTAATTGATTAATGTGGTTTTACAAATTTCGCTTCATCTTTTCGAGCATCTATTGCCAATTCTTCATCCTCGTCATAAGATCCACCTGCAATAGGTTCCAGATAGTTATTTTCATCATTATTGGAATTTTCATCATATCCATTCAACGAGGAATTGGAATCGTCTTGCTCATCGTCACCTCTTTCTTCACTATAATTTTGTTGATCAGCATCACTGTTTTGATCATCACCAACATATGTATATAAATCGTTGTTAAACGGTTTCTCAAGATCCCACCAATTAACTTCATCAGGGCTGAATCCTGGGAAGAATTCATCATCTATATAGGCCGGATGCTCATCAATTTTGATTGGGATTTGGTTGATAAAGTTGTTGAGATGTGGCAGTTGTTGGCTTTCAATTATTTGTCCGAATATGTCGCCGTACGGTATGTTTTGTAGTTGGAAGGAATAGTAGGGGTGCACGAGTTCTACCCTGTTCACTCGAGGGTGGCGGACGGCATGCTGGAGCCAAGGGTAAGGCCAGCAGTTTATAGAGGCAAACAGCAGTAGTACTGACAGCACCTAAACATGAAATAAACCTTCTGTATAGTTTTTGATAGAAATATTGTAATATATACGACAGTAAAGTACCTATTTATTACTTACAAGGCGAAATACTATTAAAATAGTGAAAACCAACTATAGGTATATTTTGCAGTTAATTTGGTGTCAAGCGAAAGAATATCGACTATTAAAAAAAACCTAACTGCTAGACCGATTTTAATGAGAGATGTTTCTATTATGTATAGAGCCCCGGCCAGGACAGTGTACATGATACCATAAATACGTTAAGGATTATTAATTATTAATCTATCAACCAAATTCAAAATAACGTACCTTATCGCAGAGTAACGAATAAAATTTTTCGTAAAAAGGCGATTTTCACGTGTTTGATGTGTCAATATTATCATTTGTGACGGGTGGTACAATTGATAGACCAATGTGACCATTAGAGTCAACCTACGATATAAAAATCTTCCAGGGATGGCATAATTCCAGCATAATTCACAGAAATAAGATATTTTTGTACGCAATGAAGTAGGCAACTGATGCAGGTTTAATTAATAAATAATATTTATCACATCTAAAGGCATTGTTTGGTAGACGTACACCGTCTTGGCCGAAAATGAAACAAGTACTTTGTAGAAGTAAGTAGTAATATCCCGTTCAAGTACAATGTATTTTTGAACAAAACGGTCCATGCATCTCAGAGAAACCGGTGTACTTGAACATACATAAAAAAATAGACTAAATTAAAAACATCCACCAAATTTAAAGTCGGTCAGAAACAGACAACAATAACTTACCTGACTTAGCACAGCCATTGCAGCTTTACAAATGTAGTCTTTTAAAAAAAAAACAATTCATTCAACTATGACTGTTGTGTAGAATAAAGTTGTCAAAAATGTAGTTAATCGATAAAATGTGGTGTCATTAGTTAATGGCTAATTAATTGGCTAAACCATTTAATATATTATTCTCGAATGAGCTATTTTAGCTCTTTTTTTCGATTAACTACATTTTTGACAACTATATTCTACACAACAGTTATAGTTGAATGAATGAATTACTTAGATTAATTATTAATTTCGGAAAAATACAGTAAACATTGATAACTTGAAAAATTACACTAGAATAGTTACACCTATAGGTTCATTACGTCATTCAAATACCTCAAGAAACTAGGACATTTGTTTCCTATGTATTTTTATATTTATATACAAAAACGTAAGTATTAAGAGCGTAAGACTGTTACGGGTCTACCGATGCTAAAGAGTTATCGGCTAGGGGTGTACTAAGCTGAAAGGGGGTCACTATACCCAACCTAATGATCAACTTTCTCTATGGAACCAACTCTGAATTCGCGGGAAAAAAATCAGCTAATCCATACAAAAAGTTGATCGGTCGTCGACAAAATGTATGAAACAGCTGATTATTTTTTCTCGAATTCAGAGTTGGTTCCATAGTGAAAGTTGTTCCTTAGCATGGGTACAGTGACCCCGTTTTAATTTAGTACCGCTAACCCTGTATAGATATATATTAAAAAGTTTTTTTTTAGATTCATACCCTATTACATTAGAAAGCCATACTAAAAACTTTAAAGTAAATTTATTTTAAATCCCCTACATATTATAATAGTCGCTGACTGGTATATTTCATGGACTACATATAACATTATATTCAATTCTACATGCCATTATATTCTTAAGATATATGCTCATATTGGATCCACTTAACAAAATCACCTCCCAGGAGTATTTGGTACCTCAACATGACATCAACCGTCATATATTCCTATAAGGTCGCGGCAACTGTTCCTCTGTGGGATATAACGCTTCATCTGGTGTCTGAACTGCGTCGGCTTGTGTGACTCGTTTGTAAACTAAAGCCTTGATCTTTGAAACGTTTGAATTAATTCAACACTCTATAATGACGTCACTTACGAACGATATGCATTTTTGATAATTCATACCCTTCGCATAAGATCAACCGTGTAATTGAGATATGACTTGTATTAAATTCTACCGACAAGTTCATGAGTTTCACTGAAGTTATGCAACGCTCTGTCCTGTATGGCTAGAACTCTACCGTAGCTCGGATTACATGTCAAATTACAAGTCCAGGGGTAGTTTTAAAAACGGTTAATCGACATTTAAGTCGGAGGCAATCTGCACACGAGGTCCTTAGCGTGAGACCATATCTACATCGCGGGTTGAAGACTTCAGAAAACCTTCTCCGACATCACTTTATCTGTACAATATAATAATAAACAAATATAATATTATTATAATGTATCTATACAAGCTATCTCATTTTAAACTGAGACCATTTTTCATATTTTTTTTACTTTAAATGTACTTAATTCTTTAACATAAAATTCTTGAACTAACGTCGCCAATACAAATTATCCTTGTCCTGGTATACTGGTATTGAAGAGTGGTGATGACAGTGTTTCTAGGGCCACAGAAAGCCTCAAATCTTCCTATTATGTACTACGTTTGACATTATTTCTTACTAACTACTCCCCGCGGTGTTATTCGCGGATATTTTTTCAGGATGAAAAGTACCTTAAGTGTTAACCCTGGACATAAACTATGTTGTAACCAAATTTAATCCGAATCTGTCCAGCCGATTGACCGTGAAGCTAACACACATACAAAGTTTCATTTTTATAATATCAGTGTAATTAATTACCTACGTAGTGATAGGACAATAGTCGTTATTCCTGTTGTTCTAAAGTCTCCCTTAACAGGTTTCTCGTTACTGACTAGTATGTAGTAACTCTGTACGTTCTCGTGATTATATCTACCACGTATATAATAAACATTTGTAGCTATTTGTAATCGTATATAAACGATAGGTTATTAAACAATTCTCTTGGGAAAATGTATCAACCACAAAAGCTTTGTGCTTTTGACAGAGACAGATACTCGTAGCACAGAAGTCAAACTTTTGATACCTACACTCAACATTCGCGCTAGGGTTATTCACATAACAACTTTGGTTTATATAAGTCTAAAACAGGAAGAACGGAAATGTAGACCATAAAATATATAAAATAATAACGAAAATATTTTGTTTAAGAAGATTTTTATTAACCTGATGGTTGGAAAGGTTCAACTATAGTTTCGTTCACATTCGATGAACTTCATCAGAGATGAAATGAGTCGTTCGTCGTCACGTCTCGCACTGAAACCCGTTAAACAAAATTAATCAATCATGCGTTAGTTTTCTTAATAAAATGGGCAATAAATAATCATGCAACTAATCACTCTGTTTTATAAAAATACCTATTTATGCACACGGTCCTGGCTATCATATCATTACTCCACCACAAAACTTTATTATATTATTTATCCTTGGTTGTACTTTTATCCTTGAAATGTCCTTCTTGCCCTACACGTATATAAACGCGGACATCTGACTATTCAACTACAGTGAAGCCGTATGTTCACGGCTTGCTTATTATTTTAATATAATTATATATTATCATAAAATAATATAAATTAATTGTTAGGTCTAAGTTTAATTTTAAAAATAATTAAGTCGTGTAAATTTTAGTTTTTTCTTCTCTTTTTGTGGCTGAAAACGTAACAGGGTAAGTGTTCTGAGGAATCTTCGCTTTCTGGTTACCTACGAGTATACTCGTGCAACGTGTAACAGAAACGTGTGACGATACTTAAGTTAGTCTATCAAAGTGAACCCAGAGTAAAACAAAATTCTGCAATAAAAAATTAAATAAAAAACCCGCCTCCATACAACTTGATCGATGGACCAATCTTTGTATGGAGAACCTAATAATTTTTTCTCGAATTTTGAAAAAAATTTCTTCTACAATGGATTCAGTTTGATGATTAGACTAATTCCCTTAAGTGTTATCACGCCTTTCTGTTTGATGTTGTATAATATTTACTATCGCGTTTTTTTAATTTTGAAATTTCGTGAAGTTTAATTTTTAGCCTACTTTAAATTAGAATGAGTTTTTCAATTTGTCGGATTTACATAATATGATTAAAAATACTACCTAAGTATATAATTGATACACTAATGCGTAGGATTTCACTTTTGAAAACGTTGACAAGGTTTATTAAAAACAATGTAAATCAGACTTTTCCAACTGTTTTTTTTTTGTTTTTCCTATATAATAATAAAAGAAATCCACAATACCCTAGCATTGAGGGCAGCGTACTCAGTGGAACTGGGGTAAAGCATCTGTAGGACTTTAGTTATGATACAATTGCTAAAAAAAATTGTTATCCATTTATTTTACTAAAGACATAATCGAATTATGGCAGGTGAACAAAATGGAAGACGCGCGCAAGAACCTGCTGTTATTCTTCGAGCGGCCTACAGAGCCTTGCTTCACTCAGAAAGGAGAGGACAACACTGTCTTCCAGATCCCCGACCACTACTACGTGAGTACATAGTATTTACACTTCTTAACCAATGAGCAACTAACTAGATTGCTCAACTGTTTGATTAGTTGAGCAGGACATAGGTAATCTATAGAGCTTCTTAGCGATAAGACCACCTTTCACGCAAATTTAATTAGACATCAAGTATCTGACATGGGAGTTTCATGGTCACAAGAAAGACTTTTTTAAGTAATAATGGCTTGCGTTTGACCGCAATTCACCTCACGTAAAGCGACGATGCGGTCTAGGATGTGGCACGCTCGCCTAGAAGAAACCGATTTACTCGCACTTGAAAAGATCGTATATCGATAATAGCTATCGGGAAATAGAGTAATAGAATAAGTAATTGTAATATTTTATATAGCACTAGCAGCTGTCTCCCGCGGTGTTGCCCGTCACAATAAATTAATAAAATAAAAACGTTGACCACTTAGGGGTGGTTTCTAAAAAAAATATTTTTTATATCCTACAATGAATACACCCTTCAATTTTATGTCTAGGCAAAGCGGTTCAGACCCTACGTCGAATTATTCTCCTATATGCATAGATAGAACAGTAATAAGGAAAAATATATAAAGTTTCATAAGTTTACAATTAGATTTATTTCAATACATAGTATTATTGTATTGTATAATATAAGTAGGTGTATTCATAATATTTTAACTTTAATTTAAGTTGCATACACATTGCAACATGTTGGATACACATTGCAACATGTTGGATACACAATGCAACATGTTGGATACACAATGCAACATGTTGCAGAGTCCTTATGTTAGTTTTAGGCATCTCAGTATGTAAACCTAGACTTAGATTTGCATGCAGTAAAGAACTAACTTACTAGCTCAACTTAGTTGAACAGTAGTGCATCCTCTTAGTAGTACTCCTGCTCAACTATGAACTTAATGATGATCATACAATAACCTACCAAGATTTTGATTTTTGATTACAGCCAGAGAAATACAAGAACGTGAAGAGCTCTCTATCGGACCGATACGGCGGAGACGACGCTCGGGTAGTTCCCGTTAAGAACATCGCCCTGCCTGACCTGTCGCTGCCCAAGCAGCTGGCCTACCAGGAGCAGTTCTCGCTCTTCATACCCAAGCACCGCCGGATGGCTGCAAGACTCATTGACATATTTATGGGTACCTAAGTATTTACAGCAGTTCTTTGCAAATGTTTCACAAATAATATGGCCGGTGTACTTCGCGGCCGGTTTCTGTACTTCCTGATAGAGAACAAATATCCAATCATCTCTGTTCATGTCGTGTTCCACAGTATGTCTGTACCAAATATTAGTATTGGGATCGGCGAATTAATGACGCTGTAGCAATCTTCCCAACTTTTTGCGAGAAGTATAAGCAATACAAATATTCCTGACTACTAAAAAAAAACAAATAAAATCGTAGAACCCACACACCGAGTTTAGAATAGAATTGAATAATATTTTATTAGACACAAAAAACAACATTGTATACAACTTAAATTAAGATTATTTTAATCACTGCTTTCCGTCATAAACCAAACAAACAAACAGGTTTGTCAAGATTGGTTGGAAAGTACGGTATACGAATTGACAGACGTAAGAAAAATTTCAAGAGCTCCAAAGCGGAGGCAAAATCGCTCGCTCGGTTAATTAGCTCGTTATATTAAAGCTGTATATGTTCTCCCCAGGCATGCGTGACGTGGAGGACCTGCAGTCCATCTGTTCCTTCTGTCAGCTCCACATCAACCCTTATATGTTCAACTACTGCCTCTCCGTCGCCATCCTGCACAGGTAACTAACTGCTATTGAACGCTTTCTTATGAGAAACACTGGCTTTTTATCTATGATTCTATCTAAAACACGTAAATCCATAGTTCTAAAAACATCACTACCGATTTTAATTTGACAGATGCCGTTACAATTTTTTCACTTATTTTGATTTAACATTTTGTTAGAAGAGAGTTTGAAAAAACCCGTCTGCTAAATCCTTGAACCTGTGTATCATCCTTAATTTCTTTTTTATTATGATATACCCAGTGTCACCCTCACGACTAAGACGAATCTATTGACACCACTCACATAAAAATACGACAAACCGGCGGACCAAAGAAATATACATACATACATACACTCGAAAAACATAAACCTCATTCTTTCGCAGTCGGTTAAAACTGAAGTACTCTGTAAATCTAACATAGTTTTTTATTTCGCTTGCATAGGACATACAAATGATCATATCCCCCAATCATTTATATCGAGGCCCACATACGTAAATATTTAGACATATTGATCTATAGCACTGTTGATGCGATTTTTAAATTACATATTTATAATCCATTTTTCAAACACATTCCACATATTGCACACATCTGTGGTTTCTGCATAAGGTGGATAAAATGAGATAACATTTTCCGGTCAGTCCAGCCAATCAGCATATTATTGTCGAAGAATAACATCCCGTACAAATTACAGGAAAATTAGTTATTATGACATAATGAACTTGTCCTGAGAAGGAAACTGCGGTTTCCTGTTGACAATCATTTGAATTTGCACGAAGCTGTCACCTCTTATCTATCTACCTAGTGTTATTTTATGCAAAATAGATTATTACTTTGGATGCTTTGTTTTCGAAATGAGTCGATCTCCAAATAACTATATTTAGTAAGTAGAAGTAGTTTAAAGTATTCATTACGGAATATGAACCTTAAACCTCCCAAACATTCATAATTGATATGTGAAGAGGCCTCTGACTAGATAGGTCAGAGGACATAAGATGAAATTCGACGCACTCATACCAACACGAATACAGCTTAACACATCCTCAACAACAGAGTTGTTCACAACTGGAACAAGTGGCCTGAAAATGTGATCACTGCAACATCCACAAATATTAAAAATCAACTCGACAAATGACTAAACGACAATCAACTGTCTCTTGCAAACCTTTAAGGACAATTTTGTGCAATGCATTAATGAATTCAACACAATGTGATACAGGTACATCAGCTTGAAGCTGCTCGCCTGTTATTAAATAAATAAATAAATAGTGACATAAGGACAACTGTTTTACTTTAGTTCCAACCCCTTCAAAATAGTAAGAAACTCAAGATTACCACGACTCTTCTTCTTTCGCCTGTTAGAAACAAGATATTGTTTTTGATCCAAATATTTTAAATCTATAATTGTCATACTTAGAATTCTCCTAATGCACACCACATATTTCATTTCCTGTCATACAGTGCCACATAAAATTAAAATGGTTCTTTAATTTTGCAACAGGCCTGACACCAAAGGTCTGACGATCCCGACCTTCGTGGAGACCTTCCCTGACAAGTTCATGGACCCGAAGGTGTTTCGCCGCGCTAGGGAGGTCTCCTCAGTCGTGAAGGAAGGAGCCAGGGTAAGTCTTCAGGGCTACTAGGATTAGTACCAATACCAACCTCTCTTTAAGCTTATGGTGATGCTAACTAGGTGTTTTATATGACACAGTTCAATGAACCTAGACTTCTGAATGAATAGTGCTCAGATGATCAGACGTTAAAAGTAGAAATAAAAATTTTTACAGTAAAAAAGGAAGAATATGTATTATTTATTTAATATACGTTTATTGAACTAAAAAATAACAATACAAGAAAATATATACATATAGTCGTATCAAATATGTATAAATTAGTTTAGTTATATGGTTGTATAAATATGTTATTATAATTAAGACTTCAAGAGCCTGGGTACTCTAGGAAGGTATAAAAATAGAAAATAATACTAAAAAAAAATATTTGATAAAAAGACAGACAACCGATTTCAATTCGGCAGGCGCCCACGAAATTTCAGTCATTTTGATTGAAATACCGATGTACCGAACCTATTATGAAATAAATATGTAGAACTAAAAGAGAAGATATATATAAGGTAAGATATATCCTTTCAAGAAAAATATATTTACCAAATCAGGGCGGGCGTCTGTAAGAAAACGGGTAAGAGATTAAATTAATTAAATTAAGAGATATTTTCCGCCAAAAGGAGGCCATTCCATCTGACCCCTACTTTCAGAGATTTCACAGTTCCCTTAAATACTATAGTAATTAATACCTTGAGCTCTAGGATGTCACGCAAACTTCAAAGTTCAATTTTGGCACATATTATTGAATGTTAAGCTCAACTAGCTGCCAAAAAGCTTGGTGTTCTCTCGAAGATGCGGCGGTACTTTACGACGGAACAGTTGCTCACTTTTTACTCGTATAAAGCATAAGTTCCATCGTGAATGGAGTACTTTGAGTCTTTTGAGTCTTTGGTTGGCTCGCAGCTAAATACCAGCTCGAAGCGTTGAAGTCTGTCGAAAGGAGAGCTGAAAGACTTATAGGCAACGGTGCTTTGGCCAAAGTTAATCTCCAAAGCCTTGAGCACCGTCAAAAAGTAGCTAGCCTATCGGTTTTTTATCGGATATATTTTGGGGCAGTGTGCCGTGGAGTTACAAAATTTAATTCCAGCATCCCCTTTCTACAATCGGATTAGTAAATATACTGCAGAACGCCACCGCTATATGGTAGATTTGCGTCGACATTTACTGTGCTAACTGTCAGATTATGGAATTCACTGCTGACTGCTCTATTTCCCGATAGATATAATCACGGTCTCTTCAAATCGCGAGTGAATCGGTTTCTACTAGGCAAGCGTGCCACATACTAGGCTGTATCGTTGCTTTACATCAGGCGAGTTGCGGTCAAGCGCAAACATATTAGCTATAAAAAATAAGTAAATACAGACAACAGACTGGTTTACATAATGAAATTTCTTCATATAATACAGATACCAACCATTCTAGCAGGGGAATAAATCGGGAAATAAATTTATGCAAAACCGGCGTGACACGCTTTATAAAGAATTGACTCTACCCTCTTAATTATGTCTTCAGATGCCGATAACGATCCCTGTGAACTACACGGCCAGTGAGTCGGAGCCGGAGCAGCGTGTGGCGTACTTTCGTGAGGACATCGGCATCAACCTACACCACTGGCACTGGCACCTCGTGTATCCCTTCGAGGCCGCAGACATGGCTATCGTCAAAAAGGACAGAAGGGGAGAGCTGCTGTATTACATGCACCATCAGATCATTGCTAGGTAAGTTCTTCTATTGCAGAACATACTAAAATGAGACGACAACTATGTGCAATGTGTACTCGTAATGCATAGATCGCCCGAAGAATCCAACTCGGATGGACAGCGTTAGGAAAACTCCAAATATTGTCTCGTCGAAAATACCGCAGTGCCAGAGGAAGCAAGGGTCTTCAACTAGCGTGTGGTGCCAGCGATGACATATGCCACTGAGACGTGGTATTTGGCCTGCTAGATAAGCTTAAAGTTGCTCAGCGAGGAATAGTATTAGCAAAAAACAGTATTATCTTTCCAATTCCAGATTCAACATAGAGCGGTTCTGCAACGGTCTACCTCTGACGGTGCCGTACAGCAACTTGCGTGAGCCGATAGCCGAGGCATACTTCCCCAAGCTGGACTCGCAGGTCGCCAGCCGCGCCTGGCCACCTAGGTACGAACTCTTTCCTTAACCAAGCGAACGAATCGACACTGCTTTGGAGCAGACGAATTCCCCATCTGTCAGTTATTACGTTTGTATATCTCCTGGGGACGTCGTTCTCTAGTACAGATCGCGTACACTTTCTAACCAATTTTGACGAAAGTTGGTGTAAGTTGGTGTTCTATATTTTTAGCCTTTTAGAATTTTATTTCAGGCTGCGGTGCCATTTACTGTTCCGTTTCAATCATATTTGTTATAAATATATGGAACGCAATAAAATATTTAAATGTCGAGTCGCGAGCGACCTGGTTATACCATCTAGTTATTTTAAGACGAAGTCAAACCCGTAACCAGAACTTTCTATAGTTAAGAAGTTGGTCCCATGTTGACCGGTGTAATTCTTTTTTCTTCCTCATAATAGGTTCGAGAACACGTATGTGCGAGACTTGGATCGTCCCGTGGATCTGGTCAGGTCTGATGTCTCTGAGATGGAGACGTGGGCCGAGCGTATCCTGGCTGCCATCGACAGCCAGTCTATCCTCATGGTAACTGTTCAACTTCTTCAATATCTTTCATTAAACTCGATTTTAGAAAAAAATATAAGCCAAGTTGTTTAGTTAGAATTCAAATATATCTAAGTCTCATGGACTATGCAATCAAACATGTGTAATATATACAGATTATAAACCGTAAGGAAGATACAATACACACCCTAATGAACAACTTTCACTATGGGTTATCAAAATCTCTGCTATGGGACATACTCTGAATTCAAACATTGAAAGAAACTTCTGAAAAAAGAGTAAAAAAAACAACTGTTTCATACATTTTGTCGCCGACGGATATACTTTTTCTGTGGAATAGCTATTTTTCCTCGATCTCCGTTAGTTTGGAAATTTGTAAAACCCTAACCTAACCTATAATTCTGTATAATTAGCTAGAGCAATAAAAAATAAATAAAAACTGTAGTACAACTAAAGTATAGCTCATAAAAGGTTGTTAAATTATTTTATGAGCGTTTCATATTTCACCTGCTAGCGGATGCAGAGAGTGGTTCAGATTTTGTCTAATCTTAGTGATTGGCACATAACACTCACCTTACCTACTGTAATATGATAATAACAAAGTCGGGTCACTTGTACCAACATTTTTACTAGCCAATGTAACTGCTCTATGGCCAACAAGTCAAATTAAAAAATGGTAGGTTGGAGCATTTGGATTATCTGTGGATCTTAAATGGTCTATAGGTAATCTTTCTGCTATATTTTTTTTTGTTGCTGTAGTTAGTCATTTTGTTTATGTTAATAAAGGCACTTGAACGTGTTTCTAAATAGGTAATTAAAAAAGCCCCGAAATTATCGTAATGTGGGTATAGTATTATATTAGTCAAGCCCTTTCATTTGATAGTATAGATAATCCGCCATTTTATGGCGGCGGCCATCTTAATCCGATTTTCATCAAACATAGACTAAGAACACTCTGGACTAATTCACCTTTCAAATAACATCAATTTCGGTTCGTCCGTTCGCGAGCCACGATATACTATGCCACAAATAGACACATTAAACTATTAAGTTTATTTGTCGGGGGTCTGTAATATATTTCTTCCAGCCCAACGGTCGCACGGTGCCACTGTCCGAGGACAAAGGTATCGACGTGCTGGGCGACCTGATGGAAGCGTCGGTGCTGAGCGTCAACCCGCAGTACTACGGGGACTACCACAACATGGGACACGTGTTCATATCGTACGCGCACGACCCCGACCATCGACACTTGGTAACTAACTGCTCTTAGCTTCTGTTCTCCTGGTATTTTACAATACAATACAATATATCTTTATTGCCCACCAAAGTAAAAAATACAGCAAAATATATTTTAAACAAAACATTGGTGCTACATTGGGCGGGCTTGTCACCTAAAGCCATTTCTTCTAGGCAACTTTTTTGTGTTCAAACGAGTTCGAATTAGTAGGAATAAAGCACCATCTTTGGTTGCATCACTTTACATTAAGCGAATTGCGGCCGAACGCAAGCCCATCCTCACACCAAATAAGATTTTTCCCACTTACATATTATAAATACAAAAGTGTGTACTAATATATTATACTAATTTACTAATACTATACATAGTATTAGATAGGAATATATATATATATATATATATATGTCTATTCAGCGAAGACAACTATTTTATATCTAATACTATAGATATATATATATATATATATAGTATTAGACAACTATTTCATATCGTTAGAAAGTCGTTACAATGTAGATATGTATGTTTCCAGGAACAATACGGAGCTATGGGTGACCCATCGACAACGATGCGCGACCCGGTGTTCTACCGCTGGCACCAGCATGTAGACGATGTCTTCGACAGGTACAAGCGACTGCTGCAGCCCTACGGACCTGACAAGGTACATATACATACTGGGATTCCCCTTAGTGCACGCGCACAACACACTTCTCCGCACCCTTAGCCGCCCACACAAACGTTGTCCCTCCAACGCTATCGTGCGGGATCCGTTTAGTGGGTGGCAAGTCACCAACCGCCGTAATATTTTGATAGATTTAGCAGGTACTGCAATTCTTACGTACCAAGCCATCGAAAATTCTAAAGATAGCCCAGTTATTCCTAATACATAGCTCACAACAGTTCACAATTTTCATGAATCCCTTTTTATGTCTGTATTTTATACATCATTTGTACATTGTAAAGGGCCCCTCAGTATTGGCCACGGTCCAACTGATTCTCGATAAAGGTCTCGCTAAAGAGTTTGTACGAAATAAATATTGGTTCTTTAATGCGCAGAATACGGCGCCATCTCGTAGACATTGGCCATACACAACGCTTAATCTGCACTGATGCGCAAGAAATGTTTTCAGAGTGGTACCTAAATTAAACATGTATGTTCGCTTGGATGGATAACGCCGCTAATGAAATGGAGAAACTTTACCGTAAAGTTCACTCTGGATACATTAATACTATATGAACCTATCTCCATAGTTTTTTTTTCCGAGTAAGACAATTTTAATGACAGGTAAGACTCGATAGCGCAGCGTTTTTTTACGCGTTGGCAATTTAGGGTTTCGACAAATAAGTGTGATATTGTACGAGTAATGCTCTGATACAGCATTTAAACGCAGCTTAAATAATTCAAAAAAACAGAAACTCTTACTGAAAACAATACCTACATTTTTTTTAAAACAATACCTACATACCTACAAATTTGATTTTCAGCTCGACTTCCCTGGCATTCGTGTATCATCAATCAGCATCGAAGGTCCGGGTGGTCGGGATACTTTCAGCACTTTTTGGGAGCGCAGTACCGTGGATCTGAGCCGAGGCCTGGACTTCACCCCCCGAGGGTCCGTGCTGGCGAGGTTCACTCATCTTCAGCACCAGGAATTCGACTACGTGTAAGTATTATTAAAAAATATCTACAATTATGAACGAGGTGGTTAGTTAGTAGGTGCTAAATTATAGATACGAGTAGAGCTACCAATGACTTTTCTATCATCACCATACATAGCGACAGCTCATTGTTCTTTTGGACATGAAAATTGTATATGTTGATAATACATGACTAATCTACCACGTTATACCTCCTGTCCTATTCTTTAATGCATAATTTTGACAAAAAAGGAAGGTTTAAATGCATTTGACGTCTTTGAATCTCGCATGGCCGCAATTTTTTCTGCCTTAATATTGTACTGGATGAAGATTTCATTAAATCGTTATAATAAACAGCGTAATTTTTCATACAATTTCTACCTTACCCTACGATTAGCAACAAGAAAATTTTTTTTTGGTCTCGTTCGACCTTGCCACATCTTTCTTTCATGAAACTTGTATTTCCTTAGGATCGAAGTAAACAACACAACAGGCGGGGCTCAGATGGGCACGGTGCGTATATTTATAGCTCCCACGGTGGACGAGAAAGGCAAGCAGCTGAGCTTCGAACAGCAGCGGTTGCTTATGATCGAGATGGACAAGTTCTCGCAACCTCGTAAGTGATCCTAGAAGTTTATTTTCTTAGTGTGTATGAAAAAGCTGTGGATTAAAGCCAAAAATGAGACAATGATGAGCCTGAACAATGAAACTTGAGTGAATTGGTTTCTAACTCAGCAAACCTGAGTAAAAAATATTGGCGAAACCACTAATTTTAATTTTTTACTCATCTTTAACTCTTCTGTCAATAGAGAAACCAAAATAAAGTGAAAAATTGTAAAATAAAATAAATATGAGAGAGTGCAAGTCTCCTTACAAGATGTCGAAGATCGAAAGCTGACCTCATATGGGTCCTATTAGCCAAATGGAGAAATAGAGAGATTCAATCATGGAAACAGATTTAAATATTTGAAATTTATTCAGTCATTTTACACCAAATATAAAACCTGTTTTTTAATTACTTTTTTACAGTGAATGCGGGTAACAACACACTTCGTCGTCGTAGCGTGGAGTCTTCAGTGACGATTCCTTACGAGCGCACCTTCCGTGATGAGTCAGCCCGACGAGGAGACCCAGGATCTCCTGAGGCAGCTGCCTTCGACTTCTGCGGCTGCGGCTGGCCGCATCACATGTTGGTGCCCAAAGGAACCACTGAAGGCTTCCCGATGGTGCTATTTGTTATGGTCTCCAACTGGAATGATGATAAGGTAAGTCAGCTCTCTGATTGTGTAGTTAAGTTAGCTAAATAACTCAGTAACGTCTCTCTTTTTTGGTGATCTATCAAACTAAACAGGGTTTTTACTCGTTTTTTTTTTCGTCTTTTTTTTTTTTTTTTAATATTTTTACGATTTATTTGAGATTTTTCTGTTATACTCGTAATGACCATAGTAACACCAAATGCCAAAATGGTTTTAGGCGAATTTAAATATTTGTGGTGGTATATTGTATTGTATTACCTACGAGACGTGGACGGCTTTGAGGGACCTTTTCACAAGAGTTGGATTGGGGTTAAGAAAAGTTGTATTACTGGTGTATACAGCATGTTTTAGGAAGGTACCCTAGACTCAAAATAATATTGATTGACATTCTAGAACTCCTTTCCCAGGTCGACCAAGACGTGACTGGCACGTGCAACGACGCAGCCTCTTACTGCGGCATCCGCGACCGTCTGTACCCAGACCGGCGCGCCATGGGGTTCCCCTTCGACCGACGCGCGGCCGACGCCGTCACGCTGGGGGACTTCCTGCATCCCAACATGGCGGTGCGCGAGTGCACCGTGCGCTTTACCGACACCACCAGGGACCGCGGACAGCAGTAGCCTACTAGCACCACGCTACTAACACACTACCAGGACATACATACATACTACTCTTCATCGTCATCACGTCAGCCTTATAGATCAACCTATGCCAATATCATCCAACTGTTGCTTTGAGCTCTGGACCACCGGGGACAAGATGCAGCATTACCGCAATCCATGGGACTACGAGAACTACAATTAGACTCGTAATTATAGTCATTGTCGATTCACTACTGGACATATCCATGGCCCATTGATGTTGACACGCTGCTACTCGTATTTAGTGTGCTATGTATCCTCCAACGACTCTTGCAACGTTACAAGGACGCTGATTTTAAACATAAATTAAATAATTTTAATAGAATACGAGTATAAACTACCTAGATGTAAGATTTAATTTGTTAACGGGTCAATATTTTAAGGTTTACTTTAACTCTGTATATTTGTACATACTGTAAATAATTTATTTCTTGAGACTGATTAAATCAAGCTTTTTAAACAAATACTATGTTTCATTTACTGTCTACTTTTTAAAGTGTGTTGCAATAAGAAAAACCTAGTTTTACCTAGTTAAGCTAAAGATTACCATAACGCTATTATCAGTTACTATATTAAATTGGCTAATTAATTCCCCTTAATAGAGATTTTAAGATAGGTACGTGTTAATGGACATATTCTTAAAGACACTATGTTTTTAGAAGTTTAAGCTAAATTAAAACGCTACGGACCCACGATACCCATGGCGATACCCCTGGTGATATCGTGGGTTTATTAAGTGGGTTTAAGAAGACTTCATTTGTAAATATAAAATTGACGAGAAATGACAAATCTCTTATTAACTAGTGTCACCACACTATTAGCAGTTTGATTTTAAAAGACCCACGATACCACCAGGGGTATCGTCACGGCGGGTATCGTGCGTCTCTAGTGAATTAAAATTACTTATTAGCCTTATGTTATATTGTAACATTGTAAAGGGATACCTAACATGGGCTTAGCCTTAATCAATGCAAAAAAAAACTAATCTAATCATAGCCTAGTTCTTAGTAACTTGTCATGTTTTGTATACATGTGAAACGAACGTTTTTAAAAATGTTAAGAAATTCCTTGTCTCTACCTACATACTGCATTTGTTTTGTAGTATGCGTAAGGATTGCGATTTAAAATTAGGGTGCCTTTTCGATATTAATTCAAAATAAGGTGAAAAAATAAATATTTCAAATCAAATAAATTACCTAAGGTAATAAAGACACAATAAGGTAAGTTTTGACCAAATCTTTTAGAATAAATAAAAAATTGGGAAAAAAACATTTTTTTTTGAATTTTCACAATAATTATGAGGTAATGTGAAAAAAGTGTGGGCACACAAGTTTTAGATCTTTTTATTACCTACAATTTTGCCATAAAACTTTTCTTCTTTTTTGCCATAGGACTTTATTTTTACCCTTAAAAACTCACCGCCTTCCCCTTCCCGACCTCAGATCGGCCGTAAATTATTTCTATAATATTCTCCACCTATTCTAATGAGTTTTTTGGTTTAATAAATTATTGACCCTGGTCTCTATTTATATTTTTATCTTACACATTTGACCACAAGTTTGCACGAATACACTGGCTTTCAAGGAAGGCTGCCGGAACACACCGTTAGGTGCTTGGCGACAGATTTTACAATTTGAGGGTGGTAGCTAGTCAGGCGAGCGATAGGAAACGCCCTACCACCATGCTATGGTTTTGCTCACGATGTTTTCCTTCACCGGTAGCTCAGGCTCTTTTTGCATGTTTCGTGGGATCGAACCTCGTACATTTTGCACGGCAATCGCCCCCACTAAACACTCAACCATCAACCTACCGAGATACCAAAATCGCACATGCTCACACTTTCTCCACTACTTACTATTTATATTTCAATATAAAGAACATAAAAGAACAGTAGCACAATCTAAATGGTTACAGACTGGAGTGAGATAGAAGATAGAAAAGTTAACACTAAAAAAAGTTAAGCTTACTACAGAAATAAATCACAATGTAAGTCTAATATATATGTTATAACAACTATAAATGTATTTAAACAAGTTTATTAAGTTTAATTTTTTAAAGTAAATAATAATTCAAATGTATCAAGGCTTGCCTGTAACGAACGTTATTCAGAGGCCAATAAATATTTCTTATTCTTATTCTAAGTCAGTCCGTCTCTTTGTTGTGGTTAAGAAGAAAGCTAAACTATGTATTATAAAAAACACCCTTTCATAGTTCTATACCTTCCTATATACATGTGTTCGTGTGGAGGTAAGTACAATCAAAACACATAGCAATCTATAGAAGGATAAACTCTGAGGTAAAGCAAATAAAAACGTTAGATTGGTTAAAAAGCTAAATTTATTCAGTCTCTCGAAGTAAGTTATTTACAATATGTACAATCATAACAGAGTTAAATAAAACCTTAATAATATTGACCCGTATTTAAACTAAGTTCTTAAAACTAATACTATTATAAAACATTGTTTTACTTTAAAAATAATTAACTAATCGGTAATGGCAAAAATATCTGACCATCAACAAAATAACTAACATCAGTGTCCTACGACATGTTACAACATGGCAAAATGATTAAAAATAATTCCAAAAGTATAGTTTTTTTTATTGTTCATGTTTATAGATCGATTTAAATATTTCGTACGATACTGAAACCATTCTTATTGTATCCTCTTTTTATCGTATAAATAAGACATAGTAGATAAATATGGTAGATAAAAAGAAGTAAATTGACAAAGGTTTGAATGATGGAATGGAGTACTTAATATGAGTTCTGCGCTACAGCTGCTCCAGAGCTCAGAGAAATGTATGATATCGGCACACGACCAGTGTATAGGTTGATCGACTAAGGCTGGGGTCATGACGATGAAGTGTAGTATGTGCTAGTAGTAGATGTGTTAGGAGCGTGCGAGGAGGTAGCGGTAGTGGTGACCTACTGCTGTCCGCGGTCCCTGGTGGTGTCGGTGAAGCGCACGTTGCACTCGCGCACCGCCATGTTGGGGTGCAGGAAGTCCCCGAGTGTGACGGCGTCGGGCGCGCGTCGGTCGAAGGGGAACCCCATGGGGCGTCGGTCCGGGTACCGACGGTCGCGGATGCCGCAGTAAGACGCCGCGTCGTTGCAAGATCCTACTAAATCTTGCTCGATCTGGGGAGGGAATGAATGCTTTACAGACAGCATCATTATAATCATCTTATACAAACTAATCGGCGTGACCTGAGTGAACAACATAATAAAAGTTTTTTCCTATAGCCGAAAATCTGAATAAGGCAAAATTGGAATATAATTATAATGAAAGTGAAGACAAATTGAAGAAGTACAGTTTTTGTATCCAATACAGTAAGACATTTGACCACAAGCTCGCACGAGCACTGAAGTCAGCGACACTGTAACCCTAGATGGAGCTTGCCTAGTCTGGAATACGCTGGCTCTCAAGGAAGGCTGCCGGAACACTCCGTTAGGTGCTTGGCGTCAGATTTATCAACTTGAGGGTGGTAGCTAGCCAGGCGAGCGTTAGTAAACCGTTAACCACCATGCTATGGTTTCCTCATGATGTTTTCCTTCACCGGTAACGGGTTTATTAAAAACCTGATTCTCTCCACTGATAGGCATAACTTCCTATACCTACTCCTCCAATTCTCGTATTAAGCCCCTTGCTTGCAACGTGAGAAATATTTAAAATGTAGATGTATTAACATTGCACTGTACTTCAATTTAATTCCATTTATAGGACGTGGAGCCTTGCCTTGTTTTGACTTCAGACGCGTTTATCGACTTCTTCTCGAGACTTGGAATTGAGAGTTCACCAGAAAAACTTTATCGTATTACAGACAGTTTAAACAACTTACCCTATCATCATTCCAGTTGGAGACCATAGCAAACAGCACCATCGGGTATCCATTGTCAGTCCCTTTGGGCGTCAGCATGTGATGCGGCCATCCGCAGCCGCAGAAGTCGAACTCCGCAGCGTTAGCCGAGCCCGGGTCCCCGGGGCGGGCTGACTGATCGCGGAATGTACGCTCGTAGGGGATAGTCACTGACGAGTCGAGGCTGCGACGCCGGACCGTGTTGTTGCCCGGACGAACTACGGACAAAATGACATATTTGAAAATTGATAGTGAGTCTCCCAGATGGTGGGAAAGATTAATAAGAGTTGTCAAGGATATGCTTCGCAGAAGACTTGGCAAAGCATCAGTGGACTGGGTAGAATACGAAGAAGAATGTCGGCGTATTGTATTGTGAGTCGTACGAGGAATAAATATTAAGAATCCAAAATCTTGAACCCGGGACTCGATATAAGTCTGTAACAATTTACAATGATATGCCAAGTATGGCCGGTTACTCACGAAAAATAAAGATAAAACACTATCAATTTGATAAAATACAATTCATTTGAGATGGCATTTGCTTTGAACTGGAATGAATGACGTTATAATATAATCATCATTTAAATGCACCTAAGCTAAACAATAGCAACAAATAGCCTTGGAGTCTGTGTAGTATATATATACATTTAAAAATGACCCATTGAGGTCATTATTCGATTACTGGCACAAGAGAACCAACTAGTACCAGACAAGTATAAAGTGCGAACGATACTCACGAGGCTGCGAGAACTTGTCGAGCTCGATCATGAGCCGCCGCTGCTCGTCGAAGGCGAGCGGCTGTCCGCGCTCGTCCTGTGTCGGTGCTATGAAGATACGCACCGTACCCATCACAGCTTGTCCGCTTGTGTTGTTCACTTCCAGCCTGAGGGTATTAGGAACAACATAACGACAATACAGGTAAGTAATCCATCTGTAATTTTTTTGGTTGTAGCTAATAGCTTAAAAGGCACGATAGCATGGAATATATTACTACGTACAGAAGGGACACTTTTTCGCTCCCCCACTTGTCAATCTTTCCTCAACCCCGCACTTGATTCGGAGTCCACATTGAGTATCTAAAACGTAAGAGTACTTTACGATACCCACACATACGCGCGTGTAAAAAATGACATCCGTGTACTGTCTAAAAGGTACCTAATTAAACCGCGGTATTTGTATGGAGATATTACGTAGTGTCAGCCAGTAAAGTTAAATTTCTATTTTGTTAATGATTGTTAAAAACATATGTTATACACATTTGCTTCCACAATTTTTATATTTAGAACTGTCATTTGAAGAAAATATATGGAAATAAAAACCATAAATCGCGTCCCTACGAAGTTGCTGCACTAAACACTGATTATTCTTCAAAGATATATACATCAAAAATACGTAAACTGTCACTTGCTCGTCACTTTTTTGTCAAGAAAATTACAATATTAACTCACACGTAGTTGTAATCCTGATGCTGCAGGTGCGTGAACCTCGCCAGCACGGACCCCCGGGGAGTAAAGTCGAGCCCTCGGCCCAGCTCCACGGTACTGCGCTCCCAGTACGTGCTGATGGTGTCCCGACCCCCCGGACCCTCGATGCTGATCGAAGATACTCGGATACCAGGGAAGTCCAGCTGAGAATATAATCCAGTTACTCGTCAATACTATTAGTTCTCTATTTCGAATTAGCTATGTTACAGTAAGAGCTTTTAAAACTAAGATCTTCGTTTATTGAGAACCTTTTGAAGTATCTTTTGAATTCTAATAACAGGGTCGTAATAATAATAATAATCGTTGTGTTTTGGGTTTCAAAACTTTCAATTTGGAATACATCAACTATTTTGGTCAACTGTGGATATGCTGGATGAACAACATATTATACTACGAAATTCTTGGAATATATTCTATTTCTAGAAATACAACCACTACACGTACGACTCGCTGAGCTAAAAGCGACGTGGTAGGGGAAAGTTTTCTTGCACTTCTAATGATTAACGAATCACCAGTCGCATCCCTGTACTTTGCCTCGCACTTTCCTTCAAAGAAACCTAAATTTTCCCAGTCAAGGTCACTGATCCAAGTAGTTTTGCCGGTGGATGTAAGAACAGGATCAACAACGTAATCAGCGGTACCTTGTCGCCTCCGTAAGGCGCGAGTTTGCTCTTGTACTGTACGAAGATATCGTCTATGTACGCGTGCCAGCGGTAGAACACGGGGTCGCGCATCGCAGTGGCAGAGTCTCCCATCACGCCGAATTGTTCCTTAGAGAAACAGGATGAACATGAGATCTTAGAATTACTTTTGTCGCCACACATATACTGCATCATTTTGCAACTATAAGAAAGAGAATTAAAATCTCTGGACCGATATTTTGCAATATAATTCCGAAATCGGGCGGTCAATCGATAATATCCAACGACAAAAAAAGTCATAGAACTTGTATGTGTACCAAGTTATGGAGAAATTGGTGGAAAAGTTGTCTATAAAAGATCGCTTTCTAGCGATATGACCGCTTGTTGTGCCATGCTATTTATAATTTATTCTTTAATGATTAATTATTGTATTGTCACTGCAACCTTATTATTCGATTGAAAAAGTACAATGTGTTTGAGCAACTCTACTTTTAAAAAGTCAAATATCAACATACCAAGTGTCTATGGTCCGGGTCGTGCGAGTAGGAGATGAAAACGTGTCCCATGTTATGCATATCTCCGTAGTATGTGCGGTTGCGAGAGATCACGGACGACTCCATGAGGTTGCCCAGTACGTCGATACCTGTCTCCTCGTCCAGGGCTAGCTGGCGACCGTTCGGCTGCAAGAGGATTGTGTAGTTAGTGGTTGTTTTTTGTTTTTATCCTACACAGCTAGGCATTTGACCACGAAAGTCAGCGGTACTGTAGTCCTAGATAGAGCACGACTAGTGTGGAATACACTGGCTCTCATAGAAGGCTGCCGGAATACACCGTTAGGTGCTTGGCGACAGAACTTGAAGGTGGTACTAGCCAGGCGAGCGTAGGAAACGCCCTACCACATGCTTGGTTCGGCTACATTAGAAAAGGCTATCTATAGAACATGACTGGTGCAACATATCATTTGTTCACAAACCTTGCTCTTTATCCTAGTGATTCGATTCTGCTATTGGTAACAATCGTACGGCTTAACTAGTCCTATTGACTTGTCCCATGACTGAATAACTGAGTTTATTTTTGTCTCATTAGTCCCATAATGGGACCAGTGACTCAAGTATTTTTGACATTTTATCCTGTTGTCCGATAGATTACTTTCCACCGATATTTTTCTTTTATTATTTCCAGACTAACACTTTTACTATTGATAGTTTCATATAATAATATAATAATAAATAATAATATTGTTTATTTTGATTTTCTGCAAGTCGTCCTATGGGCCGGGCCGTAGGTACGTAGGACGAGTTGACGAATTACTTTTATTTAAATACAAATGAACGTTAAGGTGGTCTAAAAACTCTTACACTTCGCCAAAACAACGGAAAATATGAAATGGCTACGATATCCATTGACCTAACTCTTATGCAACCTTGACTCACCAACAAAATGGACTGGCTCTCAACAGCTGCCAGAAACCGGTCGCGCCAGGTCTCCATCTCGGAGACGTCGGCCTTGATGAGATCTACAGAGCGGTCCAGATCGCGGATCGTGGTGCCCTCAAACCTGAACATACGGAGAATGTACATCATTAGTGATTTTATTTCGAGCGAGACGTGTCTCGATGAAGACATGAACGACTAATTTCATCCCTGATGAAGTTCACCGAATGTGAACGAAACTATAGTTGGACCTATCCAACAATCAGATACGCGTGAAGTCAAAGTGAAGACCCGTCTTCTTAAACTTTATGTTAGTGATTCACACTGTTTCTCTCTCGATAGAACTGCAAGATGCTAGTTATCTATTTGTCTCTAAATACTACAATATATTGGTTTCAATTCATAACAAACAGAGATGACAACGCGTTCATTATAACATCGATTTATATTTCCTGCACTTTTTTAAAAGCGCACAGCAACTTTACTTGAACTTTTATAAAAGTAAATTCATAATCAGTAAGTTAATCTTTCAATGGAAAATATTCCCATGGTTTAATAGTGATAAGTGTGAGGTTCCAACGAGCGACCCTAAGTTTCTGGCTGTTTTAATTTGTTTGCCACTTCAGGGAGTGTCACTGAAATGTTACTAAATAAACCATTTACATTTTCTTTTTCGTTACTATGTTCCAGTGTCAACTTTGAACATTTTACTGCAACCGTCAAACAGAAGTCTAGATTTGATTTTTAATTTATTTAGAAACATTGTTTCTGGCAATTTGTTCTTTTTCTCGAATGTTATTTGCGACTGAAAAACTGTCATAAACAATATGTTCTTTAAGCCCCACTTACGACGACTAGCTGTCAATCATCCAAAACTCTTCTTCCCCCATATCTCCCATAATTTCACTACAGGTTCGAACGAGGACTATCATCTTACCTCGGCGGCCAGGCTCTGCTGGCGACCTGCGAGTCCAGCTTAGGGAAGTATCCCTCTTCGATTGGCTCACGGAAGTTGTTGAAGCGACGCACGCGATCCAAACCGTTGCACATGCGCTCCACGTTGTATCTACGAATAAAAATGATGGTGTTGAATTGTTGCACGATACTCGTACTTCACCAATACCGAATATCCCCAGTGACTAAAAGTCATTGTCAATGGCAAATGGAAGTACACCGAAAGATGTGTCTCCTATATGATTCCATAAAACAGATTTGAGGTTTGAATTAAGTGAAGAAAGTTGAAACAGTTTTAGTAACTTATAATAGTTACACGCAAGTTAAAGTCGTCAGACTACTTTGAGATTTAAGTATGCTCATATAATTATACGCGAGCACGATAGAATATAGAGCTATCTACGTGCTATTTATTAGGTAGGTAGAGCAGTTCAACTTGAGACTATTGGTTCTAAAGCCTAATATTACTGTCAGGACCAGGAAATTCTCATGTTTAGACTGAATATATAGCAATTATATGTATTTTGAAGCCGTTTTCACACTCTATGTACCAAAACACATAATCTTGGGCTGAAATACATTTGATGTTACAGCCCGATGCTTACCTGGCAATAATCTGTTGATGCATGTAATAGAAGAGCTCTCCTCTCCGGTCCTTGTTGACGATGGCTCTGTCGGCCGCGTCGAAGGGGTACACGAGGTGCCAGTGCCAGTGGTGGAGGTTGATGCCGATGTCCTCGCGGAAGTACGCCACACGCTGCTCCGGCTCGATGTTACTGGCCGTGTAGTTCGTGGGGATTATGATAGGCATCTGAGGGAAAAGGAATTATGGTTATAAACTCAGATATTGCTTTGCTCTAACTGAACAGTAGATTCGCATTCATAAGCACCACTTTAAATAGCTGACATTTACCACGCACTGCATGCCAACTAAAATACGAATAGACAAAGCTATGTTTCTGTTGGTTTTTGGAAGACTAGCCGGTTACATATTTTAGGAATAAGAAATAATATTCAGGTTTGAAGGCAAGCGAGCTTTAGTATAAGTCCAAACATCATATCAACTCCGGGAACTAAAAATGTTTATTTTTAGCATGAGGCATAGAATGGATTTCACTAACAGATCAAAGTTAGAAGACAAGATACATAAACAGAGGATAAACCAGTGTCAAAATATAATTAGCTTGGAAGTTTTAGACCTGGTGCATGCAATCGATATTAAACTGTATTCTTTGCTCTATGTTCAACTATAATGACAACTTCATATAGGTCTATGTTATGTTGTTGCCAGTTCATCCGTGCTCATCCAAGTTATGATATACCCAATACTTTGTGATTGAGTGGGTGCTTGTATAAGGCTATAAAATAGTAAATAGCTTCCATACCCTGGATCCATTAGGCACAACTGAAGACACTTCCCTAGCGCGGCGGAACACCTTCGGGTCCATGAACTTGTCAGGGAAAGTCTCCGCGAAGGTCGGGATGTCCAGACCCTTGGTGTCAGGCCTGTGCAGGATGGCGACGGAGAGGCAGTAGTTGAACATGTAGGGGTTGATGTGGAGCTGACAGAAGGAACAGATCGACTGCAGATCCTCCACGTCACGCATGCCTGGGGCAAGAATACAGAGCAGTGAGAAATGCTTGCAGCCAGAACGTCGATTTCTCGAAGAATGTCACTACATAGCCAAGATCATCGAAGTTGCTTGCCGGAGATTATATCAAGTTTCCTTACCCATAAAGATATCAATAAGCCGTCCCGCCATCTGCCTGTGCTTGGGCACGAACAGCGAGAACTGGTCCTGCTGGGACAGCTGCATGGGGAGGGACAGGTTGGGCAGCGAGATGTTTCGGACGGGGACCACTCGACCTGCATCCTCGCCGAAACGGTTGGAAAGAGTGCTCGTCACGCTCTTGTATTTGTCAGGCTGGAATTACCAATTAGAGCACTATGTAATATAAAAAACAGATTAAAAGTTCAAAGTTCTTTATTCGCCTCAGATATGGTACACACGAGACATGGTCTTATGACAATTTAAATATAGATTACCATATCTTAGCGAACGATAGAGAAATACTTTACATCTAAGGCGGCCTTATAACTAAAAGCGATTTACAACAAGCAAGTTAAGTAATAGTTTTAACAAAGTAACATTCGACTTAAATTTGGAAGCTTTTCAGTAATTTTGATTTACAAATCAAACTATTCGACAGATTTAACTTGGGACCATTTGGGAAGTAAAATAGATGAATTGAGAAATAGAATAGAAAGAACTATTAGAAAAACAAAGAATTATTCAAATCGGTAGAGCATCTCTGAAAAATCTGGAAACATACATAAAAACTACGAACTGAGAATCTCTCTCATATTTAAAGTCGGTTAAAAATCATAATCACATTTTCAACGTAACATATCCTTTCTTTGTAATGACCTATACCTATAGAATAGAAAGACATACTAGAAAGAAGAAAGAAATTAATTATACTCACGTAGTAGTGGTCGGGTATCTGAAAGACTGTCTTGTCAGTTCCCTTCTGCATGAAGCAAGGCTCCGTGGGCCGCTCGAAGAAGAGCAGGAGATTCTTGCGCGCGTCGCTCATTCTGAATCAAGTACCTGAAACCAGAATATTAAACCATAGACTCAGGAACACATTCAAATCTAACTATCATTATCTAAAACATAAAATGAACGAATGATTGTATAACATTACTAGCTTCGCCCCGCTGTGTTTATTTCCCCCGAAATTTGATTTTCCCTCGAGAGTACTGAGTTTTCTGGTATGACAAGTAGCCTATGTGTTAGTCCAGGACCAACATTTTATTCAAATTCGTTCTACAGTTTTTGTGTGAAAGAGTAAAAAACATATATACATACAAACTTTCGCGTGTATAATATTAGTATGATCCATACGGTGAAGTAAAGGTTACCTATAAAAAGCTTGGAAATAAAATAATTAAACTAGTCAAATATTTAACATTTGGAGCGTCTATTACCTTTTAAGTTATTTAGTACTTTCTTAATTAAGAAAAAACCCGTTTGCTGCGGAAAAAAATTTATTTAATATTAAAATAGGAAAGTATATTCACAACTCTTTATGTAGGTATACTTAGCAAAAATCATAAATAAAATATAATTGAAAACATTAACTCATAAATATACGAATAGTCATATTAATTCTGACAAGCAGGTTTCCTCGCGATATTTTCCCAAACCGAAACAGCATAATAACAATTGAATATACTTAACAAGTTAAAAATTGCAGACGCACAGCGAAACAAAAAATATCAAAATTCACTTACCAGTAAGTTTTTTAAAAAAACACCACAAATTGAAAACAAAACTTAAGGTGAATACTACCTAACTGTAGATCTCTAAACCTAACTAAATTATTTAACTAAAACGTTAGCTAGTAAGCCGTGAGAGCACGGCTACACTGTAACCACTCACTAACTATCCTGTTTTATATACTTACTTAATAGAAATACACACGGTTCCATTTGTGTTATGACTAATGTCGTGTGCAGAAATAATCATTGTTTTGTTCCTACATGGATGCTCCAGGAAGCGCTGCGGTTGATAACCAACAGTCAAATTTTAATATTTACTGCGGTTGTAGCATCTCAGCCTTGAAACTGATTATGTTTCGGTATTTTTTAAATTGTTGCTAAAGGCAATAGTTTTCCTTAAATATCGTAGTACCTACTAATATTTATTCTGAGGCATATAAATGTAACTTACTTTTCAACAAAATAAAATGAATTATCGAATTAATTCTTTATTGCACACACACAAACATCAAATATTCAGAAAAAATCTTACACATCTAGTGTCACAAGTGACGGCCTTATCGCTAAAAGAGATCTCTTCCAGGCAACCTTAAGATGGAGACAACAAAATAAATACAAAATAGTCGACAGTTAAATTGATATTTTTACATAATTATGACTTTTTTCACGAGTTTTAGCACTATCAAAGTTCTTCGATGACTGCCGTATATATATATACCTACCTTGAAGTCATCGGAGAACCTCACACTATCTGTTCCATCACGTCACACAATTTTCTTACGCGTTCTCTTTCGCGGTAAAAGTTGTATTATTGTGGAACAATCTTCCCACTGACATCAGACGTGCTCCCTCATTAAACGCTTTTAAGAGTCAAGTAATGACTCGACTATTAAAAGCGTTTAATGAGGCGAAAAACATAATTTATTAGTAATTAAACTAATTTCTTTCCATCCCTATACATATTGCTATGTTGTATGTATTTAAGTCTATAACTAGTTGGTAGTTCTGCGAACAGTAGACCGCGAGATAAGTTATTTTAATCCAACTCTAGTCTCTAATATGTTAGGTATCTAATAGTTCGAACGACCTACTACGTATAACGAAAACTTAATCAGTTAAAAAACATGTAATAAACGATAGCCCTAAAGACAGACCAAATTTATTGCTTTCTAGTCTTTGTATTTTAATGGTTCAAGTCATAATTGGTGTTTTTAGTTTCTTCCGACATCTCATTCGATATTTTTATGTGAGCGTAGGTAGGTACATCTACGAGCGGTCTTTCTTTTCCCAAATTGCGAACTGATACACAAGATATTTAACTTGTAAAAAATAATAAAATCACCATAAAAAGTGCAAACGTACTTTGTTTAATAAATGTAACTGCTTAGTACATGCATAATACTTCTTCATTTTTATTTTCTTTCCGTGCGAGTGAAGTGTCGTACTCTTGTGCCAAGAGTTATAGGCCGCCCTAGAGGCCTCTGATATGGCTTAACGACTGCTATACTATGACTAACAGCCGGGCCCTACAATTTAACGTGTCATCCGAGCCAAGGTAGCACCCAGTTGTTAAATGCCACTTTCGGTCACCCAGCCAAGACCTGACCGCGATGAACGTTGCTTCGATAAGTTGATATCAAAATCAGAAACGAAAACCCTTAATATCTTGACAACCACTTGACCAATTCTGCTCATGTAAGGCAAACTTTGTGATAATAATGTATTTAAACTACATTCAGAATTTCCAGTAAATCAGTTGGTAAATAGTGGCAAACTTCCCCCCTTTTTATGGGAACCACTCCCCCTATCAAAATTCGCCGACAACAAAATTATAAAAAATCAAGGTTCTTTGATTTTTTATATTTTATTTGTATACTCGTATATACCAAGTTTCGTCAAGATCAGATCAAAATTGCGGCATGTACGCGAGAACCAACATACTTACTTACATACGAGTACATACATACAGGACTTTGGCGAGTTAATGCTTAGACGCTTCGCTCGCTAAGTCAATTAGAACAATAACGATGTATCGCGCTTGCCTAGAAGAAACCGATTCACACGCGATTTAATGAGACCGAGTACTCGATAGTGAGTTCCACAACCTGACAGTTCGCACAATAAAAGCACCTGCTTATATGATACTTGTAATAGGTACTAGGTACATATATATAATTCGTTGACATCGAAGGCCGAGACAGATTTCCATTGTGTATTTCTCAGGGTGATAACCTCAGTGCAGTCACGCAAGGTTCAGTTCAATGCACTTCTATAAGCATGCATGATGAAGATATCTGATCTAGTGAACAACTTTGCCGTTTTGTTACACTTTATATGTATTACTAAAGCTCTGCGACGTAATTTATCTTTTATCATTTCTAGCATTCTTGTATTTTTAAAAGTGCCACGTTAGATTTCGACATGTTTAAAAAGCGCCTCTAGCGGAAAATTTAAGTACCTACTTGAAATGTATGACAGGTTCTATCGTATGAAAGGTTAATCGTTAGTATTTACGTAGTTCAATATTTGTAGGATGCATAATGATGAGGATGAAAATTAACAAGATTAGACTCTGTTGAAGTTTATATAAATAAGGCCAATTCAATGACAAATAATTATGTACCTATCCTGATATAGGTAGCGTATTAAAAAGACTCAAAAAATTTGCATCAGGAATTACGCCGAGCATCGTACAAAATCTCGAACAATTAAACCTGATATTTTTTGTTTAGATCTAAGATCGATTTTAAATCACTTAATTTAGGATCGTTTAACGAGCTTTGCGTAGATCGAGTTAAGTTTTCCAATACAGTCGGAAGAGGATCAGCTGCTGTTTAATTAAATAAAATTTTAAAAAAAAATATTGCGGCCGATAGCAGTAGTCTAGTTATTTACTTTAAAAGATCAAAACTCATCACTGATATTCCCTTCTTCGACAAATCAGGTATCAAGTATTAAAATAAAGTACCTCGTATGAACGTCAGTAGAAACAATAAGCATACCTGACCTTTACTTATGTACTTAAGTACCTGATATAATGTAAGTCGGGTTAAAATAATAATAGATATTGATAACCACAAAGGTCATCAACAAAAAAGTAAACCTTTATTTCTACTGACTGACACACTGACACATTCAAGGATAATCGAAGGGTGGTGTTATTTAAAGCACCCTCCCACCCTCATTCCACCCTTATACTGGTCTTCACCTACCCTCGTACTAATGTAACGTTACTTAATAAATTACAAGTGCGTTTGTAAATATTCATGTCATTGTGTGAACAACGGGGTTGTTTAGAAAACATTTCTTACATTGCCAAGGTCGAATAAGTTAACAACATGAATCTACTAAAGTATGCAGGTAGCTGAAGTTTGAAAAAAGTACAAAAATATTTGCTGAAATTATATGAGAACACGCTATCTAGATGTTTTCGATAGTTTACTGTATGCTTTTTGAATTCTACGCAAAAATGTTGGTGCTCCCATATACTATGAAAAGCAGGTTTTCTCACGTTTTTTTTTTGGTAAGTAAATACTTTGGACATTATTATTAATGTATACTATATTGTCCTTATACTCCGAAAAGCAAGTTTCCTCACGATGGTTTTCTCTTTTTTTGGTGATATCTTGTGACTATTGCGGTAGAAACCTTGGGCAGTTGAGGTGCTGAGGCTAAGCAGTCACGATATAGGCCGTAGGATCAGAGAAAGTGGTGGTGGACTCCCTTTCTGGTTTCTTCTTTCTGGTTTCTTCTTTCTGGTTTCTTGTTTCAAATTTTGTTGATATGCTTAGCTGCCAAATCTGTAAGTATATATCAACCAGCAGACCCGACAGACGTTGTCCTGCAAAAACCTAGACACCGACTACAGCGCCATCTGCCGGGCAATCTAAACCATCCAGGGTGCCGCCCAAACGCATACAAAAAAAACATTCAAATCGATCCAGCCGTTTAGGAGTTCAGTGACATACACACGTACACTAGAATTATATATATAAAGATAATTTGTAAGTCTCGACGCACAAGGGATGTAAGGCATACTTTGATCGTAGCTACTAAATACCTCGGTTGGCTGATCAAAGTAAAATAAGTCGCATGTCTACATACATACATATGTATTGGTGATTGATCTGTGTAGGTTAGTTCCACAGCCAAGAAATACTCTGAACAATAAGTTGGTAAAATTATACATATTGTAAAGAAAAACGAAATGTCTGACTACGAGTAGGTACTACAAATAATAGTTAGTCAGTTTTGTTAGGGAGTGATTTAGTTTTCGGTTAGTACCCACAGAATTTATAGCGTAATATTATATAAAAAAAATTCCTGTAATTTCCATTTAAAGCCACCAAAAGTCTACGTAAGAAGTCATCACCAAATGTAAAGTAGACACTAAGGTGACTATGAATAAAATAAAGTGACAATTAATTGTATATAATATTATTAATATATATATATATACAGGGTGTCCCAGAACTCAACGTCAAGCGGGCACGGGACAAGAGGGAGAGTCATACCAGTTCCAGAAAAATAAAAAAAATCTATATCAGTTGGTTAAGTTATAATTGTCAAATTTATGAAAAAGAAGAAAATTGACACCTTTATACATATCTTTAGTTATTCTGGTCACAAAGCTAACTATTTCACAATGTTTTTTTACTAATGTGGTCTTTAATAAACATGCTATCAATTGCAATCACAAATCAAACAATAACAGTAGCTATGTTCGTTAAAATTATCGCTTTTTCTTTGAGTTGTAGTTGAAAAAATAATATCACCTAACTTTGATGGTTCAGTAAAAAAGAAAAGATATAGATTTTTTATTTTATTTTTCCTGGAACTGGTATGACTCCCCCTCTTGCCCCGTGCCCGCTTGACGTTGAGTTCTGGGACACCCTGTATATATATATATATTAATAATATTATATACAATTAATTGTTATTTATTTTTTTATTTTTCTGTGGTGTAGTTCTGCTGACAGAACTAATGGGTTTTTTTTCCCACTAGTCTTGTTACTGCACTGGGTCGCTTTCAACCAAATCCTGTTCTTTTTTGTAATCGCATTTATGTTGTTTTTACGTTCTTGATTCCGTTATGCTCAATTATGAATGTCGAATTAACACGCGAGCATCGCAGAAACAAGTGAGCATCGTAGAAACCAGCGAGGATCGCAGAAACAAGTAAGTATCCTGACGGACGGAGAAGCACTAGAGGCGAAAAGTTCGAGGAGTTCCCCCAAACGAACTAGCTACTAAAAACAAACAAAGGTGTTTACTATGCTGGTATATGTAAAACAGCGAACTGGAGATTGGTCACGAGTCGTAATCAGAATCCGTCGGAAGCGAGTCCTGCTGACTTTATTTTATTTAATAATTGTAATTCCATTACATGTTCATCATCATCAGTTATATATTTGGTTTTCCTTTGATTGAAAGTACTGCATTAAACACTGTTCAGGGGAACCAAGTTCTGTTGTTTCAATTGTTTCAGAATTACGATTGTATTGCGTCAGTGACTTACTCTAGTGTCTACAGCGCTAGGAGTGTACTCTAAAATGACGAGTTTTCCTTTAGTTTTTAATTTTTTCTTTGGTGGACCACTGCCAAGAAAACATACCCGTGGTCCACCCAGTTGAAATAAGCAGGTGGACTACGACAGACATCTGAAATCCAGATTCTGTCGAAACAAAGACCTGTACAGCAAGTTAACGAATTAACTTGTAATAACCACAATAACCTGACCTACCACACCTACCACCTACAGCAAATAAAAGAGTAAAAGACTGGATTTGTAAGAAAGTTTAATAATAGAAGTATTGA